>JANAVB010033017.1:20636309-20834528 GCA_029216955.1 Iris pallida | reverse complement strand
GCTGGCCCGGTCCAGAAACGCACCCGCACACGAAGGCTCGCAAAGGAGTGGAGGCCAAAGTCATTGCTCCTCCCCAAGCCCTCGATGGGATACCCTCGGGTCGCTCAAGACGGCGAAAAGATTCTCCCGCGGCCCACTTCAGATCGCAGACACCTTGCTGTCCCAAGTCGGCAGAAGAAAACACTATGATGCTGGACTTGCTGGGGCAAAGAGGGTCTCTGCTCAACCTGAACCACAGAGGGGTATTAGACGCAGAAAGAAAATCCATGCGGCCAAACCGTCAACCACATGAAGAAAACTCATGCGGCCACTTCTGTCAGCCGTTATAACTATGCAGCTACAGTTCCCAACCGCATGGACGAGATTCATGCGGCTAGTAAAGTCAACCGCTTGCAGAGAAACCCATGCGGCCAAGATGCCAACCGCATGCGGGCAGCCTGCACGGCCGTGACTCCTAACGCATAAGAACTCATCCCAATAGAAGACAGTCGCATGCAGATAGCCTCGGCACCCAAGCTAGCCGCATAGCGTCTCTACCGCGTTCTCGATTAGTTTCGACCGACTCTCATGCGGTCCTAACTTGATCACTTTCTGAGAAAAATCCAGACTCTGTGATACCTAATGGGACTCTTCCATTACGCACCCACAAGTGCTAAAAGAAAAAGTCTAGGGCAGCACGGGCTCATCAAGTCCAGACAGCTGTCCCAACCTCTGACTATCGGGGCGTCCCGCTAAGTATCACGCGGGCCTCGACGGGAAGTTGTATAAAACCACTCGAGTCCAGCCCCGACGACAACGGACAAAGTGGTTCCTCTGGACCTGCGTGAAGCTATCCTCTACAAACGCAAGGAAAGAGAAGGAGCCTCAGCGTGCAGAAAGTCCTCACAGGACGTCACTGTACCCAGATTATCGTCAACTGCTGTTGCAATAACACGGCAGTAGAGTAACGGAAGACCGGCCATCCGTCTTCCAAAGATTACAACATCCGAGCTCGGAAGACGAGGCACCTCCCGTTGCCTCCTACAATTCCGTACGGAAAGTCCCGTGGAGGGGAGAGGGAAGAAGACAAGCATCCCCAGTCCAAAGATATCGGCCACTACAGCTAAGAAATTGTCGGCCTAAACGGTTGCCATCCACTGGAGATACCAACCACACCCGTTCAAAGACAAAATCTGCTGCAACAGGAGGCTCATCGTCCCGACCCTGGGGGTCGTAGGAGCTGGGGGTAGTACTCCTCTGAACATCCACAATAATCTAATATTCAAAGAGACGAACCCCGAGAAATAACCCTCCCATCGGGTACAACAGATGCTGATGTCCCGAGGACATCCATGATTCTCTAGACGAAGCAAGCTCCGAAGCTGGGAATAGTGTTCCTTCCGAGTCCGAACCTGAAGAGAACATCCCACATATCCAGATGTTTTTTGACGCATGGGTACGACCGGAGGGTACATCCTCCACCACTCCCTCCGTCACTCCTCATGTGAAGACGGTATTCATGACAGACAGCAATCAGGCGGTTCCGGTGATCGCCAACGTATCGACACTTTGGAGGCCATACTGCACGCCTTGGTCAAGTCTGAGACGAGATCAAAGCAGCGCTTCCTACTCGCAGGAAGTGACACCTGGTCAGACAAGCACGGGTCCCGCGAACAACATAGATTCAAATTCAGCGGCACCAAAACCCGGGCAATAATGCTCCGAGAACGGCCCTACGCGACAGATGAGGCCGAGAAGTAAGGAGAGAGGTTCAGGAGCTTCGAGCGATGTTCCACGCCCGAGAAAATTCTCAAGACCTCAGAAGGCAACCATACCTGTGAATGGAGGGATGTGCCCTTTCCCCAAGATATAAGCCGTTTAATATCAACCCATATGATGGTAAGACTTCAGCAAGCGGTACATCACTTACTTTGAGGTCACTACCGACCATCTGCCCCATGATGACGCCATCCTCACGCGGTTATTCATTGGGGCACTGGAAGGAGTCGCCTTCGATTAGTACCGCAACCTGCCAGATAATTGCATCCACTCCTTCGCTGGCTTCAAGCGTTGTTCTTGGAGAGGTTCTATGAGGTAGGACAGGACGTTCACGATGCTACCCTCATGGACGTCGTCAAGGAGAGAAAGAGCTGACAAGGAATTACATTGAGCGGTTTCGTCAAACCGCAATGAAGTTACCATCTGGCAACCCGGACTCTTCCTTGATTGAAATTTGCCAAAAGAGATACTCCCAACAATTAGTCTCTGGATGGGCGAAAGTCAATTCAAGGACTGGAAGGCCTTTATCATCAGCGCTACAAGTGCCGAGGAACGATTGAAGAAAGCTCGCCAACTGGGGTTGCTATCTCAGAGGGAGAGAACAAGGGGAAGCGTCCCAACGCCAGCAACGACAATGGGGGTAGCCCTCCAACAACCGGGACAACAAAGGCAAGCAGGCCATGGTGACCGATACAGCCCAAAAGCCCGAGCCACAGCCAGCAGAAAACAATGGCCTCAAATCACTTATTCTTTCGAAGACGGCCACGTCAAGCCTATCTTGGACATGCTTATACAAGGAGATAGAATTCAGCTTCCTCCACCAAGGCGGGAACCTCGGCCTGCTGATTGGAAAATCCGAAGTTCTGCCATTACCACCGCTACGTCCACCATGCTACACACGACTGCTACCAACTGAAGCGGTATATCCAGAACCTCATCGATTCGAACGCTTTGGCTATCGACTTCGAGGAGGTAACCGTAGCAGCCAACATGGTGTCCGTATAATTTGGCAATTTCGCTCCAACAGAGACTCAAGACGGGGTCATACCCATCCCTCTGGCAACGATAGAAATTACTAATCTTCCGCCTACCCGTGATCAAACTCCCGGCTAGTACCCCTCACCACATCACGAGGGGAAATCATGTGGGTCCATCCGGACCTAGTCCACGAGGTAACTCAGCCCACTTTACCTTCTAAAAGAAAAGTGGAAAGGTCAGATCATGCCGCACCACCTCGGCAGAGGAGGAGGAAGTCCAGCCGTCACTACTCGATCTGGAGCACAAGCCCAACCAGTAGTCGAGAATCCGACTAATGATCAGCAGCCCACAAACGCTGATACTCGGGACCGGCTCAGCCTCGACGACAAGCCTAGGCCGAAGGAGACTCGCTTCGACAAATCCCTCCGAAAGGAGGCACCTCAGGGGCTGGAGAGGCCCTACAACTTTGACATCTTGGCGTAATTGGCTAATACACGGCCAAATTGTCCTTATATGAACTCCTGAGGCTCTCGAAGGATGTCCGCACGGCCCTAAGTGAGGCGCTCCAAAATGCTGACGCATACTTGGCTCAGGTCAACCTCACGGGAGATAATCAGCCTACAGAGCTCCAAGATAGTGCGTGTACAGGTGCAATGCCCAATATCGTTCTCTCCGCAGGATATGCTCATCAAAACTAACCTGCACGACCGCCCATTGTACTACACTGGATACATCGGCGACATAAAAGTAGACCGAATGCACATTGATCCTGGGTCCTCCATAAGCATCATTCCGAAGGGTTGCTACATAATCTTCGCATTCCAATGCATCGCTGACGCCTACAAGCACCGCCATTAGCGTTTCAATTCGGGCAGGAGCTACCCAATAGGGAAGATTCGCTTGAAATGTCAGATTGGCGATCTCCAATCAGAAGTCACCTGCTACGTCATAGATGCCGACACTTTTACAATATACTTCTGGGGCAGCCTTGGATACACGATTACATGATCGTGCCTTCCACGCTACACCAGTGCTTCAATATGTCGATAAGCACGGTCGTGAGGACGGAGTTTGCTGATGTCGATCCCTTCAAAGGGGTCGAATCTTATTACTCAGACTCCTGTTTGTACGAAAAATCAAACAAGCATCTGGTCGAAGAGGAGGTGCAAGCTCACACCAAGGCAACCACAAGATCAGAGAACCCCTGACGATCCACCTCCAGGCTTGCAAACCGGGCAGTTCTGCACCCCTTACGACTACTCTGCGTAAGGACGCAATCAGTCTATCGGCGCAAGAAGAGCAGATGAGAATCCGGCTGCCGAGGTTTGGCCAAGTGCCGAGACCCACACCAGGGCCTTTTACCATCAGACTACCGAGAGTCGGTCAGCTCCAGGCGGAGAAACTCAATCCCTCCGACAGGCCGCTCACGACGTCTTCCTAAAAAGGGCCGTCCCCCGACGCGAGGTCTGACACTTCCAGCGAACCAGCCACTCCTCGCCCCACGTCAGATGCCAAGCTGGAGGTTGCTAGTCTACCAACAACTCCACGACCTGCTCCCCCGGTCGAGCCTCTGAAGATCAAGCTGACTAGGTCTCTCCCAGTCTTCATTTATACAGGGGGTGGCCGAAGAAGAACCAGAATTAGCCAAGTATGTGGCTGCCCACTCCGATACCCCTTCCGCAGATGATGTAATCCCTCTCGAGAAGATACCTTATTTTATCAATAAAGGGCTATCTTTGAATTACATCGAGCTCAACAAGCTATGTACAATGTATGCTATGGACCACGGTATAGGCACTCACCTACACACAAGTGACAATGTATATACCACAATCCAGCTTACTCCGGCAGAAGACACTTATCGAATAGTCGAGGGAGGGGACCACCCGATTATCTTCGGCCGGAAAGACGATCCGTACCCCTTCACTATAAAGAAGTCGATCTTGGGTCAGATATCGGGAGATTGCCTCTATACCTTTATAGTCCCCAGTCCAATACCTCATGCAGAAACAAGGATATGATCTAGAAACTACACCAGGTTTGAATTACGGTACCGGACGACGACTACCTTTGAAGCCCCCAGTACCGTCTGGTAAACCACGGGACTACTATAGCAAAACTCGATGTGGACTAGGGTATGTAACTCCCACAACGACTCCAGAGAGTTCAGATGAAGAATGTGATTGGCAGTTACACTCAACCGGGTCACCAACTTCCGACTCAGACACAAGTATTGGGGAATATTCAGACAAGTCCTATCAGTCAACATGGCATTTGCCGACGCTTACGAAGAAGACGAGGACATTCCTGAAATCCTCGAGCTTGAGCCGTGGGCCCAACAGTTAGACGCACGATGGGAAAAGCGGTTCGAGCTAAGAGAACCTCCTACAGAGGATGAAGTTATGCAGGTCAACCTCGGCACGAATCCTCTCCAAAGCCAATCTTCGTCAGTAAAAGCCTAACAGACAAGGAACGAGAATCACTGCTGGAACTCATCAGAGAATACATTGACGTATTTGCATGGAGTACGAAGACATGCCGGGATTAGATCCCGATATTGCTCTCCATAAACTCAATATACGGCCGGATGCAAAGCCAGTCAAGCAGCAGCAACGACGCTTCCGCCGGGCGTCATGGACGCGATCGAAGCCGAAGTCAACAAACTGATAGCCAGCGGCTTCATCCGTAAGGAGCAACACCCTGACTGGGTCGCCAATATAGTCCCGGTCCTTAAGAAGAATGGGAAGATCCGAATCTGCATCGACTTCCGTAATCTAAATGAGGCATGTCCGAAAGACAAATTTCCCCTCCCGATCACGGACATCATGATTGACAACACATGCGGCTTCGAACGTATGTCATTCATGGATGGATTCTCGGGATACAATCAAATCAAGATGTCCCCCGACGATGAGAAGCACACATCATTTAGAACACCGATCGGCACATAGGTTACACAGTCATGCCATTCGGTCTAAAGAACGCTGGTGCCACATATCAGCGGGCTATGGGTATCATTTTCAGAGAACATTTGCGCAAAATAGTGGAATGCTACGTCGACGACATCGCTATCAAGAGTCGCCGTAAGGAGGATCATCTGCAAGATCTGAGAACGGTATTCGACCTGATGCGAGCCCACAACCTGAAGATGAACCCTACAAAGTCGTTCTTGGGCGTATCCAGCGGGAAGTTCTTAGGTTCATCATCACTGCACAGGGTATCCATGTAGACCCTGAGAAAACCAAGGCAATAATGAAGATGGGTCCCCCGAAAAATCTTCGCGAACTTAGAGGCCTCCAAGGGAGGCTAGCCTATATCAGAAGGTTCATTTCCAATCTCTCCGGACGATGCCGGCCGTTCACACACCTCATGAAGAAGGGAGTCTCATTCGTATGGACGAAGAATGCCAACGCGCTTTCGACGACATCAAAGAATATTTGTCAAATCCTCCAGTCCTGGTGGCCCCGGTCCCTGGAAAACCATTCTTGCTCTATGTACGAGCAATGGAACACTCCCTCGGAGCCCTGCTGGCACAAAATAACGACGCAGGACACGAACAGGCCATATACTACCTCAGCCGAATGATGGTCGGGCCCGAACACCGATACACTGCCGTGGAGAAAGAATGCCTCGCCTTGGTATTCGCCATTCAAAGACGCGGCATTATGTTACAGGACAAACCATACATGTGATCTCACGGGTAAATCCCTCAGGGTCCTCATGACTAAACCAGGGGCGCTCAGCTCTCGCCTCGCTACATGGGCAATACTGCTATCCCCATATCATATGATCTTCGTCCCACAGAAGGCTGTCAAAGGCCAAGCCCTGGCAGACTTTTGGCGGCCCATCCAGGATCGGGGTCATCCAGAATATACGAGGAAATCCAGACGAGGTCACCGATTCTAATACAACCACCCACGACAACATATGGAGGATGTTCTTCGATGGCGCTTCAAGAACCGGACCCAAGGGAAACATCGTCGTCGGGGTCGGAGTAGTATTGATCTCTCCTACCGGGCTAGTGATCAATCGCGCCTACTCTCTCACGGAACCCTGTTCCAACAATGTGGCCGAATACAACGCTTTGGTCATTGGCCTCCAACTCGCAAAGGAGCTGGGTGTAGAATATCTCGAAGCATACGGCGATTCAATTAATCGTCAATCAGATTCGGGGGTCGTACGAAGTTCGCCATGAAGACATGATCCCTACCACCAAATAGCAATCAACATTATCTCCTCATTCGAGGGATTCTTTATCGAATACGTCCCCAGACTTCAAAATATCGAAGCCGATGCCCTAGCAGACCTTGCCGCCTCCTTAGCAGTGCCGAACCAAGCGCATCACTCGGTTGAGGTGATAGGCCACGAACTGGTCTGTCCCAAGAACAATATTCAATTCGTGGCGAGCTATTCTGCCCAGACGGTCGACGAAACACCAGACTGGAGACAGCCGTTCATTGACTTCGTCGTATACGATATCCTCCCGGAGAATCCAAGGGAAGCCACCTCCATCAGACGGCGTTCTCTCAGATTTTCTACGACACAGAGACAAAGATGCTGTACCGACGATCCTACGACGGATTATTACTCCGGTGCTTGTCAAACGCAGAAGCCAAAGAAGCTGTACGAGAAGCTCACGACGGTGTCTGTGGGGCCCATCATGGCACCCTAAGCTACAGGACCGCCTTCGCCGTATGGGCTACTACTGGCCCACGATGGTGGCAGACGCAATAGACTATGCCAGAAAATGCAAGGCTTGCCAAGTCCACGCGGACTTCATTCACCAACCATCCGAGTTTCTACATCCAACGGTGGCATCTTGGCCATTCGAAGCATGGGGAATGGATATCATTGGTCCAATCACCCCACCTTCCTCCCGAGCACATCGCTTCATACTTGCGATCACCGACTACTTCTCCAAATGGGCGGAAGCTGTCCCACTCGCAGAAGTTAAGACTTCAAACGTTATCAGCTTCCTTAAGCATCACGTCATCTACCGCTTCGGACTGCCTCGGAGGATCATCCATGATAATGGTCCGCAGTTTGTAAGCCATGCATTCTATCGATTCTGCGACAAATACCGCATTCAGAATGTCGCTTCGACACCATATAACCCGACAGCAAACGGGTTGGCAGAGGCATTCAATAAACAATCATCAAACTCCTCAAGAAGTTTGTCTCCTCCAACAAACGCGACTGGAACGAGAAGCTCGGCGAATGCTTATGGGCTTATCGCACCACGGTTCGAACAGCTACTGGGAATACACCATTCTCTTTAGTATACGGGAATAAGGCAGTCCTCCCACTGGAAACTCAGATTCCCTCACTCTGCGTCGCCCTCACTTATCAGTTGACAACGGATGATAACTATCGACGTCGATTACAAGAGTTGGAGGCCTTAGACGAAAAGCGCCTCCTAGCCCAGCAAAGGATCGAGCTATACCAAGCACGTATCTCAGGAGCCTTCAACAAGAAGGTTAAAATCAGAACATTCCAAGTGGGCGATCTCGTTCTGGCAGTCCGGAGACCAATGGTCATGACTCACAAGACCGCAGGCAAGTTCCAGCCAAAATGGGAAGGTCCATTTGTCATCGAGGCCGTGTTCTCCAACGGCGCCTACCGTCTCGCCAAGCTGAATGGGGACTTGCTTATATTGCCCGTCAACAGCAAGTTTCTGAAGAAATACTATATTTAGACAACATTCTCCAAATTATCGAGTCATGTACCCTCTTAGTACCCCTGAACTCGCACCCACCATTTTAAATTATCGAGTCATGTACCCTCTTAGTACCCCTGAACTCGCACCCACCATTTTCTAAATTATCGAGTCATGTATCCATTGATACCACTGAACCCACATCCACAACATTTCAGATTACCGAGCCATGCACCCGCTGGTGCCACTGAACTCTCATCTCCTCAATATTCTAAAAAATCCAAATTATGTACTTACATTTCCGGTCACTCTCTCAGATAGTAAGTCACGTATAATCATACCTCTGAACTTTCTTCCTGAAAGAGATCCTCCCTCATGATCCACTACCCGCACTCCCAGTGCACAAAAAGGGTAATCGATCCACTAATTTCCGAAACGACCATGTCCTCATTACCTCTGAGTCGTTTTCACTTCCACCAAGAACAAACCGCCCCCTCGCATAGAACTTCCATGTCCTCCTACCTCTGAGTAGTTCTATGCACCCCTTCTTCATTGAGCCCACTCCTGCCATGTCCTCATTACCTCTGAGTGGGAAGGCTCCGTTGAAGAAATCACCATATTTGCCATGTCCACATTACCTCTGAGCAAGTATGTTGGTTCCCTTTCAACCTATTATCCGTACCCACAACCGGAGTGCGACAAGGATAATAGGTCCACAAACGTCCTCTGTTGACCACAAATGTCCTCTGTTGACCACAAATGTCCTCTGTTGACCACAAACGTCCTCTGTTGACCACTATTGATTATAGAAAAGTCTTCCGTGAAGTCTCCCCCTACCATGTTCTTATTACCTCTGAGTAGGAAGATTCCACGGTAAAACCCTCATGTTTGCTACGTCCTCATAATCTCGGAGCAAATATGACTGGCTTCCTCCCACCTTATTATCCGTATCCTGAACCAGGGTACGCCAAGGATAATAGGTCCACAAATATCCCTTGCTAAGCTTCTTAGCATAAATCCACCATCCTACCATGCCCCGGGAGCCCAGCTGCTCTACGGCATTCCTTTCCCCAGTACCGAGAACATCTATGACCATTTTGTCGTGGCTGTCCCGGACATCCTGATCAAACTTGTTATCCGTACCTAAAACCAAGGTACGCCCAGGGTAACAAGTCCACAAATAATCCCCCAGCAAGTCCAATTCCATGAACACCACAAGAACAAGAAAGAGAAGATGAGTTGAAACATGCTCATTTATCTCAAAATTCAAAAGAGCTACATCAGTGGGGATCACATCCCTGGCAAATAAAAATATACACATATGAAAGAAAAAAGAAGAAGAGAGAAACAGAAGAAGACAGATGGCGGATCACTGTTCCGGGGCACATAACACCGTAAGGCGGTCCTTTATCAAGGCGACCGACCGCTCAAACCTCTGTTTGGCTCGACGCTCAGCTTCCTGGTTCAACACCGCCGGGTCCTCCAGATGAACGTGGGCCTGCCAGTTGTCCTCGAACTTCTTAAAAGATCGCTCCAAGTTGGCAGAAGATCGAGAAATCCGCTCGGCCTCCCGAGCAATCGACTCCTGTTCTGCATGAGCAGCCTCCCGCTCTGACTCTAAGAAGGCCAACTCCTTCTGGAGTGCGAGAATCCGCTCCTTCGTGTCAGCTATTCCATGAGAGGCAGATTCTTTCCGGGCCCTACAAGCCTGACTCCGACGACCCAGTCGGTCATAGGAGACGGAGAACTTGTCAAGATCCCCCTGCACAGCCGGCCCGGCAGTTTCTCGAGCGAGCTTGATCCTGTCCCGAGCAGCAACCAGGAAGCCCCGCTCTCGTTCGATTGCAGCAGGCAAACCGGCCTGCCGTACCGCCAGCAGTTGGGTCACAAGCTGGTCAGCCTCTGTCAGCTTCGGCTCCAGGAACGCTGCTAACCCCAGCCCGCCAGGAAGACCCTTCAGAGTGTCAATTTGGCCCCGAGCTCCCCGTAGAGACAGAGAAAAAGGGACCCCCCGTTCCACGGCAGCATTTATACCCCTCCCTAAGTGGCGATAGAAGCTGTCAACCACATCCTGCGTCACCTCGTCCAGAGCCTCCGAGGAAACCGGTGTCAGCGGGAGTGTGGCTGGTAGCACGGAAGAAGACGCAACAGAATCTGCCGCTCCTGCCACAAGAGGAACCAACTCCGCACGGAAAGACGCTTGAACAGCGGCCAACTCCTCTCAGCAGCCCGCAGGATTTGGATGCTCGACAAGGTCGAGAAGTCGACTTCCGGAGCCGTGTCAACAGCGGAAGACGAGGCGAAAACTATTGCCAACTCCCTCCCCGTCTGTCCGGAGACAGCAGGAGGCTCTTCAACATGAGAGAGAGGAGAAGAAACATTCCTTTCGTCCGGATAATGGCCGACCGAACTCTCCCCGAGAACATCCGCGGCGGGAGGTAAAAGGTCAGGACCTGCAGGGCCAAGGCAACCGTGAATCGACTTGACCCAAAGGATATGTTGATAGAGCGAATAAGCCCCCTCGGTGGCCAATATGTGGCTCAGCTTACCAGTGGAGGAATGTGGAGGCTGAGGTTCGCCTACAGCCATCACAACCTCTTCACCAACAGCCTCCGAGTCAGGAATAAAAGACTCATCTGCCCTTGCATCCTCGGGAGGGGATGCACCGAGGATGGTATCATCTCGTTGAAATTCAGAAATTTCGTCACCCTGGGCTGGGGCCTCAGCAGCTTGGGAGTCCTTAGTCGTCGCTGGGAGAGCCCCCGCAGAGAGGACCGCGACACACAAGTCGCTAATCAAAACGGCAGGGGCTAGATCAACTACTAAAGCAGCAGAGGGTTCAGGAGAGCCTGGTTCGTCAGACACCTGCGAAGAAAAATGACCAAGTCATATCCCCGAGAGGAAAGAAAGCTACAATAAAGATAGAACTCCGACTTGGACTTACCTCCGGAACATCGTCTACACCCTCACCCTTCTCCGTAATAAGCAGCCTACGGGGACCGACAGCCGCTCTCTTTACAGAAAAAGTTACTTCTCTGCTGGTAGGCTCATGCCTGCCTCGCTTACGCGAAGGATCAGGCATGGCGGGCGATAGATCTACCCGTACCTCCTCCGACGTAGACGGTAACGGGTCCACTGCTTTCGTCAAATACGGCCGATGGTTGTTCCGTCGCCATCTTAGCCGCCATAACGGGAGGCTGACCCGCCATTATCCCATCATCCAAGAAAAGGAGTCTTCGCCGTCCCGTTCATTATTTTCCTCAATTGTGTCAAAGGATTCGGAATCGGGCGAGGGAACCCTATTCGTCCTTTTCTTCTTTGCTCTCGACGTCATAGCCTTCTCCGCCAGGCGAGTGCCCACAATAAAGCTAGTCCTCAAGTCAAAATCGAGGGGAGGAGGATTCGCCGTGACATGATACAGGGCTGCCATATGCAGGATTTCATCCGTCACATTTGCGACAGGGACCAAGAAGCTAGTCCGAGTATGACAGGTGTCATAGTAGCTCCATGCTCTGATACCGTCAAGAATGCTGCCTTCAAATCCTAGGTGAGAACTGGGGCGCCCGAGGAATAGCTGACTATATCCAAATTGACGGGCAAACCTACTAGGCAAGTAGGGCTCCAAATACACAGTGGTGCGATTCCGGTAAACTAGAGGCGCCGGGCAAATGTTGCGCAGCCAGAAACGCATCTTTTCAGGCAGGAAATGAGGAGGTCCGACCCCATCAACATGAACACTCCTCACCTCTTGATCAGTGAAACAAGGAACGGATACGAAGAAATTGTACCCATCCACCCTCGCCAGCATCCTCCGACACGCCGGCATGGTACTACATTCCCAAGGCTGGTGGTGATACTTAAAAATAAACGCGTCATCACCTGTAACGCCATCTACCGTCCCGGGTCTCATCAAGGATTGATAATGCAGCAATAGCCATCCCAGTAAGTAATGGTAAGGCAATTCTACACGTTTAAAATCCATTGCCACGTCACGAGCAATGACCTTGGACGAGAAGGCGCGAAGACCATGTTGAATACTGCACACTATGGCAGGAAGGAGGGCCAGCCTGACCCCAAAGGCCAACTTCACGGCAGGAAGAATGAAGTGGCGACTGATCCTCTCAATAGAGCCTGCCCCTCCTGAGATCACGCAATTGCGCAACCACACCATTAAAAATCCGGCCAAAAGTGCCTTCTCGGACAACCGTCGAGTGCCATAACGAAAGTAGCTAAAGGAGTCAATCTGGCTCCCGAACCTGTCACTTTGAGACTTCGACCTCCGGGCAGTCGACATCAAGACCTCCACTTCTTCAGGAGTTAAACGATCTCGGGAAGTAACTCGGCCAGCCGTGCTAAATTTGAAAAGGTATGCAACCCAAGATTTAGTATGGGGAGAGTCCCCCTCCGAGCTATCATCTTTCTGGATATTCGTCCGGTGACAGGTGCTATGATGGCATAATAATTCTTGATACACGGTGACGAAACCGGGGAATCGCTGATCCAAATTTTGAAGCTCCTCATTCGTCGGCGTATACACTTCGAAGGGTTCATCCTCCCAGGGGAGCTTGGAGACAGCATACATCTCGTGAAGAGCGAGCCCTAATTCTCCAACAGGGGTAAAAAAAGGTCTCCGTTCGATGATTGTACATCTCCAAGAGGGCCATGAACAGTGGCTTATTAACGGGCAACCCGTGGCTGGTACCCCGTATAGCTTCATAAAGGTTGACTCCCCGCAAAAACTCCTCATACTTTCGTAGGATCCATGAGGACAGATTAGCCCACGGAGGAATGGGGTGTACCCAGCTCGGCAGGACCAACCTACCAATAGGATAGGACCCTTTGCGAGCTAGCTGACTCAGGAAGGTATCAGCCTGGAAGAATGAAAAATTAGGACCAGGGGTGTTGATGAAGGTACCTGGAACTAACCCCATCACGGACCGACTGGCTGGATCTTTGACTGCGCGCACTGACCCAGTGGCTCTGTTGTAAAGGATATTACCAACAAATATCCCCGGTCTGGTTGGAATGAGGGTGTCCGGCATCTGCCTATCCAGAACGATCATATTGAACCACTCAAAAGGGAAATGGCGCTTCATAATAGGGATGTGAATCGGCATCCCGTCCAGGTCAAAATCCCAACTCTCCGAAACATCCAACACTCGGGAGTTTTCTACAACCAACGCATCCCCAAAGAGGAAGACCGGTTTCAGATACTTCCCGTCAGACTGCCCAGAGCTTATCATATCAACAAGGAACTGAAAGGATTGAACCCTGATGACATTTAGTCGTTCCAAAGGTTCATCAACAAGTAGCTGTTCGGACACTTGACGAACTAAGTCATCCCGATGAACGCCCGAGGCAAACTGACGCGAGCCTACCATAAGTTCCCCAGCAGGATTCACGAGCAGAGTCACTGAAGACAGGCAAAAGAAATAAGGTCAGAAGATAGACAAAAAACAGAAGCATTTGAAAGGTTATTGGAGTCTATGCGGCTCAGGTTGCCCCAGCCTCATGCGGCTCATCAGCAGATAGGTCCATGCGGTTCTGCGCGTCATAGCCCCATGCGACTCTGAATTAAACCAAGTCCGTACAACTCAGATTCAGAAGGGTTTATAGATTCATGCGGCTAAGCCCGACTCATACAAACCGCTGCGGCTACAAATCATCAAGTTCATGCGATTCAAAAGTGAGCAACGCTTATGCGGCCCAAGTCGAAAACACACATGCGGCACTGATCGAATGTGACAAGCTCATGCGGCCATAATGGGCGAAGTGCTTATGCGGTCACATCAATACGTCTCGTATATGTGGCTTGTACATAAAGTATGCAACAGAGCCATGGCAGCAGCTAGGGTTTTTCGGAGTGACCCCCTTACCAGCGATGGGTGGGTGAACATCAGGATGGACAGCGCCTACAGCAACCGGCAGAGAAGCGACTACATTCGTCGCCGCAGTCGCCGTAGCAGCAACTGCTTTGCCCTTCGCGGCCTTCGATGCAGCAGATCTCTTGGGAGCCATGGTCGATGGATGAAGAAGGAAAACGAAGAGCGAAGTTGGCAACAGGGAATTCAAGCAAAGAAAGGAGGGCGCGTGGCAAAGAGCTTATGCGGCCAGAAGAATCTATGCGACCGATGCTAATGCGGCCAGGAAGCTCAGGTAAACAGAACATCCTATGCGGCATGAACAGGGCCATGCTTCTTATTCAAAGTGTTTCAATTTTACAAATTGAAAACTTTGAAGGGGGTCCTGTAGAAGCATGAAAAATATTAGAATAAAGGCATAAATGGCCCATGCGGTTTTGGGTAGCAAGTCTATGCGGCTCATACTGGAGTTGCCCTATGCGGCCCAAAAGAAGATCCTCAGACTCATGCGGCTCGGGGATGAATGCGGTTCAGCAGGAATATGCGGCTCAATTGACGACACGTGTGACCCCCCCCCCACAGTTGGCCACTGGAGTAATGGTCTCATTTAATGCTCTGACATGACTCGACGACTGTCTCTGACATAAAGTATCATAGTGGCTCTGCCATAATGACAGACTCTTCGGGAAAAGAAGAAAATCTCTGACCCGATCTGACAAAAAATCCTAGATTGACGCGTGGCAAAAGTCTCATGCGGCTCGGATAGAGAACAGCTTCATGCGGCTCATTGAGGAGTCACTCTAATATGATTAACAAAAATCCGCCATATGCGGTCCACCCATAGCCCGGTCTATACGGCTCAACACCACGCTAATTCATGCGGCCTACAGAAACTATGCATATGCGGCTCACGGAAAGTTCGTCCCCTGCGGCTCGATGAGGCATTGACTCATGCGGCTCACGAGTAGTATCCCCCTGCGGTTCAAGTGTTGGTCACCCTATGCGGCCCTGGCAGGATCTTCAATTTAAAAACGTGGCACTGAAGATGCAACAGAATCCCAACGAGAATATTCGACATCATCATCATAATTGCCGAGATCAGGGCATATCATTCATCATCAAGTCAATAGGACACGTGGCGAGCAATCAAATATTGGCATAATCAATCACGAAGATTTAAAGCAGTCAGCATTAACTGCTCATAAGATTTGGTGCTATCCGCATTAGTGGCCGAGATTCATTATGATCAGGATCAAGGGCCCAGATAGAATGAAGGAGCACCGACATTCCAAATAGATAATCATCAGCAAACCCTAATGATCCCACCCCACTCTTATAAATAGCCAGCATCATTTCCATGTAAAAAAGGTCGGCAACGAATGAATAAAAAAAGAAGAAGAAGAGAGAGATATACACAGAGAGAGCTCCCCCTTTTCTTGATACTCACAGAGAGAGAGAAGCCAGGAGAGCAACCCGAGGAGAGTAAGAAGAGCCTTTCTTCGTCAACGCCGAGCAGATCTTCCCCGAGCCAAGGCTGCATACCGATCGTCCAAGGAGTAAGGCAGAGCGGCCGTCGCTTTTTCGAGCCTCTATCGTCACCCCCCAGAATCAAAAATAAACAATCGTACTTAGTCTGCTGTACCTAGGTTTTCGTCCCTAGGCTTTCTTTGTACGAGCGAGTTTGTATTGTGAGTCTAAGTTCAGTCCTCCGATAATTGTTTTGTTCTTTTACAATCAATGGCAAACAGATACTGGTATCGGAATCCCAAGTTGATGCTTCAGACGAATGAGAATGTTCTGCTTCTTCTCCCTCCGAACTCTCTGGAGTTGACGGCGGCATGACATAGCCTATCCCCCGTCGGGTCCGATTATAGTAGTCATGCGGCTTTCCTTTAGGTGTTGGAAGCCGGAGAGGAAGACGTCGACCCTTGCCGTAGTTCAGGCCTTTGTTGCTTTTTAGGTCGTAACCCATCTTTTGGATGAGGTACTTTGCCTTGTCCGTGTACCGATAGACTTGTATTCTGTCGGTATCTGGTTCTGGCTCGAGTAGCGGGAGGTCTTGATGACGCTCGACTTTGCCAAAAATGATGGATTCTTCGTCTCGACTCTGCGGTGGGACTACAGAACAGACCCCTTGGAATGGGACTACTCGATTTACATGATGGACAGTCGTTATTTGTGTTTGCAACGACCGTAGAGCGTTATCTAATGTATATATGGCATTCCAATGTGGAAGACTAGAATAATTAAAAGACACTCTATTATTGATGAAATACGAGATTTTATCTCGCGGGATTACAATGTCCAGAGAGGGTGCGTCTACATCAGCAGAGATATATTCCCCTAGCTCTTCATCTGTGAGTACTGGGATTGGATCGGGAGAGTCCACCACAGCTTTAATTTGATTTTGGGGTCCGAGAGGGCTATGTGGGCCTTCTCTGGCAGCTTGAATTACGGTGGTTTGCCCTTAAGACGCACCTTCAGAGGTGCCTCAATCGCGCCTTCGGTGATGGGTGCCTTCCCCTGTAGTTTTGCCATAAGGGAAGCCGATGTTTGAGGCGGCTTTCCCTTGAGGCGTATCTTCAAGGGAGCTTCAGGAGCAGTTGGTGCTTTCCCGGGTAGCTTGATGTTCATGGGAGGCAACTTCTGAAGCAGTTTGCCTTTGAGTCGGATCTTCAAAGGAGCGTTGGGAGTCATCTCAGGCTCCATATCCGGCTCTGCTACCGTTTCTGCCTCGTCATCAGCATCATTGGCTTCCTCCTCGTCAGGTGATTTGTACAAGTTGGAATCAGTGAAGTAGGCTTCAACCCCTTTGAAAGGGTTAATGTCTGCGAACTCCGTCCGGATGACGTCGTTGGTGGACACGTACTTCATACATTGGTGGAGTATGGATGGCACCACTATGTACTCATGCAGCCATGGACGACCGAACAGGAGGTTGTAGTTGACGCCGGCGTCCACGACATAACAAGTCACCTCAGTTCTGAGGTTACCGATATGGTACTTTAGACGTATCTTATCCAGTGGCTCGCTTTTGCTAGCGTTGAAGCCACTGATTGTTGTGTTGGATGGCGCCAGTCGGTATATTGGGATCTCCAGTGTTGAGAGCAGCGTCTTCGGAATGATGCTGAGGGAAGACCCTGGATCGATCTGAATCCGCTTCACCTTGACAGAACCGATATACCCTGTATAATACAGCGGCCTGTTGTGTCGGTTGTGCTTGAGCAGCATGTCTTATTGGGTGAAGGTTATATTGGGGATAACCTCATCCGCACAATGATAATACACACATGTAGTTGAAAGATCTTCAGACTGCTTGACCTGACTGATGAAGGACTCAGCATCCTTCAGGGCTTCATAAAGAGATTCGCGAGTGTCTTTGGAAAGACGAAGGAGCTCAAACAGAGAAAGGTAGGCAGGAGTACTGGCCAGTTGTGCCAATATGTCGAAGTTGTGGGGCTTGGCTAGCCCCGAAGCATTCTCCTTTCGCAGAGGTCTGTCGAAACGAGCCTCTACATGCTTCTGCTTATTAGCTGCTGGAGGCTTGGACGGACCCCCTTCCTCGGTAGTAGGGACGGTGCAAGGAGGCACCACCTCGATGACAGCTTCGTCGGGTTGGGCGTTCTGTTGTGAACGCATTTGTACAGGAAGAGCCTCTTCTGCGGAGGAAGGGACCATTCGGCAAGACTTGATCTTCCTGTCTTTGGTTTTGGAGGCAGAGCATACCTCCGGTTGAGTAACCTCGGAGACGAGATCAGGGTGAACCCATAAGATCTCTCCACGAGATGTGGTGAGTGGGATGAGTCCACTCACGTTGTCACGAGTAGGTGGTAAGTTAACCACCTCCATTGTCGCCTTAGGGATGGGGACGACGCCATCCTGTGTTGTAGTTGGCGGCAAGGTACGAACTGGAGCGACACCACGTTGGCCGAAACCGTCTTCTCTTCGTAGTCGACGGAGATAACATCCGTATTGATCATACGCTGGATGTAGTTTTTGAGGACGTAGCAGTCCTTGGTTGGATGTCCGACAAACCTATGATAGTGACAGTACCTCGGATTGTCCAGTTTTCCAACCTCGTCCGGACGCTTCGGGTCTGGCAACTTGATCTTGTCACACTGCTTCAGTATCTCAAAGAGTTGCAGGGTGTCTTCATCATTGAAAGAGTAAACCTCCTTTGGTCTTGGTGCGAGTGGAGACTTCTGAGTAGGTGCTGATGCACCTTTTGAGGCATTGACAGTCAATGCATGTTTTCCCTTCGTCTCTCATCTGGAGTTGTTGGCTGCAGGCCGCTTCCCCTTGTCTTCAAAGGCGGGGAAACTGGCTCCCAGAAGACGAGCATTGGCCGCCTTCTTTTCTGTGGCCTCGGCTTCGATGATCAGGGAACTCCAGTCGGGAGGAGGAGTAGAGTTGAGCCAGAGTTTGACTGCAGGCAGCATATTCATGCTGCAGGAGGAGAGGAGTGCATGTTCTGGCATGCCCGGGGGCAGTTTAAAGTAGGCCTGTTGGAAGCGTTCGATGAATACCCAAACTGTTTTCTTCTCCTTCTGGCGTATCTCTATGAGGGACGCCATTGTCATGTCTCTCCCGCCGTCGTAGAAACGGTCGAGGAAAAGGTGCGTCAAATCGTCGAAGGATGATATGGAATTGTCGGGGAGGCTGCAGTACCAGTCATACGCCACTCCTTTCAGTGCGCCGACAAATATGCTAGTGAGTAGCACATCCTCCTTCGGGAGATGTCCCGTCTGAGACTGGAAATACGTCAGATAGCGACGCGGAGAGTCCTTCCCGTCGTATGGTGTCAGTGTTTGTGGTTTATATTTGGGAGGATAAACCACTTTATTCCATTCGAGGGGATAAGGTTGGGGATGCCCATCTTTTGGCGCTCCTCTTGTCTCGTCTTGGACTCAAAGCGCTCGCGCAGGTCCCTGATCATCTCGACCACGTCTTCCGTGGAGCTAGGAGTCGGGGAAGGTGGTACCACCTGGAGTTGAGCATTTGAGGGCTCCAACGTCCGGAGGGCTTCGCGACGATCCGTATCCAAGGATACCCGTTGAGGGGGTACACTTGACTCTCCATTAGCCCCTGGGTCGGGACCGGTAGAAGGTGTCCTAGCCAAAGCTGACCGTATCTCAAACACTGCTTGAGTCAGTGTTTGCATAAAGGCAGAGAGGGTTTTGAGTCCTCCCTCCAAGGTATCCATGCGCTGGACGAGGGCGGCTGGTGGCACATCCGAATCGGCATCACCCCAGTCATGTAAACTGTCATGACACGGCTGGAGTCGGATGGCTCGGTTGAGGCTTCGCTTTCAGCCTCACTCTCCTGTAGAGGAGTTGTTGTTCCCGGAGCTTCGTCTTGGCTACCCCCAGCTATGTTCCTGAGGACTTCTTCATCTTCGAGACTCGGATCCGCAAGGGCTAGGCTACCCCAGGTAAGTTTTGGAGGATGCCTTCGACTTCGGAAGAAGTATCCGTAAGGGCCTGACTACCCCCAGTCATGTCTTGAAGGACTTCTTCATCTTCAAGATGCAGGTCCACAGGGGCTAGATGACCCCCAGCTATGTCGGGGAGGTTGACTTCGCCCTGAGGATGAAGATCGACCCCAGCTGTGCTTTGGAGGACACCCTCGTCTTCGGAAGGAGGATCAACAAGTGCTTGACTATCCCCAGCTTCCTCCAAGAGCTTCTTCCTCCCCCGAGTGCCTTCGAACACTCCGGAGGACGAGACAGTTGTTTTGGATTTCTTCGGCTAGCTTTTGGACGAGAAAATGCCAGTCGTCTTTCGAACTAACGAGGAGTTGGAGATTACATTGCATGAAGCAACCTCTAGTTCTGGCTCCTCTATTGTTGACACTTTCTTTCCGAGGCGGCATCGGAGAGGTGTCGATGACTGCAGCCGCTGGAACACTGACTGTCTTGGTGGGACTGCTGACTTGCAACAGCAGTTGATGGTGACCACAGCACAAGTGTGCCCTGTAAGGAGCGCATCGTGCTTGACAGTCGACTCTCCTGATTGGCGCTTGTGATTGATCACGTTACGCAGATCGTTGGAGGAGAGTGCTACCTTCGCACCCCCTTTAGGTGCATGGCAAGGCCAAGCGCCGGGGTGGTCAGGTGAATGTTGTACCCCCTGATCTAACACCAAACAGGTGTCCCGATCAGTAATGGGAGAACAACATTTAACTTGACTTGAACGAACCTCAGACGCACAACCCGAGGGGGCGCGGGGGTTCAAGACCACTGGGTTTTCCTTACTCGACTTGGTTGCGAACGCAACAGATGCGCCCAAGTGAGATAAGGACTTTGAAGGTTGGCTCGTTTCTGGCGCCGTAGCACCTGAGTCAACCTTATACAACTTACCATCAGCAGCGCGCATGATTGTGAGCGCATGCTTTTGGCTTGCTGCAGGCATAGCACGTTTGGGACACGTGGCCCGTGCTGCCTTGGACTTCTTCGTACCAGGCCGCTGGGGCACGTAGTACTCAGAATCCAAATTCTCCTCGCCACTACAGCGAGTGAGTCTGTCAAAGACAGAGACCTTCTGTGGCGCATCAGAGATGATTCGCGGGGCATTGGCGGCGCCCCTGTTCCGTCGACGCATCTTCCTTACCTGAGAGGAAGATGGCTGGGGAATGTGGTCAGTCGTACGTTTCCCCGAGAGATGTGCTGCACCGGTGGATGCATCTTGGTTGCTGAGGACGTCAGCAGGAAGGGAAGGCTGGATCAGCGCATCCTCTTCAGTGGTGGTGCCAGAGGCGTCGACCTTGTGCACCAAGATTTGGCGGATCTTCTTCGGCTTTGGCAGCAGCTTCGAAGGACTCGCACTACCTTCAGAGATGAACTCCTCATATGCCTGTTGATTGAGACATACGACCAGCGTCTTGTGGGAGGAGCCCACCTTCACATCGTCGGATTGTGATACAGCTTTCTCGGTGGAGGAGAAAGAGGTCCCCAGCAGAGTTGCCAGCTTGTTTGCCATTAAAATCTTTTGATTGCAAATTTCAATACAAACAGAACAGTGTTACAATATAGGACTTAGACGTAGTCCTAGGAGTACACTCTTGTTTAATCTGGGTCCCTTGTGCCGATGGAGCGAGTGGTAATACGTTGACTCCGTTGACGATCTGACGACGGTTATCGATTCTCTGAAGGTTTGGATTGCTCTGGGTACCGGAGCTTGCTGAGAGGAGGAAGACGTTGAGTGTCTGTATCTGCCTCTCTGGTTGTGCGATGTCTCTGTCTGTCTACGAATGTTCGTCTCTGTGTGTGTGTAGGTGTAGAAGAAGGAAATGATCCCTCTATTTATATAGTCTGCAGGCTGGCTGCTCATGCACGCATATGTAGGATGCGCCTGGACGTGGGGACGCCACGTGGTGATTACTGATGGAGGTGCATGGACGATGCGCCCTGATTGAGGGGTTGAATTCTTTATACTGCTGTTGTGGATCGGCACGTAGTGGAGAAGAGGATCTTTCTGTTGCTGAGATCTTGGAGGAATCGAGTCAAAGGACACGTGTCATCGGCCCATGGCTCAGAGATCTCGGATTTGGTGGAGAATGATCTGGTAGGATGCGCCTGGGATTAGGCGCATGAGAAGACTTTGGCTCGTAACCTTTGGGAGTCACGAACCATTCAGCGCATGGCTTTTGAGGCGCATGCGAAGCTTCAGTAGTGACTTTACTTCTGTCTTTTGGGATCAGAGAGAAGTCTGGGACGCATGGCTTTTGAGGCACATGCAGAGCCTCAGTAGTGACTTTACTTCTGTCTTTAGGGATCAGAGAGAGTCTGAGACGTATGGCTTTTGAGGCGCATGCAGGACTTTGGGCGCATGGCCGCGGAGGTGCATGCAAGTGGTTGGGCGGCCACGTGGCTTGTAACCGCCGGAGGAAAGTAATGATGATGCTGACGTTGGCGACGCTTCATTTTCTGAAAAAGCTGTCAACTGTTCAGTCCTCGAGAAGCGTGCTGCCAACTCTGTCAGACTTCAGCATTTAATGTTCTTGACATTTGATGGACTATTGAGTGGATACATCGATCGACGTCCCACTAGGCGCATGGGGCGCATGGAGGCACATCCTGTAAGATGCTTGGCGGAGGGGGCATCTGTATGATGCGCAGTCTGACCGGCGCATCTGTTGCATGATGCATCTTCATTGATCCGGCTATTGAGTTCTTTGGGGTTTGATGGCTCTCCGACTTAGTTGAATTCGAAGGGGGGATTCATTCATCATAAATACAAGTTCATTGTACTGACTTCGGGAAGGTTGCCACTTGGCGCGTGGGTTTTATTTTCCCTGGCCTATGAATAGCAACAGTTTGAGAGAGTTTTGTTGTCTCTCCCTTGACTTCTCGACGAAGATGGATTCGACTGATCCTCCTCCTTGGCAAGACGTTGTACTGTGGATGATGGTTCTCCTTGTTCGAAGAAGCTTTAACGGTGAACTCCTTCAGAAGACTGAGAGTAATATGCCAGACTGAGACGACGCGGCTAGCTGAGACATCAGAGTGATGAGCCAAGTTGAGAGTAGGCTGTTATAAAGTCTTCAATTGGCATCATGTTTCTGAGACGATGTCGGACAGGCACAGCTTGTTGCAACAGCTGGAACACAGACTGCCTTGATGGTGGAGCTACTGTCTTGCGATAGCAGCAGTTGATGGCGACCGTAGCACAAGTGTGCCCTGTGAGGGGCGCATTATGCTTGTTGGTCGGCTCTCCTGATCGGCATTTGTGAATAATCACATTACGTAAATCGATAGAGGAGAGCGCCACCTTCACACCCCCATCAGGCGCATGGCAAGGCCAAGCGCCGGGGTGGTCAAGTGAGAGTGCCACCTTTACACCCCCATCAGGCGCATGGCAAGGCCAAGCGCCGGGGTGGTCAAGTGAGAGTGCCACCTTTACACCCCCATCAGACAAATGGCAAGGCCAAGCGCCGGGGTGGTCAAGTGAATGCTGCGCCCTTGATCCAACACCAAACAGGCGCTCAGATTAGTAGTAGGGGTACAACACTTAAAGTGACTTGAACGAACCTCGGACGCACAAACCAGAGGAGGTTCGGGAGTTCAAGACCACAGAGTTTGCCTTGCTCGACTTGGTTGCGAACGCAGTAGATGCGCCCAAGTGGGACAAGGACTTTGAAGGTCGGCTCGTTTCTGGCGCAGAAGCACCCGAGTCGACCTTATACAGCTTACCATCAGCAGCGCACATGATTGTGAGCGCATGCTTCTGGTTTGCCGTTGGCATAGCACGTTTGAGGCGCATAGCCCATACCGCCTTGGACTTCTTCGTACCAGCCCATGGGGCACATAGTACTCAGAGTCCAAATTATCCTCGCCATGACAGCGAGTGAAGAACTTGCAGCCAACCCAGAAGAAGAGAAGAACAACTGCAACTTTTGTGGCTCGAACGGGCTCCCTTTTCTTTATTTATTTTTTTGGTGCCTTTTTCAAAGGAGGCAAGAGGGCTCTATATATAGAGTGGAATGAGACCTCTCTTTTTCTCCTTTCCGATGTGGGATTAAAAGTAAGATACCTTCTTTTTCATGCTTCTACAGTTAGGGTCCTTCTTCTTACTGTGGGAAGCCACATGCTTTCCCTTTGGTTTCCTGGTATGAACCAAATTGGCGTTAGCCAATTGCTTGGACAATGCGTCCACCTTCAGTTGAACCCTCATCTGGTCCTCAATATAGACTTCTTGTTGGATATCTTCCAGACAGACCTCCAACTTCTTTCTATGCATGTTTGCATAGAACTTGCTCTATCTAGCCGGGAGCTTCGAACCGATCCTTCCAACAACAAACTTGTCAGGGAGAGGCATCGCCTCGTCTTCCAACTTCTGTCGCAGCTTCAGAAACTCCTTCACCTGCGGCAATATTGGCTTCTCGTCCTCAAAGAACCACTTCTGGTATTTCTCAACAAAAAAATATCTTGCTCCGGTTTATCATCTTCGTACAGTTTCTCCAGAGACTCCCAAATCTCTCTGGCAACAGTATTTTTTGAATAAGATTCGGCAAAAGAATCTTTCATAGAATTTAGGATCATAAGCCTACAAATGCTATTGTCCCTTCTCCACTTGGCCTGGTTCTTAGTAGCCGATGATCCAGTTTCTGGAACAGTAGGTTCCTCTTCAAACAGCACGTGATCAACATCAGATAATTGAATATTAAGGAAAATATTTCTTTTCTAGATTTGATAGTGCTTACCATCAAATTGTTCTAACTTAGAAAAGTTAGGATTGACTAACGAAGCACAAAAGTTTTCCATCGTAGCAATTAAGCTTTGAGCAACGGTGATCATTCACCCCAACAATCTTTCATCTATCGCCTGTCATCCAAGTTGCTACTGCCTATAGCAATTCGCTTAGTATCTTCTTTTAGAAGTACTACTGTCGTTTGCTACTGTTACGAAATCTTTTAAGATTTTTGTAACTCAGAATCCTCTAAGGATCTCTGTTGTGCACCTTCTTTAAAGTGTTGCATTGAAACGTTGTTTTTACGATTATTTCATTTTTTTAGTTTTTCATCAAAAATTGTGTTCCGACAATAACAATCTCAAAGCTTATATAGCCTCGCTCTATAACCGCCCAGTTAGCAACATGTTCGAGATATGGGAAGAAACCGTCCCGAACATGCTATAACTGCTCAATCGTGCACATACACGATCTGAGCCAAAGGGCACACAACATGTGCCATCTGCGCCACTTGCGCAACGCACGTACAGCCGCTCCAATGCACACTGGCGTACTGCGCACACAACGCGCACCCTGCGCAACACGCACAACTTGTGCCACCAGTACACACAGCGCCACTTGCGCACCGTGCGCACCCCGCATAACCTGTACCAACCGCACGCTAACAGGCAGCACCCTCTGGCACACTACTGGGCCGCGCAATTGGGCGCTCCACTTGGGCATGCTACTTGGCCGCACAACTGGGCGCACCAATTGGCAGCGCAAGTGGCTCGCGTAACGAGCGCAATTTAAGCGCACTATGCGCCTAGCGACGATGCTGACGTGCTAAGTGCAAAGTGCGCCAACAAAATGTCACATTATGCCTCATGAGCCCATGAGCCCGAGTCTGTATCTGAGTCCGAGTCCGAGTCACTAAGCCCCTACGGGGCTTAGCTCCATTTGAAATTAGTTTCCAAGGGCAAAAAGCATGAATGCTTCATTGTTAATTTTTTTTTCATTAGAAAATACCCCCAAATAGCATACCCATGTGCACCTCCACACCACTTGTGCATCTCTAAACAAGCATAGGTTATATATAGAGATACACTTCCTTTGGCCTAGCCGGTGTGGGACTAAAGTTTCTAATGAAAAAGGCTAAAACCCAACAATCCCCCACATATCTCTATATACATGGGTTTGAGTGTTCTCCATAGTAACTGTCAATCATGCATTAGGAGAGATGTCGCTGACGACTTGAATCTTCCCACATGGGTCAAACAACAGACTATAATACAAGAATGGACTAAGCCTTAAATTTTGCACCATAACTGAAATTATTTCCACTCACATAATGTAGTTACATGTACTTCTGGCTACACATTAAAGGCCCTGTGCCAGCCTGATTTTAGTGTATAATTTTGGGCATCTACAAGTTTACTCTCAAGAGACGGCCTGATATCTCTTTGTCCATACACTATAGGTGAGTTCTATATTAAAGAGACATGGCATGAAACACTTTGCGCTTTCCTTGCGGTGCTACGCCACTATGACATGGCCTAAACTCGAGGCCTTTCCCCTTACTGGGAACCTTATCGTAGTGTCATACTACTGCGGCATGAGGTTACTGCCTCTTTGTAGTGGCATACTACCTAGCATGAAGCCTTAGGCTCCCTTGTGGTGTTACGTCGCAACGACATGGCTTGCAAGGCTGAGGCTTTATCCCTAATCGGGTACCTCATCGTGGTGTCGTGCCATTGTAACATAAGGAACTCCTACCCTTTGTAGTGCTGACTACACCCCTCTTTATTTCAACATACATCATTAGGCTACCTGCATATTTGTAGTGCTACCCCGTTGTGACTTGGCTCGTAAAGCCGAGGCATTACCCCTTTCGAGAACCTCATGGTGAAGTCACCCCACTGTAGCATGGAGTTTCACTCCTTGTAGTGCTGTGCTACAGTGCTTCCTGTAAAGCACACCAGGCATTTACTCTGCCTGAGAACTCATTAAGGCTTTAAGCCAACCTTCCTACAGGAACCATTTTCTGCAGAAAAAATAATGGACAACTGTGGTTGTAGGTCCGTATCCTCTCTATGCCTAATCGGACATATACCTACCATTCCTAATATTCTTCCGATTTATGGTCCTTCCTTGAACCAAAAGCTAGATGCCTAGTAGATTTCTCTTTGAACTAATAGCATAAAACTTTATGGTAGGATTACAATAATACAATATCAAAATGCCTTCAAGCTCATTTTACATGTTGTGTCATCGACTAGCTGGCGCTTGAGGCCCTTGGTGAACGGATCCGCCAGGTTCTTCTGACTCCGAACATCAATCTACAATAACACCTCTTTTGATAAGATCGTGTACTGTCCTGTGCTTCAACCGTACAATCCTTTTTTTTCCCGTTGAAGAGGTCATTTGATACCACCGTCGCAGTTGCCTAGTAGTCGCAGTATATCGATATTACTGGTATTTATGCCCCAACCACTAGAAGATCATACATGAGCTCCCGAAGCCATTTTGCTTCCTCTACTGCGGTATCAAGTACAAAAAACACAGATTCCATGGATGACCGCGAGAGCATAGTCTACTTCTTCATCTTCCACGATATAACAGCTCCATCCATTGTGAAAATGAATCCACCCGTGGACCTCTCGCTCTCCACCTCTGAGCACCAGCTGCCATCACTGAAGCCTTCCACTACCGACGGATCTCCGCTATAGTGCAGTGCATATGTCTGAGTCTTCTTGAGATATCTCATAACCCATTTCACCCCTTTCCAATGCTCAATGCCTAGGTTGCTCGTGAAACGACTCAGCATTCCTACGACAAAAGCTATGTCAAGTCTTATGGCAGTAGTAGCATACATCAAACTTTCGATTATGCTTGCATACTCCAGCTGCCTGATGCTTTCCCCTGAATTGGGCTTCAGCTTCATATCACACTTGTACGGCATATCAATCCCTAGAAGATCCTGGTACCCCTAACGTGTGATCGTCTTCTCAATATAATGAGATTGTGACAACGCTAGTCTATTGTCTGGCCGGATGATCTTGATCCCTAATATCACATTAGCTTTTCCCAAGTCCTTCATACTGAACTTGCTCGAGATGAACTTCTTTGTCTTCGTGACATAGTCCATATCCGTACCTAGGATCAGCATGCCGTACACGTATAGACAAACGATTACATCTCTTACATCAGCAAACTTTGTGTAAACATACTTGTCCGTCTCGCTGACCATGTAGCCATTTGACCTTATAACCTTGTCAAATTTCTCATGCCACACCTTGGAAGCCTGTTTAAGACCGTACAAGGATTTTACCAACTTGTAGACAGCCTTCAAGACCCTTGACGACAAATCCCTCTGGCTGTTGCAAGTAAATCTCTTCAGTCAGCTCACCATTTAGGAAAACTGTTTTCTTATCCATCTGATGTATTGCTGCGAGAGCAATTAACATTCTGATGGTGGTCATCCGGGCTACTGGAGCATATGTGTCAAAGTAGTCGATCCCCTGCTTCTGAGAAAACCCCTTGGCTACCAACCTAGCCTTGAACTTGTTAATAGTTCCGTCTGCTTTCATCTTCTTCTTGAAGATCCATTTGCATCCGATGGATTTCGCTCCTTCAGAAAGATCAACCAACACCCAAGTGTTATTTGTGGTGATGGAATCAATTTTATTGTCAATTGCCTTCTTCCAGAAAATTGTCTCTGGTCTTCATCGCCTCATTATAGGTAAGCAGATCTGCTTCCATATGATAGGTGACAAAGTCATTTCCGAAGTCCTTCGGCCTCCTCATACGCTTAGCTGACGGCTCAGCTAGTTCTGGTTCGACCGTTGTTTCAACAACAACATCTTCTTGGACTACTTCTTCATTAAAAACTTTAGTTTCTTGTGCACCCTCATTGTTCTCCAAAATATCTGCAAGAACAATGTTCTTGTGCCTTACAAATTTGTCTTCAAAATATTCTTCGTCGCAAGATTCAATGATATAATTTGACTCAATATCAAGAAATCTTCGAGCATCACCCTTCTCGGCATACCCCAAGAAGATCGTCTTTGTATTCCTTGTCCCAAGCTTCTGAATCTTCAGATCTAGAAGCTTGACATATGTCAGACACCCCCACACTCGAATGACATTCAAGTTAGGTCTGATCTTGAACCAGAGTTCATGAGGAGTAATGTCTAAAGTTGCATGAGGCACTCTATTTAGAATAAAAGTGGCCGTCAATGCAGCTTCTCCCCAGTAGCACTTTGGAAGACCCACAGTCAACAGAATTGAGTTAATCATTTCTGTTAACGTTCTGTTCTTCCTTTTTGCAATTTCGTTTGATTGAGGAGAGTACGGAGCCGTAGTCTCATTGACAATTCCATATTCTTTACAGAATGATGCAAATTTATGAGAACTGTACTCTCTACCTCGACCACTTCTTATTCTTTTGAGTTGTTGTCTAGTCTGCTCAGCTTCGGCTCTGAACTCCTTGAACTTCACGAATGCTTCATCTTTAGCCTTACAGCAGCATATTCCAGAGTTCTCCGTCGAACTTGCTAGTTCCTGGAAGCTATTCGTGTGGGGCAAATTAAGCTTTGAGCAACAGTGATCATTCACCCCAGCAATCTTTCATTTATTGCCTGTTATCCAAATTGTTGTTGCCTATAACAATTTGCTTAGTATCTTCTTTTTAGAAGTACTACTGTCGTTTGCTACTGTTACGAAATCTTTTTAGAATTTCCTAACTCAGAATCCTCCAAGGATCTCTGTTGCGCACCTTCTTTGAAGTGTTGCATTGAAATGTTATTTTTATAATTGTTTCATTTTCTCAATTTTCTATCAAAAATTGTGCCATGGTAATAACAATCTCAAAGCTTATATAGCCTCGCTCTGTAACCGCCCAGTCAGCAACATGTTCGAGATGTAGGAAGAAACCGTCCTGAACCAAGCTGTAACTGCTCAATCGTGCACAGACACGATCTGAACCAAAGGGCACATAGCGCGCGCCATCTGCACCACTTGTGCAATGCACGCACAGCCGCTCCAGCGCATACTGCGCACACCCTACGCAACACGCGCAACTTGTGCCACTAGCGCACCGTGCGCAAACCTGCCCCAATCTGTGCCAACCGTGCACCAACAGGCAATGCGCCACTGGGCCACGCAACTGGGCGCACCACTTGGCCGTGCAACTGGGCGCGCGACTTGGCAGCGCAAGTGGCTCACGCAATGATTGCAAAGTATGTCAACAAAATACCATATTATGCCTCATGAGCCCATGAGCTCGAGTTCGAGTCGCTAAGCCCCTAGGGGCTTAGCTCTATTGGAAATTAATTCCTAAGTGCAAAAAGCATGAATGCTTCATTGTTGATTTATCATTTTTTCTCTATTAGAAAATACCTCCATGTGACACACCCATGTGCACCTCCACATCACTTGTGCATATCTAAACAAGCATAACTTATACATAGAGATACACTTCATTTGGCCTAACCGATGTGGTACTAAAGTTTTCAATGAAAAAGGTCGAAACCCAACAGTTTACTCTACAAAAACCAACTCTCTTCGTTACATATTGTAATTTGGGGAAGCCGAAGAAGAAAATAGGAGACATCATGATATGGAGATGTAGATGGAGAAGCTACTCTTCTTTTTGTAGGTCAACAGCGGTATATAGCTTCGGTGACAACAGCAGCGGAGCCCTATGCCTGACTGATGCTGCTCCAGTGGCTCTGGTGAACTCCTACGAGGCCACCAAGATCACCTCCCTCATAGTCCCCTAAATCTCCTCCATCTCTGTCAGACACTACCACTCCCTCGCGGTCGTCCACGACGACCGTTTCTCGGTGTGGGGCGCAACAACGAGGCCCAACTCGAAAGAGAAGGAGGATCTGATGGAACTAGGGATTCCCAGGACCCTTCCTTTGGTATGTGTATTGATCGATAGAAAGTTAAACAAATCTAATACATGTTCTAACCCCTTATAGGCAAAAACTATGGTTCATGAATTATACCTGCGACGAAAAGGAGACAAATAATTCCTGGCAATCTCGAGCGGACGACCCCAAGATCTTCTGCACGTATTCCTTCCTCGAGTTGGACGTCGTGTGGACGATGATCTCCCAACCTTTTCTTCTCCTAGGCAGCACTCTCTTTCTCTCCTTACGTGAATCACGAATTTGGAGAAAATTTCAGATTTCTGATCAGTAATCTGGCGGCCAGAGAATAGAGGATATATATAGGCTACGGAAGGGACCATGAGGAGAAATTAGGGTTAGGCCTCCTTACGGATCTGAATATCCCGTGTTCAGCCCGAACACACAATCCAGGCCCATTAACAATAGCTCGGTCCACTAATGAGCTATTGTTGCACTACCTCCCTAATCCTAAATTATGTTTGTGGGCTCATTTTATTGTATGCTCGTTTGGCTCCCCATGTTAAGATATTGTATGTCTGTCGATCAAATTAAGTTACTGACAACTATATTGATTCGACATCTTTTATCCTTAAGTAGTACCGCTCAACTTTATTTGTCATGTCGGATATAATCCACCTGCAGGATTTACATGACAATCCTTATGAGCTCCTTAAGAGGACATCATCAACCCGATGTATCGGGACATGGATTCCATTTATAATCAACAGCCCATCATACATACAATGTTATTACCCAATTCATAGAGGTTGTTGATCCATAATGAATCTCACTCTTTTATGAGTCAAAGTAATGCATACTACATATACATGTCCGTTATTATATCCGGATTAAGAGTACAAGCATCCATAATAACAGAGGTGTTTGTTCTCTTATGTAGTCAGTACAAAGAGAACAACCTCAAGTGGTCATGTTCAATACACACAAAGTGTACTAGTGTAAACCTATAGTCAAGCTAGACTAATACCAGATTACACTACAACCTTTCCAATAGATTGTCCAAGTCCATCTAGGTTGTGAACTATTTATATACTCCATAGGAAATTGATAATATGATCTTCTGTGTGACACCACACACCATATTATCTACAATATAGAATATCAGACATTTGCATTAACACTTACAACAAATACAATATGCAAACATTTGCCCATATGATTCTCATTCAAAATTTAAGGAAATAAGGTTACTACAAAAGTGATGCTTTTAGTATATAACCCTAACAGGATCATTATCGTACTCAACCCGGTCAGTCGCTCGCTCACTCCCCCCATTTCATTTCTTTTCAATTACTATGATTTTCTTACTTCATAATTATAATAATAATGCTCGATACCAGAATCTTGAATTTATAAAAGAACCCCAATTCGAGTGAGGCACGAACCAATTATAGAGTCCTTTTCATGTGTGTGGCGCTAATGAGAACAAGACTGAGAGAAATTTCTTAGATGGTGATAAGATATTAGTTAAAAGGACCAGAGGTTGGTAGCCTTAAACAAGCAGGGATTGAAGTTATAAAGAAGGATATGTTTTTTGTTAGTTTTGCATAGAATATTGCCCTTAACAGGGCTGAATGGATGGGGCAATTTGGGATAAAGGCTTTGTTGTTATTGTTGTTGTATATTTGTTGTTAGTCCCGGGGCATAATTTTTCGATAGAAAACTGATATTGATGCAGCACTTTGAGGTAGGTGCACAACAGAGATCCCGGAGGATTCTGATAGACGAAATCAAGTGTGACACTTCGAAGAAGGCACAAAAAATTCGTAACAGCAGCAGCAAAATCTACTAAGAAACTTTCTGATTAGATCAGAAATGGACTCGTTCATAAACGAGTTCTAAGTGGAGAGTAGATGGACAGAAGTATAAATGAACATAATGATGAAATGTCCTGCTGGGGTGAATGATCACAGGTGCTCAAAGCTTGATTTGTCCCACACGAACAGTATCCAGGAACCATCAAGTTCAACAGAGAACTTCGGAACACTCCGTTCTTCTGACTCCTTGGATGGCACAGAACTCTGCTCTCAAAGTACCTCTTTTCTCTGCTCTGAACTTTGAGAATTTCGTAAGAAAATTTCTGATAATGAGAACTATCCTCTGAGAGAGAGAAAGAGACTTTATATAGATGCGCCTAATAACTGCTCGGTACATAGAACGTTTAGGACATGGAAAAAATTGCTCTAAAAGTTTCATAACCGCTCAAATCGTGCACAGACACAATTGAGTCAACTGGCGCACAGCGTGCGCACCGCTGCACCAACTGTGCACATATGTACTACGCGCCAGCTGCGCACCAAATGGCCGCGCCATCAGGCTGCACCAACTGGCAGCGCCATCTGGCTGTCCCAATTGGGCGTGCCAATTGGTCGTGCCATCTGGCCGTGCCAATTGGACGTGCTAATTGGTCGTGCCATCTAGCCGCACGATCGGGCCACGCGAATGGGCGCGCAATCGGTTGCACAGAGGATCGCAAAACGAGCACAACTTAAACGTACTATATGCCTAGCGACGATGTTGACGTGCTAAGTACAAAGTACGCCAACAAAATGCCACATTACTCCTTATGAGCCCGAGTCTGAGTCGCTAAGCCCCTTGGGGCTTAGCTCCAATGGAATAAATTCCAAAAGCAAAAAGCATTAATACTTTAACATGGAGTCTTATCCTTACATCCTAGTAAAATTACCCACATGGTTTCCTCCTTAGTCACCACCCCATGTGCATATCTCAACACATACCAAGTATATATTGAGATACACTTCATGATGCTTTTCCAATATGGGACTAAATAATACTAGGCATGTATTGAAAGCAAGCTTTCTCTACATGTCAAAGAAAAGCTCCAACAATCTTCTATATATCTCGACATATGTATTTGAGTACTCCCGACAGAAACTATCCATCATGCATTAGGATGGATGTCGCTGACGACTTAAATCTTCCCGCATGGGTCAAACAACAGACTATAATACAAGAATGGACTAAGCCATGAATTCTGCACCATAGCTGCAATTCTTTCCACTCACATAATATAGTCATATGTGCTTCTGGCTGTACATTAAAGGCCCTGTGTCAGCCTGGTTTCAGTGTATTATTTTGGGCATCTACAAGTTTATCCTCAAGAGACGGCCTATTATTTCTGTCCTTACACTATAGGTGAGTTTTTTATTAAAGACATGGCATGAAGCCTTGTGCTTCCCTTGCTGTGCTATGTCGCTATGACATGGCTTAAAGCAGAGGCTTTACCCCTACCCGGGAACCTCATCCTAGTGTCATACTGTAGCATGAGGTCACAAGCCTCTTTGTAGTGTCAAACTACCCAACGTGAAGCCTTAGGCTTTTTTGCGGTATTACGTCGCAACGACATGGCTTGCAAGGTCGAGCCTTTTTCCCTATCTGGACACCTCATCGTGGTGTTGTGCCGCTGTATCATGAGGACATCCTCTTCTTTATAGTGCTGTCTAGAACTCTTTAATTTCATCATACAACATTAGGCTACCTGCATATTTGTGGTGCTACGCCTCTATGACGGCTTGTAAAGCCGAGGCATTACCCCTACCTGGGAACCTTATGGTAGAGTCACCTTACTGTAGCATGGAGTTACACCCCTTATAGTGATGTGCTACCATGTTTCCTGTAAAGCACACCAGGCATTCACTCTGCCTGAGAACTCATTAAGGCATTTAAGCCATCCTTATCACAGGATCTGTTTTCCACATAAAATATATAGTAGACAATAGTAGTTGTAGGTCCGTAACCTTTCGATGCCTCATATGACATGTACCTACTATTTCTGATATTTTCCCAGTCAGTGATCCTCCTTTGAACCAAAAGCTAGATGCCTAGTATATTTCTCTTTGAAAAATATCATAAATGCTCTTTGAAGACGAGAAGACTATGCTGCTGCAGGTGAAGGAGTTCCTGAAGCTCTGACAGAAGTTGGAAGATGAGGGAATGCCCCTCACCGATAAGTTTATTGTTGGAGGGATCGTCTCCAAGCTCTCCACTAGTTGGAGCAAGTTCTGTGCAAACAAGCATAGGAAGAAACTGGAGATCAGTCTAGAAGATCTTCTGCAAGAAATTTACGTTAAGGAACAGATGAGGGCTTAACTGAAGTGGACTCTCTATCCAAACAGATGGCTAACACCAATTTAGTTTACACCAAAGAATCCAAATGAAAGCAGGCGGCTTCCTACAGCAAGAAGAAGGACCTCAATAATCTAAAAGTGAAGGGAACTTCGTTCAAGCAACAGAAGCCAAAGTCCTATTTGGCTTGCTTCAAATGTGGCAAGAAGGGCCACTTCAAGAGTGAATGCAAATCCAAGCCAAAGCAATCAGAGCAAGGTGAGTCTAGTAAGGTTTCTATGATTACTGACGTAATTGCAATGATTGCTCAGGTCACTGCAGTGGGGGCTGACTCTGACTTGTAGGTAGACACTGGTGCCACCTGCCATGTGTGCTCAAACAAGGAATTTTTTACCACATACACACCTTCTGAAGTTGTTATGGTGGCGAACCAGGCACAAGCTGAAGTGCATGGGATCGGGACGGTGGTGTTGAAGCTGACTTCAGAGAAGTCTCTGACGCTTCAAGGTGTGAAGCATGTACCTGCTATCACAAAGAATCTAATCTCTGGAGGTCTACTCTGTAACGCAGGCCTAAGGATGGACAACAATGCTGGTCAGATGGTGATGTCCATAAAGGGAACATACTTCGGAAAAGCATTTTATATCGAATGCATTTTTAAAATTTAGCTTGTAAATCAGTCCAATGTTGTTAATACAATCACTCATTCTGATTATACTCTTGAGTTGTGGCATAATAAACTAGGACATGTTCATTGTAAAAGAATTAACAGAATGTCTAGTCTAGGATTTATCTCCAAATATGGGAGTAAGGTAGAGAAATGTGAAGTATGTGCTCAGACTAAGATCACAAGGAAACCCTTTCCTCGGGTTAATCAAAGCACAAATCTTTTGGAGTTGGTACAGTATGATATCTGTAACTTCAAACAATTCTCTACAAAGGCCGGGATGAAGTTTTCATAACCTTCATCGATAACTTCTTAAAATACGCGTTCGTCTACTTGCTTAAGACTAAAGACGAAGCATTCGAGAAGTTCAAAGAATTCAAGGCCGAGGCTGAACGACAAACTAGACAACAACTCAAGAGAATAACAAGTGATCGAGGCGGAGAGTACCGGTCTCATGAATTCATATCGTTCTGCACAAAACATGGAATTGTCAACGAGACTACTGCTCCGTATTCTTCTCAATCTAACAGAGTAGCAGAAAGGAAGAACATAATATGACAGAAATGATAAACTTAATACTATTGACTGCGGGTCTTCCAAAATGCTACTGGGGAGAAGCTGCATTGATGGCCACTTTTATTCTGAATAGAGTGCCGCATGTAACTTCATACGTTACTCCTCATGAACTCTGGTTCAAAGTCAGACCTAACTTGAATATCATTCGAGTGTGGGGGTCTGGCATATGTGAAGCTCGCAGATCTGAAGATTCAGAAGCTCGGGACAAGGACTACGAAGATGATCTTCTTGGGTTAAGAGTGATGTTTGGAGATTTCTTGATATTGAGTAAAATCATATCATTGAATCTCGCGACGCAGAATATTTTTAAGATAAATTTACAAGGCACAAGAACATTATTCTTGCGGATATTCTGGAGCACAATGAGGGTGTGCAGAAAACTGAAGTTTCCAATGAGAACTTAGTCGAAAAAGAAGTTATCGAAACAAATGTTGAACCAGAACTCGCTGAGCCGTCAACTAAACGAGTGAGGAGGCCGAAGGACTACGAAAATGACTTTGTCACCTACCATGTGGAAGCAAATCCGCTTACCTATGATAAGGCGATGAAGACCAGAGACGATGTTTTCTGGAAAGAGACGATAGACAATAAGATTGATTCAATCACCTCTAATAACACTTGGGTGTTGCTTGATCTTCCTGAAGGGGCAAAACCCATCGGATGCAAATGGATCTTCAAGAAGAAGATGAAAGCATATGGAACTATTGACAAGTTCATGGCTAGGCTAGCCAAGGGGTTTTCTTAGAAGCAGGGGATCGACTACTTCGACACGTATGCACCAGTAGTCCGGATGACCACCATCAGAATGTTAATTGCTCTCGCAGCAATACATAAGTTGGTGATATATCAGATGGATGTAAAAACAGCTTTTCTGAATGGTGACCTGACCGAAGAGATTTACATGCAACATCCAGAGGGATTTGTCGTCAAGGGTCTTGAAGACAAAGTCTTTAAGTTGCTGAAATCCTTGTATGGTCTTAAATAGGCTCCCAAGATGTGGCATGAGAAGTTTGACAAGGTTATAATGTCAATTGGCTACAGGGTCAGTGAGACGGACAAGTGTGTTTACACAAAGTTCGCTGATGGAAGATGTAAGTCCATGACCCATTATTATTATTAATTCTTCTCTTTCTTATCATCTACTTGTAAGATTAGACATAGAAATATTCTAATAGGATATATGGAGAGAGGAATAGCACTATTGCAACTGAATTTGTTTCCGGGCCTCTATACAAATTTCCAGAATTCAAATTGATCAACAGTCGACCACTTAAATCCCAAAGAGCTGCCCTCCACCCCTATTTGAATTCGAGATGATATCAAAACATCAAGTAAGTCCAAATTTGTTTAAACACAATTCCTCTCTATCAATTCCCTCCCTTAATCAAATCTAAGAACTCTATATAGATGTGAGAAAGGGTAGCCGTTTCCCAAAATACTAACCCTAAAAAAATTCTCGAATTTCCATCGCAAGATGAGCAAATCGAGGAACCAATCGAGCGCGAAAGGCCAACTAAGTAGGTACACCAATCTACTATTATTTTACAGTTCATATTTAAATGTCTTAAGTGTTCGATACGATGCCTAGGAGGAAGGGCAGATCAATTAGAAGCATTAATGTCATGTCCCATGATTTCGGAAACAGTAAATAGTCGAGGCCGCTTCGGTGTCAGAGTTGGTATTGAACCACAAATTCGAATATGGGTACCAGGTCTGATCTTTAGGTCACACTCGACGCTTGCATCAGAACTGATATTTGACACTATACTTGACTTTGCATCAGGTTTGATACTTAACATCATATTCGACTCTGTAGCCGTACTGGTACCTTTGAGGCCTCGACCAAACACTAGAGAAAGGATTACCTATTGTAGCAGGGTTACCTATAGGTATGAAACCGATGAAGCATGGTATTTGCATATCAGAGTTAAAGAAACACTAAGGGGTGTCCAGGAATTCGTACCCAAATACTAACCTAGTATAATAATAGGAATGAGTCCTAAGTATCAAATGCTTATCAGAAAACAGAGGGTGTACATTTATAGAAGATATTTGTGTGACACGCGCGAGCACCAGAGTTTTGGCTTATCAAGGAAAAACGTCAATGAACTATAGTCTATAATGTATAGGCACGTGATCCCTTACTGTATGAATACTTCGAGTATCGGGTGAGGGAGGACAAGTCTCTCACTTTACATGTTGGTTCTGAAATCCATATTATATGATGGACTGCCTAATGGCGGTCCTGTGCTTGGCCATCGACATTAGAGGATGGGGCTAGATGTGTCAGTTGATGAGGGAAGAGCCCTAGATGATGACTTTATTACCTATGATACGTACAACCAAATAAGTTATGAACACACAAATACATTTGATTAGAAATGATGCTAACCTAGCAGGTTGCATAACCAGGGAGATATATTAAGGTATCGAGCCACAAGGTATCAGTTAAGAGAACTAATTGGTTTAAAATAGACTTTTGGACCTTCCATACTCTAGCCTTATGCATTTACAGGTCATCTCATTTCGTAGGTGAATTTCTGAGAGTGTCTAATATCTATATCTTAAGCATGTCAGGAAGCATCCCTACCTCATGAGGCCATGCTTAACCTTAGATGGATGTATGTCACTAAACTAGATAAACCTAACATCTAAAAAAAGTTGCAGGTAAATGTGAGAAAATGTTTCACCTATATATCAGAAATCGACTAGTATAGTTAGGTATCCGTTTGGTACCAGAGTATATTGATACCAGGTCAATACAAGGGTGCGACAATAGATTGCCTAGCAATGACATGTGGGTTCTATTGTATGTGCCATGATCTGTAGTAGGGTCATACCTCTACCTATATGTGTGCAACCTGGGTAACAAGTAAGTATAGGGAATATTTGTGTAGCAGAGCAAATAAATAGATATAGGACCTTGGTGAATTCGAGCACATACGAGAGAGCATTGTGTACCACTCTGCAAAGACCAGTATCAGAGAAGGGTCATGCAAGTGAGTATAGGAAATCTAACAGTGGTACGAAGTATCAGTTACTCACTGATACCTCAGTCTTCGAATCATGCATCAGAACACATGAGGTAGCAATTACATATTGATGTTCTAATAGCCTGATATGTAGCAGGGTGCATACAAAATCTCAGTTAAGAATTGGGTTGTAGGCATATAGGCAATGCCACGTGTAGAACAGTGGTTGTAGCAGTTGGTATCCTATCTATGTCTGATAAATTTGAGAATGATTACATGTACCTATGGACATCGAACATCAGAGGGTATTAGTTATTACTAGTGTTATAGGGACAAGATAGATATTGATAAGATAGGCAGTGTTTAGGACATAACAACAGCAGCAAAACCAGTGGTTGGCAAGGCTGAGGATTATGTGTTAGAGTACCCTTTGGTCAACCCCTTTAGAGGCCTACCAAACTTTTCCTACCTAAACAGAGATTGATGTGTTGTGCTAAATGAGCCTAATGAGAAGTGTACCTATGCTTCATACCAAATGGATGCCAGAGGGATACGCACACATGTTTGACATATATGAGGTGACTACCCTCTAAGAGTAATGATAGGCTAGGAATCTGAATAAAATAGATAGGAATGGACCAAGTTGTACCTCCACCTAATTACAAAAAGGGGGTGAATAGTATTGTGTGAATTACAAAAGGGAAGTAATTCATATGGGGCAAAACAAGGGCAGAGAAGGACTTCAAGACAGGGTAACAGGCTTGACAAACCACTGTAGAATGTAGGGTGCCTATATGGAAAGGAATATGGATAGGAAGTTAAGTTTAAAGTGAGTATAGGCAAGGATGTGCATAAATTAACAAACCGTAGTAGGGTTAAGGTTAATATCAAGTATTAGGTGAGTGGTATCGTAGGATACATAGATAGATACCTGTATATGGCACAACATATCAATAGGCCTATTAGGAAAGTAAATGGTGTAGCAAAACCAATAAGATCAAATAAACAAGTAGATAGGATTATCTTACTTGGATCCATTTATTGACATCTTAAACTATCAAACAAGTTACTTGGACTTCGATATGGATTCTGACCGTATCCGCAGCTCAGGACCACATGCAAGTATACATTGCCGAACTCATGCAGTATTTACATGTTTTCTTATACCTGGTTTATCTCTTCTGTTTTACTTATTTTTCTCGTTACACATAGATGTAGAATTGATCTTGTTTTCCATTATTGCTTATTGTGTGGATTTTTGTGTTCTTGTGCTTTCCGTGAGATTGTCATTATTGCTATGCCATTGATTTGATTCCTTTATGAGAGGAGATTGGTACTGGAATTGGCTCTTCTCAATTGGGAGTATCTTGTATTATACAATTGAAACACACTATAGATTGGGAGTATCTTGATTGTACAACAAGCTATAGGAGTTATTCGTTTGATTGTGAGCTAAGTCTAGTATTACGGTTTCCACATGACATGTCGTTCTTAGATGTACTTCTTGCACTATTCTCGTCTTTCATACATGTTACTGTCATATTAGTAGGCATGTTTTTATGTATCTTGCTAGTCTTCTGAGGACCTGATGATCTCTTCAGGTTTAGCCGAGTGTTGAGCCAGGTGCACACGAGCAGGTTTGAGCCAGCATTAGACCACGGTACTACTGTAGCTAAGGGTATCTTGGTGATTAGCAGTTTGGACTTAGTTATTTCATTTTCATGTTCTATTTTATTTTCGTCTATTGGTAGTGGATTTGTGTCCACCAGATGTAACTAGAATTCTTGATAGACTTGATACTCCATTTTTATTATCATTCATTATCCAGTTTCATTTGAGTTAGTTGATTGTATTCTCTAATTTCTGTGGATGAGATCTAGACTGCCATGTTGGTTGTATAGATTATGTGACCTGTGTATATTAGACAGCGTTCTACCGCCGATACTACGGTGTAGGCTGGGCTTGGACACGTTTCGTATCCGAAAAGTGTGTGCGGGTCGTGACAAGTTTTTTTCGTAGCCCATGCAGGTCTACGTTAATCACTTCAGTTACATTACTGTACCGACCTGAGCCTGCGAATAGGATAGAAAAGAAATAGGATCTCATCCATCTTTATATTGTCTCCTGTCCGTGAACTCCATGTATCGACTTTGAAGTTTTATGCATCATGTTTGAAAATCTTCAACCAGCTAAAATATTTTCTTTTGTTACAGTTAGATGGATTCTCAAGATAGAAACAACGCTCCATTGAACACCCCATCGACTGCAGGCAGATTCTTCGCATACGGGACTCCACCGACGCAGGAAGGCTAGCTTACTCATCTGGGCAATCCGCTACAGCCGCAATTCTCGAGATTTTACAGAGACGACATTCCCCATCCTGCAGTTTCCTCGCAGACTCCACCACCAGCACCCGTTCTGCCTTCAGCATCTGTCCCACCACCCATACAAGTTCAGCATGCAGCACATGTTCCATATCTAGCTCCTACCATACACCCAGCACCAGCGATATCCAGCCCCTGTCGTGTATCCAGCACACATTCTGCCTCCGCCACCTACATTGGACAACATACGCTCATCGAAATCTTCTACCAGCTCATCGCTTCCTAACGATGTAAGCCAACATCTTCTGCGATACTTTGAGAGAGGCTCTTCAGACTAGGGAGGTTCCCCCACTGCCCCCGAAACTTCCAAGAATTTCATGGACCTTAGGCCTAGGGAATTCAAAGGAACAGAAGGGATCCTTTACGCGGACGACTGGTTAGAGAACGTAGATTGCAATTTCTGGATGGCTCAAATTCCTGAAGACAAGAAGGTCGAGACAGCTAGCATGAAGTTCTATGACATCGCCTGCACGTGGATAGAGACGAGCCTCAATTCACCGTGCCAGATGTGACTTGGGAAGAAGTCAAGGAGCTATTCAAGACGAAGTTCTACCCCGACGCGGCCAGAAAATAGCTAGAAAATGAGTTCGAGAGCCTCGAGCAGGCAACCTCTCCATCGATGAGTACACCGCTGAGTTCTTCCGCCTCAGTTGCTTCGCAGATACCTTGACCCCTGCGGCCAAGGCGAAGAAGTTCGGAAAAGGGCTAACTTATGAGATTTGCATCGCCATCGCCACTAGCCAGGCCACCATATATGAAGGGATCTTGAAGGTCACACAAGCAGTAGAAAAAGAACTGAAGCACAAACCGAAGAGTGACCGAGATGCTTATAGAGGAGGCATTAGCCGATCGGGAGCGGGGAAACGTCCCAATATTCCAATACAGCAGCATCATCAGCAACCAAGAGATATCCTGAATCGAGAGCTTCCAACATGTCAGTATTGCAGAAAGAAGGGGCACAGCGAGAGCGATTGCCGTTGGAAACTAGGCCAATGTTTAAACTGTGGTTCGGATCAACATCAGTTGCGAGATTGCCCAAAGCGTCGACCTGTAGCACCAGGAGGGCAAGGTTTTGCCATGATCGTAGAGGATACGTTGCACTACAAGGAGGAGTTGACATAATTCCTAGTTAGTTTATTGTAGTGGTATTACTAAAAATTCTATATTTAGATATTAGCTTAAGAGTATTGAAATAGCAATATGTTAGAATACATTCTAGAAAAATTGTAACTTTATAGGTGTTCGCCTTCGTTCCTAGTATTTATTTAAATTTCGAGGACGAAATTTTTCTAAGGGGGTAGAGTTGTAAGTCCATGACCCATTTTTATTATTATTATTAATTCTTCTTTTTCTTATCATCTACTTGTAATATTAGACATAGAAATATTCTAATGGGATATATGGAGAGAGGAATAGCACTATTGCAACTGAATTTGTTTTAGGGGCCTCTATACAAATTTCAGAATTCAAATTGTTCAACAGTCGACCACTTAAATCCAAGAGCCGCACTCCACCCCTATTTGAATTCGATGATATCAAAACATCAAGTAAGTCCAAATCTGTTTAAACACAATTCCTCTCTATCAATTCCCTCCCTTAATCAAATCTAAGCACTCTATATAGATGTGAGAAAGGGCAGCCTTTCCCAAAATACTAACCCTAAAAAAAATTTCGAACCTTTCCACCGCAAGAGAAGCAAATCGAGGAACCAATCGAGCACGAAAGGCCAACTAAGTAGGTACACCAATCCACTATTATTTTACAGTTCATATTTAAATGTCGTATTCGATACGATGCCTAGGAGGAAGGCAGATCAATTAGAAGCATTAATGTCATGTCCCATGATTTCGACAACAGTAGATAGTTGAGGCCGCTCTGTATCGGAGTTGGTATTGAACCACAAATTTGAATACAGGTACCAGGTCTGATATTTAGGTCACACTCGACGCTTGCATCAGAACTGATATTTGACACTATACTTGACTTTGTCAGGTTTGATACTTAACATCATATTCGACTCTTATAGCCGTATTGGTACCCTTGAGGCCTCGACCAAACACTAGAGAAAAGGATTACCATTTTAGCAGGGGTTACCTATAGGTATGAAATCGATGAAGCAGTAGGAATTTGTATATCAGAGTTAAGGAAACACTAAGGGGTGTCCAGGAATTCGTACCCAAAATACTAGCCTAGTATAATAATAGGAATGAGTCCGAAGTATATCAAACGCTTATCAGAAAACAGAGGGTGTACAGTTATAGAAGATATTTTTGAAACACCGCGAGCACCATTTGGGCTTATCAAGGAAAAATCCATGAACTATAGCCTATAATGTATAGGCACGTGATCCCCTTACTGTATGAATAACTTCGAGTATCGGGTGAGAGAACAAATCTCTCACTTTACATATCGGTTCTGAAATCCATATTCTATGATGGACTGCCTAGTGGTGGTCCTGTGCTTGGCCATCGATATTAGAGGATGGGGCTAGATGTTTCAGTTGATGAAGGAAGAGCCCTAAATGATGACTTTATTACCTATGATACTTGTACAACCAATAAGTTATGAACACACAAATACATTTGATTGGAAATAATGCTAATGGAGCAGGTTGCATAAGCAGGAAGATACATTAAGGTATCGAGCCACAAGGTATCAGTTAAGAGAACTAATTGGTTTAAAATGGACTTTTTGACCTTCCATACTCTAGCCTTATGCATTTAGGTCACCTCATTTCCATAGGTAATTTCTGAGAGTGTCTAATATCTATATCTTAAGCATGTCAGAAGCATCCCTGCCTCATAAGGTCGTGCTTAACCTTAGATGGATGTATGTCAGTAAACTAGATAAACCTAACATCTAACAAAAGTTGCAGGTAAATGTGAGAAAAGGTTTCATATATAGAAAATCGATAGTGTAGTTAGGTATCCGTTTGGTACCAGAGTATATTGATACCAGGTCAATACAAGGATGCGACAATAGATTGCCTAGCAACGACATGTGGGTTCCATTGTATGTGCCATGATCTGTAGTAGGGTCATACCTCTACCTATATGTGTGCAACCTAGGTAACAAGTAAGTATAGGGAATATTTGTATAGCATAGCAGATAAATAGATATAGGACCTTGGTGAACCTGAGCACATGTGAGAGAGCAGTGTGTACCACTCTACAAAGACCATTATCAGAGGAGGGTCATGCAGGTGAGTATAGAAAATGTAACAGTGGTACGAAGTATCAGTTACTCACTGATACCTCAGTCTTCGAATCATGCATCAGAACACATGAGGTAGCAATTACACATTGATGTTCTAATAGCCTGACCTGTAGCAGGCTGCATAAAATCTCAGTTAAGAATTGGGTTGTAGGCATATAGGCAATGCCACGTGTAGAACAGTGGTTGTAGCAGTTGGTATTCTATCTGTCTGATAAATTGGAGAATGATTACATATACCTATGGACGGTATCGAACATCAGAGGGTATTAGTTATTACTATTGTTATAGGGACAAGATAGATGTTGATAAGATAGGCAGTGTTTAGGACACAACAACACAGCAAAACCAGTGGTTGGCAAGGCTGAGGATTATGTTTAGAGTACCCTTTGGTCGAACCCCTTTAGGGGCCTACCAAACTTTTCCTACCTAAACAAAGATTGATGTGTTGTGCTAAATGAGCCCAATGAGAAGTGTACCTATGCTTCACTCCAAATGGATGCCAAGGGATATGACACACGTGTTCGACACAGAAGGTATATGATGTGACTACCCCCTAAGAGTAATGATAGGCTTAGAAATCTGAATAAAATAGATAGGAATGGACCAAGTTGTCCATCCACCTAATTACAAAAAAGGGGTGAACATTGTTGTTTGAATTACAAAAGGGAAGTAATTCACATGGGGCAAAACAAGGGCAGGAGAAGGACTTCAAGACAGGGTAACATACTTGACAAACCACTGTAGAATGTAGGGTGCCTATATGGAAAGGCATATGGTTAGGAAGTTAAGTTTAAAGTGAGTATAGGCAAGGATGTGCATAAATTAACAATTTCATAATAGTAACCATAGTAGGGTTAAGATTAATATCAAGTATTAGGTAAGTGGTATCGTAGGATACATAGATGGATACCTGTATACGTCATAACATATCTATAGGCCTATTAGGAAAGTAAATGGAGTAGCAAGACCAAGAAACTCAAAAAACAAGTAGATAGGATTATCTTACTGGATCCATTTATTGACATCTTAAACTATCAAACAGGTTACTTGGACTTCGATACGGATTCTGACCGTATCCGCAGCTCAGGACCACAGGAAAGTATACCTTGCTGAACTCATGTAGTATTTACATATTTTTATACCTGGTTTATCTTTTCTGTTTTACTATTTTTCTCGTTACACGTGCACTAGAATTGATCTTGTTTTCCATTGCTTGTCGTGTAGATTTTTGTGTTCTTGTGCTTTTCGTGAGATTGTCATTATTGCTATGCCCTTAATTTGATTCCTTTAGGAGAGGAGATTGGTATTAGAATTGGCTCTTCTCAATTGGAGTATCTTCCATTGTACTACAATTGAATACACTATAGATTGGGAGTATCTTGTATTGTACTACAACCTATAGGAGTTATTCGTTTGATTGTGAGCCAAGTCTAGTATTACGGTTTCCACATGACATGTCGTTCTTAGATGTACTTCCTGTACTGTTCTTGTCTTTCATACATATTACTGTCATATTAGTAGGCATATTTTTATGTATCTTGCTAGTCCTCTGAGGACCTGATGATCTCTTCAGGTTTAGCCGAGTGTTGAGCCAGGTGCACACGAGCAGGTTTGAGCCAGCATTGGACCACGGTACTACTGCAGCTGAGGGTATCTTTGTGATTAGCAGTTTGGACTTAGTTATTTCATTTTCATGTTCTATTTTATTTTCGTCTATTGGTAGTGGATTTGTGTCCACCAGACGTAACTGGAATTCTTAATAGACTTGATACTCCATTTTTATTATCATTCATTATCCAGTTTCATTTGAGTTAGTTGATTGTATTCTTGATTTTTGTAGATGAGATCTAGACTGCCATGTTAGTTGTATAGATTATGTGACCTGTATATATTAGACAGCGTTCTACTGCCGACACTGCGGTGTAGGCTGGGCTTGGACACATTTTGTATCCGAAAAGTGGGTGCGGGTCATGATAAAAGAGGTGTAATCGTTTGATTGTACATAGACGACATGCTGATCCTAGCTACGGATATAGGCTATGTCATGGAGACAAAGATAGAATATGATTCTGCTAGGGAGTCCTTCACATCATTAAGAACTAGAAGCCTACATAGGCCATTCTCCCTTCTCCATTTGGTCTGACTTTTAATAGCAGAAGTAATTGCGGCTGTAGACCCAGTTTCTGGATCAGTCGATTCATCCTCGATTAGCACGTGGTCAACTTCAGTAAGTTGAAGATTGAGGCTAACCTTCCTCTTCCAGACTTGATAGTGCTCTCTATCAAATTTCTCTAACTTGTTGAAGTTAGGATTGATGAGTGAAGCACGAAAGTTTTTCATCTACTGAAATCCAAGCTTTGAGATTGTTAGTCCCGGGGCATAATTTTTCAGTAGAAAACTGATATTGGTGCAACACTTCGAGGAAGGTGCACAACAAAGATCTCAGAGGATTCTGATAGACGAAATCAAGTGTGACACTTCGAAGAAGGCAGAAAAGAACTCGTAACAGCAGCAGCGAAATCCACTAAGAAACTTTCTGATTAGATCAGAAATGGACTTGTTTAGAACGAGTTCTAAGTAGAGAGTAGATGGACAGAAGTATAAATGAACATAATAATGAAATGGCCTGCTGGGGTGAATGATCACCGGCGCTCAAAGCTTGAATATATATATATATATATATATATATATATATATATATATATATATATATATATATATATCTCCATACGACAGCTTCCAGGAACCAACAAGTTCGACGGAGAACTTCGGAACACTCCGCTCATCTGACTCCTCGGATGGCACGAAACTCTGCTATCAAAGTACCTCTCTTCTCTGCTCTGAACTTTGAGAATTTCGTAAGGAAATTTATGATAATGAGAACTATCCTCTGAGAGAGAAGAAAGGGACTTTATATAGATGCGCTTAGTAACTGCTCGGTATGCAGAATGTTCAAAACATGGAAAAAAAATCCCTCTAAACGTTCCGTAATCGCTCAAATCGTGTACAGGCACGATTGAGTCAACTGGCACACATCGCGCACCAATTTGCACATAGCGCGTGCTAATAGCGCACAGCTATGCCAACTGCGCACAATGCGTCAACTGGCAGAGCCATCAGGCTGTGCCAACAGGCTGCACGAATTAGCAGTGCCACTGGGCAGCGCCATTTGGCCGTGCCAATTGGGCGAGCCAATTGGTCGTGCCATCTGGCCGCGCTATCGGGCCACACGAATGGGCATGCGATCGGCTGCACAGAGGCTCTCACAATGAGCGCAACTTAAGCGCACTATGCGCCTAAAGACGATGCTGACATGCTAAGTGCAAATTGTGCCAACAAAATGCCACATTATGCCTTATGAGCCTGAGTCCGACTCCGAGTCCGAGTCGCTAACCCTATGCTCGGCTTAGCTCCAATGGAATAAATTCTAAGAGCAAAAATCATTAATGCTTTAACATGGAGTCTTATCCATACCTCATAGTAAAATTACCCACATGGTTCCCTCCTTAGGGTCACCACCCCATGTGCATATCTCAACAACACATACCAATTATATATTGAGATACACTTCATGATGCTTTTCCAATGTGGGACTAAATAACACTAGGCATGTTTTGAAAGCAAGCTTTCTCTATATGTCAAGGAAAAGCTCTAACAATTGTATGTACAAGTTTTTCATACACTGTATATTTAGAATGCCCAATATAGATTTCTGATATTTAAACATGTCATTGATGTATTGTCATGCATCTGTTATCCGAAATGTCAGACCTCAACCAGATATGAGCCGATATCCACGTCATCTCCAATATTAGAACCTTTATAAATTATAGGCTTAATTGTACTTTGATACCCTCAACTATTTCAGTTTTTCAACTTAATACCCTAAACTTTTTTACTCAACAACTCGATACCCTCAACTATTTTAGTTTTTTAACTTAATACCTAAAACAATTTTTTTTGAAACTACCCTTGGCTCCCTCTCTCTCTCTCCCCGTGCACGCCCTCCCTCTCAGGCGATGCCCTCTCTCCGACGATGCTCCCCTCCCTTCTGATGGTCGATGCCCCCTTCCCCCTTCGACGGTGCACGAGGAGGGGGCACGGGTGGAGGAGGGGGTGGGGGTAGCCGACGGCGAGAGGAGGGGCACGGGTGGAGGTGGAAAAGGAGGGCGGTGGGAGGAGGGGGAGCGTGTGGGTGGCCGGAGGGGGGAGCAGGAAAGTACGAGTAGCAGTAGGGAGGGAGCGGGGGGGTACGGGCAGGGCGGAGGGGGAAGGGTGCTGGAGGTGGCTGGAGGAGGGCGGGGGGGTACGAGTGGCCGGAGAGGGGGGAGCAGGGGGTGTGGGAGGGGGGTGTCACGAGCTGCACCCTAGATTAAGGGCACGAGAAGTGGGTACGTCTTGCCTACGCCATAGTGTTGGCGGTAAAACGCCGTCCTAGGTCACAACATCTAACAATATAAGGTACATGTACAGTATATACACTCCGATTGGAGGTGACAATACATAAATGCAGTCTTAATCACAATTAAGACAGAATACGATAAGATAGATAGATATGAAATGAATCCACAAAGATACAATAGATAGAGAGTTCTAAGTGTCTAAGATATCACAACAATCCAGAACATCCTCAATACAGTGATCCAGAGAATAAATACAACTGAAAGACTACTCTAGACTAAAGGTGTATCATCCACTGCTAGTGGATCCTACTGGAGATCCAAGTCACAACAATCCTCTAGGGTAGTCCCATAGTAAGTGGTACAGAGTGCCTCATCCTCATCCTCTGTAATATTTTTAACAGGTCCAGTCAGGACAGGAGCGAGCACAATACATCTCATGAAAATCATAACAGGTTAGAAAATATAAACATGCTAGAGAGTAAGATACATGAAACTGAAAGAACAACATGGTATAAAAGAAAGAACTGTAAGTAAATAGCTAAAATATATACAAAGAACTATCAGTGACTAGTGAATCAGAGTACAAGATAAACATGTGAACAGCTGGAGGTGATTCATGGCTATACTAAAGAGTTGATTCATGACTACACTACTTTGGAATTATTCACATGTTTAGTTCTACTACCCATTTCCCCAATCAATACACAGGGATCCAGTCAAGTTACGTTAAGATTCATGACTACGCTACTGGCTCATAATGAGTGATTCATGAATAGATTCATGAAGGCTCTGTGATTCATGAGAGTATAGGAATCATAAGCATATTCATGATAGATTCATGATAATAGAAGCATGAGATACATGATGTAAGTGAAACACACAAGACATGAGTATCCGATGCTCCCGAGAGGGATTACATCTCATGAAGGGATCCATATAGTATCAATCCATGTTACCAACGTGTCAGCATCAAGTAAAGTAATCTAGAGCAGGAATATAATCCTAAGCAAGATATGAAATGATCAGAGAATGTACTCGTCTGATATATGTATGTCTGAAGAGAATATACTGTTTGAGGAGTGGTGTCTGGCTCCTATAGAACAGTACAAGTCACAACATAACCAAAATAGTAAAATAGACTGCTGCAATGCATTCTACATGATGTTTGGGTCAATCTAGGCTAAAGTCAACCTTTGGTCAACTCTAGTCAACTACACTAGTCAAACTACGTCAACTAGGTCAAGCCTAACCTAAACAAGTCTCACTAAGCCTAGCCAGTCTATTACAGCAAGCACACATTATCACAAGGCCATACAAGCCATTAATCACACATCTCATGTGTATTCATGCCAATAACATAGGCTACATAGGCTATATCCCATAGGGCTATATGCCATATATAGTCTATATGCAAAACACATAGTTATACACATTATATATATATACTAAATTAATATAAGCAACATATATATATATATATATATATATATATATATATATATATATATATATATATATATATATATATATTACATTATTGTTATCAAGAATATAGATAATATATATAAATATACATATAGAGAGATAGTGATAATGTGGCATATGTGTGTGTGTGTGTGAACATACATTAGAATTCAGTACAACATATGACAGTTTGTGAGTGTGGCATAGAGTGATGTGTGTGGGTAGGTTTCAGGAATCAGTAAAGTCAATGTGTGTGTATGTGTATGAGTGTGAGTGACAGTAGGTGTAGTGTGTTCAGTTATTATACATATATGTGTGTGGGTTAAATGAAAAAATAGTGTACAAAACTGTTCTCAGGTTTAACAGAGTTCCTAAGTGTCAAGTGTTCTCAGATTATGCATATGTGTGTGTATGTGAATATATTAACAGTGCAACAGTAGATAGGTCATTAGGTTGTGATTGATGATGATGATCTTGCTGGAGAGGTCGATATGAAGTTTCCGTCGTGGTTCCGAAATTATGTAAGGATTATAATCATTAGTCATTCTAAATTTGATATGTTACTACCCATACTTTGTCTAATGAATTTTCTGATACTACCCACACTAGTCTTCCGTCCTGGTACACAGTTGCAAAACAAAGGGCTAAAAGCAATTGCTATTGGACCGAGCAAAAAGGCAAAGTATTGGAGCGGATATACAATAAATGGTTTTAACTTTAGAACTACTGATAAGCCTGTCAATCATTCATTTGTCGATGAGGAGGCTAATTATACCAAAAATTTGTGAGTTTGTGTGAGAGCCTCAGTCTACGATGCCGATCCCGAATTTGACTACTACGATGTTCTAGGAGATATCGTAGAGATTGAATATTCTGTTGATACGAAGATTGTGCTTTTTAAATGTCGTTGGTTCGACACAACACCCAAGCAATGATGGAAGATTGATAAACAATTTGGCTTTGTTGATATAAAACATGGAAAAAGATATGGAGGTTTTGAACCATTTGTGTTGGCTAGTCAAACCGTTCAAGTGTACTATACGAGTTATCCTGGCCGACGGCACAGTACCCTGGATTGGTGGGCTGTATGCAAAACTAAAGTAAAAAATACATATAATGTTGGGGATGTAGCCTACCAAGAGGAAGAGGTGGTCAAGCCTCAACCAACATATATAAGTTTGACTGGTGTTAAGGAAGAGGATTTAGAAGATATAGAGGTTGCGGTAGATGACGTTATGGAGGTTAACGTTGATGAAAAATTGGAAGATGTTGAGGAAGAAGTATTGGAAGATGAAGATGAAGATCATAGTGATAGTGAAAGTGAAGAAGCAGAAGAAGACACTTCGAAATCAAGCGATGATTCAGAAGACCCTTGGGTAGATGAATCAGACTAGTACATATGTTTTAATTTAATATACGAGTTCTATTAGTATAATGACATAACAATAGTTTTTATTTTTAACACATTATTACTTATTATTTCTTTTAAATTTTTCTATGGCGCTGAGAGGTCGACGTTCACGTTTGCAGCTTGGATCTTCATTAAGTCTACCGAGAGGTCTTCATCATGTCTGTCGAGAGGTTTCCATCACACCCGACGACCTAGATTTACTGTACCAGTACTTTCTTGTATTAAAGCATTTTGGATATGTGTATTAATATTTCTTATATTAAAACATTATTCGTATGTGTGTATGAAGCTAATTTTGGATATGTGTGTATGTGTTGTTTTAAAACATTTGGGATACGTGTGCATGAAACTGAGAATTTGCAGGAAACACAAATATTGATACGTGTGCCTACTGTAAAACTATCGACAGGAATAAGGATTGCTGGAAACACGAATATTGATATTGTATTTGGAAACTGTTTATATGACTGTACATATTGTATGTGTAACTGTCGACAGGGATGTGGAGTGCAGAAAACACAAATATTGACATACAATATTGTATTTAGCGACGGAATGGCGACGGAACAGCGACAGAAAACTGGAATATTGCAGGCTAGCGACGAAATATCGACGATTTTTCCGTCGCTACATGCCTGGAAAATTTACTTTGCAGGCTATCAACGGAATAGCAACTGTAGTTTCCGTCGCTAAGGTTCTGGAAAATATTATATTCCAGTATAGCGACTGAATAGTGACGTAAATTTTACTTACTATTCTGTCGCTATGTTCCTGTCTGACACCAAAAGCGTATCGGAAACATCTAGCGACGTAATTTTCCGTTGCTAGCCCGTCGCTACTCTCATGATGAATTATGCCGCTGCAACGTCGGTAGTTCGTCGGTAACTATAGTGATAGAGTTTTCACCGCTATTACGTCGTATTTTCTAATAAATAGCTTGTCGCTAAATGCATCACTAATCAGTCACTATTTTCGATAAACTAGCGACTGATTTAAATTAGCGACACGTGATTTCTCGACAAACCATTTCCGTCACTGATATGTCGCTATTTGGCTTTAGCGACGAAAAAATGACTTTTAGCAATGGATCCTGCCGTCGCTAAAAGCCTTTTTTTGTAATGCAAAGGCGTAGATACCTAAGCGACACAATGTTAAGTATCTTTAGACTACCACTAGTTGGGATCCGACCCCCACAGCTACTCCAAGATTGTCTCTACTTACAGTAACTTATGACTTGGTAAAGCTCATTTGTAACTCATAGCTCATATATTTTACCTAAAACTAGAAAACTAATACCTCGAATAAAGTTGATAATAGAAATCATTCTTCATATGCCAATCGACCTCGTGTGGAACTTAGTTCGTAACCGAACTCGGACCGAGCTCGGATCTGCATATATCAACTTCTTTTGTGATTAGGCCGACCCCAATCAATCTTAGGGCTATTACTGCTATATATTCATGGCTTTTCGTGAATCTCGAATAGACCCACGAAAATGATCCAACCAAGCCTTCAAAACCCTAGTTTTTGTTAAAACTCTAACATGGTGGTTTGTCTCCTTTGAAAAATCTCTATTCTCTTCCATCGTTTTCCATCTTAAGGTAATTCTAATGGCTCCCAAGAGAGAACTATCTTTTGATCACCTTTTCTCTCCTATGATGCCAAATATTGGAGAATTCGATGGATTATGGTTCAATGATTTCTCTCGTAGACCTATTTGTTAAGGGCACCATATTGAAGTTCTTAAATACAATGATTTTCTATCTATTTTTCAAAATCTTCAACTTGAAAAACTAGTTGCAACTCGCACTCATATTTTTATAAGTGCTATAAGCATGTTTTCGTGCAACTTGTCTTTTGAAAATGGCAAAATCTTTTCAAGGGTACGTGGCGTTAACATTGAATTTGATGAACTGACTTTGGTGACATCCGACACATTCCTCCTGAAGGTGAACCATTGTTTAGCATGAGGCAAGTTTAAATTTACCAATAACATACTTTGGAATCTTTCAAAAACTTTCTTTGTGCCCCACACAATTTTCCACCTAGAAGATTTCAAGTTCGCTATTTTAATTCATATTTCTATGAAATGCATCATATCATTTTTTCTACTTTTCTACCTAAGAGATCTGACTTTGATGACGTCTCGAGTCTTATATCACATGCATTACTCCATACTATTCAATATTCCACAAATAATCATATCTCAAATGGTAACTTGTCGCAAGAAAGGGCATCCAGTACTCTATGCCATATATTTACCGTTTATCTTTAATTTTTTGACATATCTTATGATTCTTGTCCATTCACTAAAAAATCTATCCCTCTGAATTGAGTTCGACGACATGAATCAACCTTACTTCTACCTTATACTTCATCCTCCAATTCCGACACTAATGTCGCTAGTCTCTTCCTTCTACTTCTAAACCACCTACTACTATATACACCATCCTTCGCTTATTGCATTACCGCTTTGAAAATGAAGATGATTGTTTCAAAGATTTTGACTTTCGTTAGACTCTCCAGACACAAGCTATTGGCAATACTTTGATTGACTTCAGTACACTCTATCTTAGCACCCTGCTGACCATTTTCGATTATTCGTGATCCAAATCATCATGGCCATCTCATCGATGATGACCATGTCCAGAGATAGATGGATTCCATTGATGCTTTCTATGATACTAATCGTGTTAATGATCCTGCTGCTGAATATGATGACTGACGTATCTTACTGCTTAATAAGAAATTGTCTATATGGCTCTACTGCTCTTTAGTTTACTGTACTTTATTATTGTATTTTGGTTTTTGAACTTAGTAGATAGATCAATAAAAGCAATGCTATTTCTTATAGTCATTTATTATTATTGTGCATTTTTACTCTCGTATTTCCTTGTCAAACACATTACTCCACTCATTTCGGAGGAGCATGTCATAACGATCAAATGACAACGGAAAAGAAATATGTGCAAATAAGACATCTCATTACACTGCTATATCAACTTTCTCCATAAGTTACGGAGGAGCTCTGCTATTCAAAGTTATGTTCTATATCATTCATAGTTTGTCAATTATCAAAAATGGGGAAGATTGTTTTGCATATTGGATCTCAGTCAACTTGATTTTGATAGTTAACAAAACCATATCTCGATATGTCTCAAATATGACTCACATGAAGATTCAACTATGTTACGGTGCTTGAAATTGTACTTGATCAAATATATAATTTTATACTTTATTGAGACTATAACTTATGTACATCGAGTCGCATTTGGTACTTGAAGTCCACTCAAATATAAACCCAACATGCCCACTCAAGCAACCTACAAGCCTATCTAGAAAAAGTTCAACCCATTCAAACCAAAATCATTCCAAAATAGGCCAAACCAATGCCATACTTGGTAACCGAACTCTGGCCGAACTCTGACAGAACTCGGTCTTGGAAATCTTAGAATCCAGTCAGTTATGAAATCCCAGATTTTGTGGTTTCTAACTTTGGAAAAAATTTAGATATTTACCCGAATTCTGGCCGAACTTTGGCCACAAAAAAGCCTATAAATAGACATAGATTTTCACATTCTTACTCACTCTTCTCGTATCATCTTTGTTATCCTATAGAGGTATCTCTAAGCTTTAACATTCCCATCTCCAAGATCAACTCCTTCAGCCTTCTAGTTTCAAGTGTGATCTCGGTTAGAAGTTTCTAACGAGTTATAAAAGCTTGGTTTCTACTATTGAAGTTATGCGTTTTTTAGATTAAAGCTCATGTTGTTTAAGTTGTTGTGCGCTTTAGATAAAAGCACAAGTTGTAGGAGCTGCAAGCACTTCAGATTCAAAGCTTGTATTTTCAACTCCGAGCAAGAGTTATCGGGCTTGGAATAGTCCTCTCAGAGGAAAACCAAGATAAACTTCTCGGTGTTTGCGTTTGCTCTCTAAACTCTATTGCTTTTAATACTTGTTTTTTATTTCCATATATTTTTATGCAGTTGGTCACTGCCTTCACTTAGACTATTTTTTTAATTGGATATATATTTTGCTACACTTTATTCACACCCCCCAAGAGTTGCCTATCGGTCCCTCAAATTGGTTTTGCTAGAAGATCAATATCATGAAGAATCATCGTAGTATGATTATATGGGCCCGAGGATTGTTGAACTTGCAAAGACAAAAGCTGAACTCGATCAAGCTTGGACTTCCTTAATTGAAGTTCGTGCTCCTATGACCCAATTTGAAGCTGATTTTACTTCTTCTTGCATTGGAATAAAATCATTTTGTCCTTCAACAATGACTGTGTATTGTGGTCTTATTATCTATTGTGTAACTAATAATAGATATAGATAATAAATTAAAACGAATCACACTATCAAAGGTAATATGGACATGATAGGTTTTCAACTGATACTCTATTGAAGAAATCTGTTCAGTGGTGATATGGACATGGCAGAGGATCCTTTTTGTGGACGTACAAACTTTTGCAAAAGAAAATAATACAGAGGTAGTATAGACATGACTTTTTTCTTTTGTATTTTTATTCTACTGGGAAAATGAAAAGAGGAAATTGCTCACAGGTAATATGGTCTTGAACTGAAATATGAAATACTTTATCCAACTTGAGAAAGACGACAGAAGATAGTTCAGAGGTAATATGGATATGAACTAAATATCTTTTTCCAAATTAGAGTAAAAATATTTCTAGACATTTCAAATCTGACTGGGGAGTTGAGAATGTGATATCCTTATAGCAACTGGGCTCTAAGAAAAGAAGATATAGTATTGCTCCACTGGGAATTTATTTTATCGACCTATTATTTATAACGTATCCAAGACTCTTGAATATAGATAATAGTTCAAAATAGAAGCAACCTCATTGGTGAACTTGCTCCTTTTCTTATCAAGCTTCTCTGTCTTGCTTTCATGCTCGGTGCTTCGGTCATGAGCATTATTCTCACCACTGAATTCTTATACTGGTTCAGCTTCAGCCTAGCATTCAGGTTATTAAGCGGGTTCTACTTCAGGGTTATCCTCTTCATATCCTTAGTAACAGGTATCATTATTGAACGCATATCATCAGAATTGATAATCTTTCTGAAATTAGTTTGGCTCAAGCATAATACTTCTTTAAGAACTTACCATTGATAGGCATCATCAGCAATCTTCATTAGGCTTTGCAAGCCTATAAGCACCATTAGAATATGTCGATTCTACCACAAAAGGACCTTCCCATTTAGCCTGGAATTTACCCTTACTTTTGTGAGTCGTAATCATCGGTCTTCGTACTGACAAGACAAGATCACCTACTTAGAATATTCTTTCTTTAACCTTACTATTGAAAGCTTTGAGATACGTGCTTGATATAGTTTAATTTATTGTTGAGCTTGTAAGTGCTTTTCATCTAATGGTTCTCATTCTTGATATCGAAGACAATTATTATTATCAAGAGTCAATTCATTAGCAAGGGCTATTCTAAGATATGTTATCTGAATCTCAAGAGGGAGCATTGTTTCGCATCCATAGACTAGAGAATATGGTGTATTTCCAGTTGGTGTTCACATCATTGTCCGATAGGCCCAGAAACATTCTCCCAGCATTTCATTCCAATCATGTTTGTTGGATGAAACAAACTTTTTGTGGGGCTTGATTATAGTTTTATTAATGCTTCTGCTAATCCATTAGCTGCAGGATTGTACGCCGTGATGCTATATTCTGAATTCGATTCTTATCATATAAACGGTAGAATGCATGACTAGCGGACTGCGGACCATTGTCATGAATTATCTTTTGGAAACTCCAAACAATTTATTGCCATGATAAACAGTAAACACTTGAACCAAATATTGCTTTTATAATATTTAATTTCCTAAATAGATTAATTTGTAACTACTTTTCTTCATCGATTAGATTAGTAGGAAGAGGGATATTGTGAAATCTTATTTTATAAGGAAGAATTTGCTATTAGACTTTTTCAAATCTTTTAAACTAGTTCAAACTATTCTCTTTTTATTATATGAATACTCGAAATAAGGATATAAAGAGGCTACTAGCCAATTCCTTCCTCTCTTCTCCATATTCTCGAAACACAGTCAATCCCTCTCTCATCTATATTTCGAACCCTAAATTCTTCTCCATATTCTTCTCTAGACATTCCTTCCCATTATAAGAAATTGTTGACATCACATTGAGTGGGGAGCAGTAGTTTCCTTCTTTCTTTGGTCAGTTCATTGGGATTCCATTAGAGTTTGCAATCAATAGGTAAAATTCATACCATTTATTCATGTGTGGAAATTATGTTCTTGATAGAGAGTATAGGTGATCGTCAAGTTTTTGTGTCTATGTCTAATGGATGTCGGATTCATATTAGTAGTTTAAATGGCAAAATATCCTAGATATGGTTGTATAACAGTTTAGAGATTTATCTAGGTAGGGAATTAATGTGTAACAGCTGGGGAGAAAACATGGATTCTTAGGTGGAACCAGTTCTGTGTAGATGGGGGTTACCTGTACCAAGATGCTTAATGAAATAGCCACAACGACAGACTAGAAACACCTGTTTCCTGTGTATATCGGTTCCAGGTGTTTGAACAGTATTTTTTTACACTGCCCTTGGTACAGGAATTTTGGGGTAATAGTAACTACCGTTGCAATTGCATTAGGAAGTAGTAGGAGCAATTGTTGGGAGCGGGTAAGGGTATACATAGGTCTGTATAACAGTTTGGTTGTATCGACTGCAGCAGGGAGGCGTGTAGCCACTGCAAGTAACATGTATGGGTGTGTGTTCACTTTAAGTTACTACAAGGGTATCAAAAATTGGCATGATTATGAGGTAGTGAGTACATGATATGGAAACAATTGGTAGGAAAGATACAATATAGTGTTGTTCCTGTAGGAAAGGAGGGTGATGTATCTAACTTTGTGGAAGATAGACGAACGTGCGGTCTAGAAATTAAATGGGTATCAGTAGGTAAAAGGGACAACCCTAGTAGCAGATTCAATGCAGCAGTTTACAGAAATACAAACCTCTATTCTGCAAGAGGACTAGCAGGTTGTACTAGTGTCTTTAGTTGTAGTTTGGGAAAGGTAGTACTCTATAGTAGATTTGATATGTTATATATCTTGTGTCTTAAAAAAATATGCATTAGTGTATTGGGTAAGTGCAGTAGTATACATGAATATACATGTTCTAGGTATTGTGCATAGTAATAGAGTTTAAGGACAACAGTAAGGGGTGGTTAGTTATTAGTAGTTAATGGAAATAAAGTTGCTAATGGACAAGTGATAGCTAAATTCATATGTAGGGTATATAGATAGATATAAGGTGAGGGGAAACACTCTAGGTGCGTCTATGTTTTGTTAGTCCCGGGGCTTGATCAAAGATGGTAAAACAGATGCAACAGAGATCTATGATGATACAAAAACCAAATAACCCGATTACAATATGGAGGAGGGAAAAGAGAAGAGAAGATCTCCCGTTCTTCCTTGCAAACGTGTTGCAATTGGGACAGAACGAGTTACAATAATCTAGAGAAAGATGAGAAGAAGAAAAATGCTGGGGTGTCAAAATACCGTTGCTCAAAGCAAGATTCGCCCCACACGAACTGCTTCCAGGAACCAGCAAGTTTGAAGAACTTGTGGAACGCTCGAAGTCACCTCTATTCTGACTCCCCGGATGGACTTGCAATGGTGGCAGCAACTCTCTCTCTCTCTTTCTTTCTCCTTTTCTGACTTATATTTTCGTAGTACCCACAAAGGAGGCCAGAAGAGAGTATATATAGAAAGAGGGTGGAAACCCTAGCCGCCTCTTTAGTTATGGGAAGATTGAATCAAATCCCAAAAAGATAGCAACGAGATTAATTCAAATCCCACAAAGATAGCAACGAAATTAATTCAAATCCCACAAAGATAGGATCTGAATTAATCGCATTGAATCAGTCTTTCCATAACTGACTTGTAGTCTGCACAGTCAGCGGAACCCTCCATACGGTAGCAGCTGCCTGGCCGCATGAGCCGCATGGACCGTATGGGCCGTATGGGCCGTATGGACCACATGAGCCGTATGAGCCGTATAGACCGCATGGACCGCATGGGCCGCATGAGCCGCATGAGCCGTATGGACCGCATGGACCGCATGAGTCGCATGAGCCGTATGGACCGCATGGACCGCATGGGCCGTTGACGTGCTAAGTGCAAAGTGCGCCAACAAAATGTCACATTACGCCTTATGAGCCCATGAGCCCGAGCCCGAGTCCGGATCGTAGTCGCTAAGCCCCTTTGGGGCTTAGCTCCAAATGGAATTAATCCAAGAGAATGACAAAAGCATTAATGCTTAATCCTTGGAGCCTTATTCTTACCTCCTAGTAAAATCACCCACATGGTTCCCTTCTTAGGGTCACCATCCCATGTGCATCTCTCAACAACACAACCAAGTATATATGTTGAGATAACTCATGGTGCATTTACGATATGGGGCTAAAATTTTATAAGGCATGTTGAGAGCAAGCTCTCTCCATGTAAACAAAGCACCAACAATCTCCCACATATCACAACATATATATGTGTCCAGGGTTGAGCGTTCCCCGCAGTAACTGCCCATTTTGTATTAGGATAGATGTCGCTGACGACTTGGATCTTCCCGCATGGGTTAAATAACAATGTGGTACAAGAATGGATTACGCCTTGAATTCTGCACCACAATTGTAATTCTTCCCACTCACAAAGTGTAGTTATGTGTGCTTCTGGCTGCACATTAAAGGACTGTGCCAGCCTAGTTTTAGTGTATAATTTTGGGCGTCTACAAGTTTACCCTCAAGAGACGGCCAGATATCTCTTTCCATACACTATAGATGAGTTCTTTATTAAAGAGATATGGCATGAAGCCTTGCGCTTCCTTGCGGTGCTACGCCGCTATGACATGGCCTGAAGCCGAGGCATTACTCCTACCTGGGAACCTCATCGTAGTGTCATACTACTGTAGTATGAGGTCTCTGCCTCTTTGTAGTGCCAATCTACTTAGCATGAAGCCTAAGGCTTCCTTGCGGTGTTACGCCGCAACGACATGGCTTGCAATGCCGAGGCTTTACCCCTACCTGGGTACCTCATCGTGGTGTCGTGCCACTGTAATATGGGGTCATCCTCCCCTTTGTAGTGCTGTCTACAACTCTTTAATTACGTCATACAGCATTAGGCTACCTACCTATTTGCGGTGCTACGCCGCTATGACTTGGCTTGCAAAGTTGAGGCATTACCCCTACCTGGGAACCTCATGGTGGAGTCACCCCACTGTAGCATGGAGTTTCACTCCTTATAGTGCTGCTCTACCGTGCTTCCTGTAAAGCATACCAGGCATTCACTCTGCCTGAGAACTCATTAAGGTGTTTAAGCCAACCTTCCACAGGATCTGTTTTTTCTGCAGAAAATACATAGTAGACAACAGTGGTTATGGGTCCGTATCCCTTCCATGTTCCAGAGAACAAGTACCCACTGTTATCTGATAGTTTCCCAGTCAGTGATCCTCCTTTGAACCAAAAGTTAGATGCCTAGTAGATTTCTCTTTGAACTAATAGCATAAAACTTTATGGTAGGATTACAAAGACACACTATCAGAATGCCTTCAAGCCCATTTTATAAGCTGTGTCATCGACCAACTGGCGCTTGAGGCCCTTTGTGAACGGATCTGCCAGGTTCTCCTAACTCCGAACATCAACCACTGCAATTATACCTCTTTTGATAAGATTATGTACTACCCTGTGCTTCAACCGCACAGTCCTCTTCTTCCCATTGAGGAGGTCATTTGATGCCACCGCCGCAGGCGCCTGGTCGTCACAGTATATCGATATCACCGGTATCTTAGCCCCAACCACTGGAAGATCATACATGAGCTCCCGAAGCCATTCTGCTTCATTTGCTGCAGTTTCAAGTGCATAGAATTCAGATTCCATGGAGGAACGAGAGAGTATAGTCTGCTTCTTCGACTTCCACGATATAGCAGCTCCACCCTAGGAAAAGACATATCCACCTGTGGATCTCTCGCTTTCCACCTTTGAACACCAGCTAGCATCACTGAAGCCTTCCACTACTGTCGGATACCCATTGTAGTGCAGTGCATATGTCTGAGTCTTCTTGAGATATCTCATCACCCGCTTCACAGCTTTCCAGTACTCAACCCATAGGTTGCTTGTGAACCGACTCAGCATTCCTACGGCGAAAGCTATGTCGGGCCTTGTGGCAGTGGTTGCGTACATCAAACTTCCGATAATGCTAGAATACTCCAACAGCCTGACGCTTTCGCTCGAGTTTGGCTTCAGCTTCTGATCACACCTGTATGGCGTATCGATCCCTGGAAGATCCTTATACCCATAGCATGTCAGCATTTTCTCAATATAGTGAGATTGTGACAGCGCTACTCCAGTGTCTGTTCGGATGATCTTTATGCCCAAGATGACATCTGTATCCCCCAAGTCCTTCATACTGAACTTGGTTGAGAGGAACTTCTTTGTCTCGGTGACACAGACTATATCCGTACCTAGGATTAGCATGTCATCCACGTACAGACAAACGATGACTCCTCTTCCATCAGTAAACTTTGTGTAAACACAGTTATCTGTCTCGCTGACTCTGTAGCAGTTTGATCTAATAACTTTGTCAAACTTCTCATGCCACATCTTGGGAGCTTGCTTCAAACCATATAATAATTTTACCAACTTGCAGACTTTGTCTTCAAGACCTTTGACGATAAATCCATCTGGCTGTTGCATGTAAATCTCTTCGGTCAGCTCTCCATTCAGGAATGCTATTTTTACATCCATCTGATGTATCACCAACTTATGTATAGCTGCTAGAGCGATTAACATTCTGATGGTGGTCATCCAAGCTACTGGAGCGTACGTGTCAAAGTAGTCTATCCCCTGTTTCTGAGAAAATCCTTTGGCTACCAGCCTGGCCTTGAACTTGTCAATAGTTCCATCTGCCTTCATCTTTTTCTTGAAGATCCATTTACATCCGATGGGCTTTTCTCCTTCAGGTAGATCTACCAACACCCATGTGTTATTGGAGGTGATAGAGTCAAACTTGTCATTCACTGCCTCCTTCCAGAAGATAGCATCTCTGGTCTTCATCGCCTCATCATAGGTAAGCGGATCTGCTTCCACATGATAGGTGACAAAGTCATCTCCGAAGTCTTTCGGTCTCCTCGCTCGCTTAGCTGACGGCTCTGCGAGTTCTGGTACAAGAGTTGTTTCATCAACAACAGCTTCTTCTTGGACTACTGGCCCATATGAGATTTCAGTCTCATTTGTACCTACATTATTTTCCGGAATGTCCGAAAGAACAATGTTTTTGTCTTTTGCAAACTTGTCTTCAAAATATTCAACATCGCAAGATTCGATGATATGATTTGACTCAATATCAAAAAATCTCCTAGCATCACTCTTCTCGGCATACCCCAAGAAGATCGCCTTCATAGTCCTTGTCCCTAGCTTCTAAATCTTCAGATTTGGGAGCTTCACATATGCCAGGCACCCCCACACTCGAATGACATTCAAGTTTGGTCTGACTTTGAACCAGAGTTCACGAGGAGTTACGTCCGAAGTTACATACGGCACTCTATTTAGAATAAAAGTGGCCGTCAATGCAGCTTCTCCCCAGTAGCATTTAGGAAGACCCGCGGTTAGCAGCATTGAGTTCATCATTTCTGTCAACGTTCTGTTCTTCCTCTCCGCTACTCCATTGGATTGAGGAGAATATGGAGCAGTAGTCTCGCATATGATTCCATGTTCTTTGCAGAACGATGCGAATTCATGAGACCTGTACTCCCCACCTCGATCACTTCTTAACCTCTTGAGTTGTTATCCAGTCTGCCGTTCAGCTTCGGCCCTGAACTCTCTGAACTTCTCGAAGGCTTCGTCTTTAGACTTGAGCAAGTAGACGAACACGTATTTTGAGAAGTCATCGATGAAGGTTATGAAATACTTCATCCCGGCCTTCGTGGAGAAATGTTTGAAGTCACAGATATCGGAGTGCATCAACTCCAGAAGATCTGTACTTCGATTGACCCGAGAAAGGGTTTCCTTGTGATCTTCGTCTGAGCACACACTTCACACTTCTTCACCTTACCTCCACATTTGGAGATAAGTCCTAGACTAGACATTTTGTTAATTCTTTTACAATGAACATATCCTAGTCTATTATGCCACAACTCAAGAGAATAATCAGAAGATGCAACTGCATCAATGTCATCAAACTGGTTGACAAGCTGAATTTTAAACATTCCTTAGGTTTGGTAAGCCTTCCCGAAGTATGTTCCTTTCTTGGACATCACCATCTGACCAGCATTGATGTCCATTCTCAAGCCTGCGTTGCAGAGCAGGCTCCCAGAAATTAGGTTCTTGGCAATCGCCGAAACATGCTTCACACCTTGAAGCGTCAGAGTGTTCCCAGAAGTGAGTTTCAGTTCCACGATCCCGATCCCCAGAACTTCAGCTTGGGCCTGGTTTGCCATGACAACCTTCTCAGATATCGGCTGGTACGTGACGAACCATTCCTTGTTAGAACAGACATTGCAAGTCGCACCAGTGTCTATCCACCAGTCAGAGTCAACCCCCATAGTTGTGACCTGTGCGATCATAGCAACAAAGTTAGAAACCAATGAAACCTTATTAGGCTCACCTTTCTCTGATTGTTTAGGCTTAGATCTGCATTCACTCTTGTAGTGGCCTTTCTTGCCACAATTGTAAAAAGTCACGTGGGACTTAGTCTTCTGTTGCTTGAATGAAGGACCCTTCACTTTTAGATTAGTGAAGTCCTTATTCTTGGGATGAGAAGCCGCCTGCTTTCCCTTGGGATCTCTCGTCTGCACTAGATTGGCTTTAGCCAACTGTTTGGACAGAGTGTCCACCTTCTGTTGGGAACGCATCTCGTCCTCAACATGGATCTCTTGAAGTAGATCTCCCAAGCTAATGTCTAGCTTCTTTCTATGCATCCTTGTATAGAAGGTACTCCATCCAGCAGGAAGTTTTGAGACGATCCCTCCAACGATAAACTTGTCGGGAAGGGGCATCTCTTCGTCTTCCAGTTTCTGACGTAGCTTCAGAAATTCCTTCACTTGTGGCAACATGGACTTCTCGTTCTCAAAGAGCAATTTGTGATATTTTTCAACCACAAACATCTTGTTCCTGTTCCTGTCTTCTTCATACAGTTTTTCCACAGACACCCATATGTCTCTGGCAAGTTCCTTCTTTGAGTAGGATTCTGCCAGGGAATCCTCCATAGCATTCAGGATGAGAAGCCTGCAGATGCTATTTTCCCTTCTCTATTTGGCCTGGAGTTTGGTAGCCGTATTGATTACGGTAGTAGATCCAGTGTCTGGAACAGAAGGTTCTTCCTCCAACAGAACATGATCAACGTCTTTTAGTTGAAGAGTTAGATAAACCTTTCTCTTCCAGACTTGATAATGCTCTCCATCGAACTTTTCCAACTTGCAGTAGTCCGATTGGACGAGCGAAGCATTAATATTTTCCATCTATAAGGATCTTGCTTTGAGATTGTTAGTCCCGAGGCTTGATCAAAGATGGTAAAACAGATACAACAGAGATCTACGATGATACAAAAACCAAATAACCCGATTACAATATAGAGAAGGGAAAAGAGAAGAGAAGATCTCTCGTTCTTCCTTGCAAACGTGTTACAATTGGGACAGAACGAGTTACAATAATCTAGAGAAAGATGAGAAGAAGAAAAATGCTGGGGTGTCAAAACACCGTTGCTTAAAGCAAGATTTGCCCCACACGAACTGCTTCCAGGAACCAGCAAGTTTGAAGAACTTGTGGAATGCTCGAAGTCACCTCTGTTCTGACTCCTCGGATGGACTTACAATGGCGGCAGAAGAGAGTATATAGAGAGAGGGTGAAAACCCTAGCCGCCTCTTCAGTTATGGAAAGATTGAATCAAATTCCAAAAAGATAGCAACGAGATTAATTCAAATCCCACAAAAATAGCAACGAAATTAATTCAAATCCCACAAAGATAGGATCTGAATTAATCGTATTGAATCAGTCTTTCCATAACTGACTTGTAGTCTGAACAGTCAGCAGAACCCTCCATGCGGCAGCAGCAGCCTGGCCGCATGAGCCACATGGACCGCATGGGCCGCATGGACCATATGAGCCGCATGAGTCGCATGGACCGCATGGACCGCATGGGCCGCATGAGCCACATGAGCCGCATGAGCTGCGTGGACCGCATGGACCGCATGAGCCGTATGAGCCGTATGGACCGCATGGGCCGTTAACGTGCTAACTACAAAGTGCGCCAACAAAATGCCACATTACGCCTCATGAGCCCATGAGCCCGAGTCCGAGTCGTAGTCGCTAAGCCCCTTTGGGCTTAGCTCCAAATGGAATTAATCCAAGAGAATGACAAAAGCATTAATGCTTAATCCTTGGAGCCTTATTCTTACCTCCTAGTAAAATTACCCACATGGTTCCCTTCTTAGGGTCACCACCCCATGTGCATCTCTCAACAACACAACCAAGTATATATGTTGAGATAACTCATGGTACATTTCCGATATGGGACTACAATTTTACAAGGCATGTTGAGAGCAAGCTCTCTCCATTTAAAGAAAGCACCAACATGTTTTGCCTATGGGAACGTATGTAGGGGACTTATTAGCAGAGGATATGTTTGTAGTGTGTGGAAGCCTGTGCGTGTGTAAGGATGTCTAAGTAATAGTTCAGGGAGAAGCTAATATATAGTTGCAAAGAACTGCAAGTTGTGCCAGTGTCTGTAGGTTACATACTGCAACAGTTATAGTTCAAAATTGTGCAACCTGGGCACCTTTATTCATGCACGGCAGAGCAGTATATTGTTGTGTTATAGTAGGGAGGGACATGTCAGTCCGATGTGAGTGTATCTGGGTATCATATATGCCTTGGGTAGGAATGTGTCAAATATACTAACACTAGAGTGCAATTGGAAGAAGTATCGAGATATGAGTTTGGTATCCTATAGGGCCTATGAGTTTATATATATGCAACAAGAGTACAAGGGTTGTATCAAGCATTAAAATAGGGCATCCGAATATCCTTAGCACATAGTAGCAAAAAATACCAAGATATTTATAACACATGTAAATATTTATGGCTAAAATAGTATAAGCTATAAAAATATGATATCTTTATATTTAGTAATCGATATAAACTAAACAAGTAAGATTAGGGAACCCAAATATCAGCCTATTTAGTATAAACCAAATTGGGATCAGATTTTGACCTAGAATTCTAATAATCTAGCAAATAGTTTATTTGATTTGAAATCACTTATTAACCGTGTAAATTTATAAAATAGCTTACTCAGAGTTGGACTTGGTACCAGACCCGTATCATCACCTCAGGATGACAAGCGAGTACATTCTTTGACAGTTTCCATACTTGATAATTTCTATGATTCATGTTTATAGTATTATTTTGCATTGATTTCTTGTTTTGATTCTCGACACGATGGCTACACGAGTAGTATTATGCATTCATTTTGATTACATTATTTCCCTACTGGACGGGCTTATAAGTATCATTCCCTTACTGGTATAACTAGTCTTACATCTTGATTTACACATCGGGACTTGGATCCATTAGTACTAGTCGGACTGGAAAATACTTTAGTAGACATGTGAATATTCTATAATCAAGAACCACTCCCCCAAGTCCAAATAAGAACGATAGCATTCGCACACTTCACGTGTGGGATGCCATATTTATCCATAGTCGTTTACATGTTGAAAGTGGTATTTCAAACACGCTAGATAGGTGCATTCTTTTTGTTTCCACTTTATACATTGTTGGTTCTTGCTTTAGTTGTTATTATTAATTCTCATTTACTAACTTGTCTTTATCACCATGCTATCTGTTTTACTCGATGTTCGTACCATGATTCCATATTTGTCTGATTATCATTTATTTTATTACTATTAACTAATTTATAGACTTTATCATTTATTAGACCTGATGTTTGAAATATATTCGTCCCAATCCTGACTGGATAACATTTTCCAGAAATTGAGCTCGAGGACATGTGAATCATAATTTATTATCATTTTATTGATAATCTACTTGTGTATCAAAGTATCAAAGGTATTAACCTAGACTAGTTTAGATACCTTGAACCAAGTTGTTTTAAATCAAAATTTTGGAATAGTTTTTCATTAAAGTAAATCATGTACCATTTGATATGAACTCATGATTAGCCCTTTTTTTTTCTTTAATTCAGAATTAAATATTAAATTTATTTTTCTATTATAATTGGTTCCAAATAAATAGGTAAGTTTGCCAAATTGTGTCATTAATTATACGTACTAACTAGATAATTATTGCTTGTACATAATCTGATTAAATAATGTTTATAAATATTTTTAATAAATATTTCAGAATTAATATCTTATATTTTAGTTTATAAATTATTATTTTATCAGGATATCATAATATTGTCTATAGTTGATATAGTTAAATATATGGTTGTATTAGTTAACTAGACTATACCTAGTGAGATTAGTTTAATGTGTTAATTGGTTAGCTTAATTTCTAGTCTAAATATGATATGCTTGAATTATTTTTCAATATTATTTCAGAATTAATAAAAATATTTTTATGACATAAATAAGTACTTTATTGGGTAGCGTGTTACCAATAGGGTTGAGATTATCTAACAAGTGTATAGACTAAACTAGTATATTATAATTAGATAGGATATTATGATTGAAATATGGTTAGAGTAAGATTTACTTTGTGCGGTAGTTGATTTGTGATTAATGTTTAATAGGAGTTCGTGACGGTGTGACCAGGGATATAGGAGCCGGACCATTATATGTACACTTGGATAATGCAGGCAAGGTACCTTTCCAAGTTTTTAGTACATGCTCCTTTCTTTATTTTTCTTATTTCTATCTTCATATGTATATATATATATATCACGACGTAGAAATAGTTAGTACTTAGCGTCTGATTAGTATTCGGGTGCTGATGTCTATTTACAGATATCGAGTATCGACACTAGGCATGACAACATATTGAATTCGTGTCGAGTGACACGAAGGACCACAGGACACGGACACGATATATGATGATACGATACGAAGTCTGACATGGGATTTTCATGGCTATGGAATTTATGATAGCATGTAGTACTAGCTTGCGTGACTTCTTACCAGTACGTGGTTCATACTTGACTTGACTGGATAGTTCTAGATCATGGGATGGGGAGGACTCTACCGAAGTACCCGATAGTTGTGACACGTGACCATGTCTCCTTATGTGGGACTTGGTTATTTTCGTATGCTAGGCTCATTGTAGCAGAGCCATGGAGTTGTTTTCGTGTTCACTCATTGGTATCATGATACGGTGCCATGAATGATTGTCGGTTTCTCAGGGCCTGGTATTAGGATTGTCCTCAACTACATATGTACACTTAGATGGGTATGGTAGTTACCTTCATATTATATATTCTCTTTATTGTTATATTGCCATGTTGTATGTACCTTACTATGTTCCTTGAGGACCTGGTGATCTCTCCAGGTATTCGACTGAGCATAGTTGGTTGCTGATCATGATGGTTGCTATTTACTATTTCAGGTATCTCCATGCGGTTACATATTCATCTCTATATATTTATATTCTACTTGTTAGCCTAGTATTTGTAGACTCAAGTTATTCTTTCGAGTCTATTTGGACAAATGTATCATGGGGTGCACACTATGTTATATCTTATTTATTCTTGTATTTTATCTTACTTTGGATTGAGACTTAAAGATATTATTGATAAGTATAAATAATTGGTCGCTACTCTACATCTTATATGTATTCGAGCTGGATTAGAGTCCACTTGATACGTAGCTGGCATGTATACGTTTTTCTATTCCTACATATTTTGGGACTGAGGTGTTATATGTGTCCTACCTATTATGGAGCACAGAAGAACCCATATGTGGACCCAATAGAAATAAAGCTTGTTGAATTCTATAAATAGCCTAGTTTAGTTAGATTGGCATTTGGTCGGATTTGTCTCCAGATTTAGTTGACTATTTCTATTTGACATTTGACTTGACATGTAGTTTTGGAGTTTATCTATTTTTTGGATTATGACTATTCATTCTTTCTTTTATGTTCCATCATGCGATTATCTGCTTAAAGCTGTAATTGAGTATTATTCTGGTTATACTTTACTATCCTCTCAAGTGGTGTTGAATATATTGTGTGCTTTATTTATCACATTGATATTATACAGCGTTCTATCGCCAACACTACGACGAAGGTTGGGCGTGCCAACGACTCATGTGCAACTTTCGGGTGCGGGTCGTGACACATTTTTTTGGTGGCCCATGCAGGTCCTGATTCGCAATTAATGCGATGTTGTGGTAGTACTTAGGTCTTGGGTACTATCACAAGCCTGCAATAGGATATAGATCAGGAATAGGAAAATACTCAATCGCAACTAGAAATTCCATCATGTTTAACTTTGCAAATTTCTATTCCACTCTTACCATCCTTTTTTAATGAACATCTCCTCTTGTGCCATATCGTTGACTTCTTTTGTTTTTCGACCATTCAGAATGGCACCCAGGACTAGAGCTAGCAAAACCGTAGCGAATAGTAACCACCACCAAGCTTCTGCATCTCAGGAGGCTTCATCACCTGCATCAGAGAGCCTTCATCCTCCTCCGGCTAATCCAACTCAAGGAGGCATGCCTGCTAATAAGTCACCCCTAAATGAGCTCATTAGAGGCATGATAGAGACATAAAGGGTACATGTAGAGAACCAGAGACAACAGACGAAAGTGATGCGGGTGGGCATGGAGAATGCCTAACGATTTGCTTTGAAGGGTTGCTTTTCAGCAGCAACAGCCCGTCCTGCCAAAAGAAAAGAACATCTAGGAGTTTAAGAAGATGAACCCACGATAGTTCAAAGGGATTGTAGGAATTTTCTATGCTGACAAATGGCTCGAGGACATCGAGCAAATTATGCAAGTTTCTCAAAATCCAAAGGACTTGAAGATTGAGGCAGTTGGCTTGCAGCCCCACGACATTGCCCGTACATGGTTCAGAAATGAGCCCAGGCTTATAAATCCATATCTGACATGGGATCAGTTCATAGACCTGTTCAGAATAATGTTCTTTTCTGTAGTAGCCAAGGGCGTTCTAGATAAGAAGTTCCAGAACTTGGAGCACGATAGTCTATCAGTAGATAAGTATGTCACATAATTTGGCAAGCTAAGCCGATTCGCGGAGTATATGGTTAGGGACCTTGCCAAGCACGTAGGTTCCGATAAGGGTTGACCAAGGATATCCGAGTTCATATTGCCTCTAGTACTATGACATTTACGGGCATTATAGCGGAGGCTCAGAGAGTAGAGATGGATTTAGACCTTAGGCCTAAGAGGACCCATGATTCAGTTTGAGGTATTAGTAGGGATGGACAGGTGAAGCATCCCCATATTCAGCCGGAGGTCTTCCAATCCCAGCAGGAGTACCATCCACCAGCCAGAGCTCCAGTTAACCAGCAGCCTCAGAGGTAGATCAAGCACCCACTTGTGCCAACTCTAAGAGCTCCGGACATACCTGGGATGTTTGCAGGAGAACCCAGGAGTGGACCCAACAGAAATATAGTATGCTAAATTCTAGAAATAGCCTAGTTTAGTTAGATTGGCATTTGGTCGGATTTGTCTCCGGATTTAGTTGACTATTGCTATTTGACATTTGATTTGATATGTAGTTTTGGAATTTATCTATTTTATGGATTATGACTATCAATTCTTTCCTTTATGTTCCATCATGCGATTATCTGGTTAGAGTTCTACTTGAGTATTATTTTGGTTACTTCATTATCCTCTCAAGTGGTTTTGAATATACTACGTGGGTTTTTATCATATTGATATTATATAGCGTTATATCGTCGACACTGTGGCGTCGGCTGGGCGTGCCCACGACTCATGTCCAAATTTCGAGTACGGGTCGTGACATAAACCGATAACCTCTAGATGATGGTAGGCTAATATGACCAATAATATCTATTCCCCAAGCTTCAAAGGGACAAAATGCTGGTGTTGGGTATAAAAATTCTGATGGTTGATGTATAAAATCGGCATGAATTTGACATGCTTTGAATTTTCGAGCATAGTCCACCTCATCAGCTACCAGGGTAGGCCACTAATAGCACATCCTTTTAAGACTATCTTGCAGTTTAGGACCTAGTTGATGTGCTCACAAGTACCATCATGAGCTTCATGTAATGTTTGTTTTGCTTCAATATTAGATAAACATAATAGCAAAAGTCCGTCATATGAACGATGATACAATATTCAAGATGCTACATCATAATAAAAGCGGAGTGAATGTCTTTTGATAGAGACAGGTTCCTTTGGATCATCTAGGAGCATTCCATAGACTTTATAACATATAAAAGGAAACCTCCAATCTTCGAAATTAAGGACTGAATTCAACTCGAAACTGTGTTCAAAATACAAGTTATTTTTAGCACAGAATAACTCACGACCCAACACCAAATGTTATTTTCTTAATGGAATAGCCAATGAAGCAACGAGACCATCAAGTTCATCTACTTCCATATTTTGTACTTGAGGTACTTACTCAATAAATAAACCGACAAAAGTTGAAGCCAACTCGATAGTAGATCGAAGATAAGGAATGTGATCTTCATGGAGAACATCATATTCCCCTCTAACTTGATTGACTATCAGCTAAGAGTCACAGTAGGCTTCCAAATATTATACTCCAATTGTTTAGCTAACTAGAGGCCAATGAGCAAAGCATTATATTCTTGTAGATTCTTAAAGCATGGTTCTATAAGGGAATATGCACGATGTATGAGTAATTTATTTGGAGAAACAAGCACTATTCCGACACCAGCAATAATATTTCCTTTGGGTCTTATTCTTGTTGTGCCGTCAAAGAATAGTTGTCATGTATTATCCTCCATTGCCATATTAGATTCCAAAACCTCATCCGAAACATCATTATATAGTTCCAAAGTTTCGGTATTGGGTGAACGGCTAAGAAATCAGCTAGGGCTTGGCCTTTTATTGCTTTTTGGAGAATATACACCATGTCATAAGGTGCTAATATCATTTTTCATATAGCCAGTCACGAATTGTGTGTACTTGGTTTAGTCATCAGTACCCTAGAGGATTTACTATTGATATAACGTGGATTGTTTGATCACTCATGTAATTATGTCTCTTTTTAATGGAGAACATTAAAGTAAGGCATTCTTCTTCTACTGGATTGTTCCTATGCTCGACACCAATCATCATTTGGTTGAGATAGTATATAGCATGTTCATGACCTTCATCATTGTTTTGTGCGAAAGGAACTCCTATGGCATGGTCCATTGCTCGAACATACAACAAAAAAGGTCTTCCTACTTTCGGGCAAATAATAATTAGAGGATTTGTAAGGTATTGTTTAATGTCATCAAAAGCTGGCTAACATGCAACATTCCAAACAAAAGTAACTTATTTTTTCATAAGCTGTATGAATGGTTGACATCGTCCTAGGAGATTTGAAATGAATCTCCTGATATATGCTAACCATCCTTGTAGTTCCCAAAGCTCTTTAAGATTACGATAAGGTTTTATGTCAAGGATAACTTTCACTTTATCAAGGTCAAGATGAATATCCTTTGAGGTTAGAACAAATCCAAGGAACTGCTGCTGGATACTCCCATAAAGGACTTAGTTGGATTCATCTTGAGTTGATGTTGATGCATCAGTTTGAATACTATTCTCAATTTTTAGAGGTGATCGCCTTTTAAGTAACTTTTGACTGAAATGTCATCCACATAGTATTCTACCATTTTTTGCAAATATTTGTGAAAAATTGTGCTCATAGCACGTTGGTATATAGCCCTTGCATTCTTAAACCAAAGGGCATCCCCAGCAGAGTCGCTATATCGTTTACCATAAAAAAAAGGCAACTTTGCTGGCAATTTTGTATAGACCTATTATCTAACATATCCAAGACTCATGAATACAGATAATAGTTCGAAATAGAAGCAACCTCCTTGGTGAACTTGCTCATTTTCTTATCAAGCTTCTCTGTCTTGGCCTTCATGCTCGGTACTTTGGTCAAGTGCGTTATTTTCACCACTGAATTTCCATATGGATTCAGCTTCAACCTAGCATTCATGTTATTAAGCGGGTTCTACTTAAGGTTTTCCTCTTCATATCCTTAGTAACAGGTCAATTTATTAGAAAAGGCTATTCTAAGATACGATATCTGAATCTCAAGAGGGAGTACTACTTCGCATCCGTAGACTAGAGAATATGGCGTGTTTCTTGTTGGTGTTTGCACCGTTGTCGATGAGCCAATAAATATTATCCCAACTTTTTGTTCCAATCACATTTGTTGGATGAAATGAACTTTTTGAGGAGCTTAATCATAGTTTTATTAAAAGCTTCGGGTAATCCATTAGCTATAATATTGTACGAAGTGGATGCTATATTCTGAATTCGATTCTTATCGCAGAATTGGTAGAACACTTAACTAGTGAACTACGGACCGTTGCCATAAATTATTATTCAGGGAACTCCGAAGCGATGGATCACATGATGTTTAATAAAGCTAATCACATTAGATGTCTTTAATTCATTAAGTGGTATTGCTTCTACCCATTTAGAGAAGTAATCAGTTGTTGCTAAGATAAACCGATGGCCTCTAGATGAAGATGGGCTAATAGGACCAATAATATCCATTCCCTAAGCTTCAAAAAGGCCAAGATGCTATTGTTGGGTGTAGGAATTCTGATGGTTGATGTATAAAATTAGTATGAATTTGATAGGTTTTGCATTTTCAAGCATAGTCCACCGCAACATCTACCATGATAGGCTAGTAATAGCTCATCTTTTTAAGCTTATCTTACAGTTTATGACCTAGTTGATGTGCTCCACAAGTACCATCATAAGCTTCACGTAATGCTTGTTTGGCATTAGCGTTAGATAAACATTGTAACAGAAGTCCTTCATGTAAACGATGATACGATGTCTTAGATGCCACATCATAATAAAAGTGGAGTGAACGTTTTTTGGTAGAGACAGTTTATTTGGATCATTTGGAAGGATTCCATAGACTGCATAATCTATGAAAGGAAATCTCTAGTCTTCGAAATTAAGGACTGAGTTCGCCTCGAAACTATGTTCAACATCATGGTAGGCTTGTTGGTCAAACCCATGTTTGACCCACATTATACCTTCCCCTTTCCTTATATAGTGGCATTTAATTTTAGGGTTGGTTATTCATTTTGGAGAAGATTTCAACAGCAGCCAAAGGAAGAATTTTGTGTTGTAGGACGCATTCAAGGGAACAAATGAAAGTATTTGATTCTAAAACTTTAGAAATATTTTCTTCTCACTCTTAGCTTCCCAAAACATATCCCCATTTCCAAAATAAACTTCGGTTGGCCTCTGAAATAATTTGTGTAAAAACATGTATTTCTGTAGTATATATTCCTGGTAATTTTATAATTTCTCTTACAGTATTCGTTATTTTTTAATGAATTTTTTCTAGGAAACCAAACATCTATGGCTACTAGATTCTGAAAGTAGATAATTAAAATAAATTTTATAGAATTAAATATAATTCTCTCAATACAGCCTTTTTTGTTTTGATCTATTCAGAATTTACTCAAATTGGAAAGATCATAACTCTCAATTGGCATAGTAATTTTGTAATAAATTTTAGTATATATATAATGAATATGTTATTAGTTGTGAATTTTAGTGGATTAGCGGTTTGGGAGAAATAATTTTTTCCTTCACCTACTGTCCTATTTGAACTAATTAATTCATAGGAAAATATAATGACCTATATTCTACGATAATTAGGTGATGGAAAAAATTAGGTATATCATGGGAAAAATATAAGAAGGTAAATTTATTTTCCCAGAATATATATAAATATTTTGACAATATTTAAGAACTTCCAAAAGTCGAATAGACAACCTAGAATCCCAAAAGTAGGTTTAAACCCTAGAAAACGTAGTGTATGTCTATTTTGAGATGTTAGATATTGATCTTTTTTTTTGTTATGTGATATTATGGGATTCGATTAGACAAAAATTGTGACATCGTAGATTACGTGATATGAAGCTGTCAGTAGTAATTCCCCATGATGGACAAAATAAGACAAGTATACATTGCCTATTTGATTACCGTATTTATATGCTTAACTTATTTAAGTCATTTACTCTGTTATACTATTATATGTTTATGATTATACATGTTCCTGGTTACACTTGTTTTTGATTAGTCTTGTTGACATAATAGGTGAGATATACTGATGAGTGTTGCATTACACGCTAGGTGTCATGACCTACACCCGGTGTAGGGGCACGAGTACATGGTATGTCCAGTCTACACCATAGTATCGATGGTAGAATACTGTTTAGGTCAACCGTGCTATCTATACAGTCTAAGAATATATAAACATAACATGTCAATAATAATCTCATCTCCGAACGGAGGATAATATATCATCTAGAATCATACTCAATCATAGATATTTAAGGAAGATAAAAGCACGAAGAGAGATAAAGATATGAAATGTCAAAATAAAAATATAGTAGCATAAGTCAATACACAACAGAGTCTAGGAGTCTAATAACTCAAATAATACATGTCCCAAATAAATATAACATTTTTAAATCTCAATAAACTGGAGACAAATCCAGTGTCTTAGCCACTAGCTAAGGCACTACTAGTGTTGCATCCTCAACGGGCACCGGCTCCAAAGGAATCTCATGTGCATAGTCGTCTTCTACTCCGGGTCCATACTAGGTCGGACAAAAGTCCTCTAAGTCCTCTAAAAAATATTATGTAGTCAAAATTGGAGCGAAGTAGAAACACTAGTAGTAGTTCCCTTAAATTGACAATTGCTATAACGACAGTAAGTAATTGAGATACATGATAGATAAGCAATACTGAACAGTAAGAATAAGGAAAATAGGTGATCATATCATGGCAAGTGAGAATTGTAACTAATCATGAGTATGGTGTATCAGCAGGTAATATCTAGCATGGAACATGTAATACTAAACAGTGCCTTGAGACATTAGTTTATTATGTGATCGGCTTGGGATGGAATAAGGCTATTTCATATGAACGGCTATGCACAAGTATAAGTAATGGATCAGGCCGGCCATATATGGAAAGTTATGCACAAGTAATATAGATCAGGCTACACCCTGTGTGAGATGAGGGTGAACTATGCACAAGTAGTTTTTGGTATGATCACATAATCTACTAATACCTCCTTATCCTCCGACTAGTATGGCGGATCCAACCATATCATGTTACAACACAGGATTCACGAAACAGGGGGCCAGCCCACTTCTGAATCAGTATCTAGCTATACATGTACAAGAAATACAAGATATATATAGGGTCCTCCAGGAAATAATATCTCATGATGGGATCCAAGATATATTAATTTGTGTATCCACGTGTAAGGGTTCAAATAACACTACAAACTGGTACCATAGAAATTATCAAGATAATAAGAACTGTCAGAGAATGTACTCGCATGTGGTCCTGAGCAACAAGTGTGATCGAGGTCCAAAGTAAAATCACAAAGACCTAAACATGATATATCAATGTCAATTGGTGTTTCGATGTGCTAAACATTGATTTCTGAAGTATAATTTTTAGGTCAATTCTAGGTCATAGGGGTCAATGCTAGGTCTTTGGTCAAACTAGGTCAAACCTAAGTTTCTAGGTCCATACCTTGTCATACCAAGGTAATCTAATCTATACTAGGCAATACTAGGCTTACCCTAGGTAATTACTTATTTTGGATACTCATAGGGTATCTTGCAATACCTTACCCTATTACACTAATACATTATACATATTACCTAAGCTATAACTCATAGGTAAAATCCAAATCTATTATCCATATATACATGGATACACATAGGATATTCCAATACCCATACATATATATTTTTATGCCTAACATAAGGTAAAGCTCAATATCTTACCCTATTACCTATACACCCATGCCTATACCTATGTGTTAACATTAATACATTACCTAACCTATGCATAACTTATAAAATTACACTCAATATCTACATCACATCCCATTACCTACGCATAGATACTCAAGTGCTGCAATTATGTGATATAATAAATAATGGTACATAGAGAGGGTGAAGAGTGTTCTGGTTAATAGAGCACCCTATTAGCATTATACATAGCTATATCATTAGGAAATAGGAGAATGGTGTACCCCATGTATCATGTGTGAATAGGTACACGAATGGTGAATTGCATAGGGCAGACCAACGATAGTCCTACCTGCGGTATACAGCAGGTAGAGAACAACCATATACCTAAGATAAGTACAGTAAACTAGCATGGACTTGAGAGAGGAGAATTGAGTATGGAGTAATCCTTAATTTCCTGTACAAATGTACCAATATCACATCATGTCTATAGAAGATTGCAGCTACTAAATGACCTACAGGTAATTGATTTCCCTTACTCAGGAGAAAACCTTCCCATGTCTAACTGTAAAATATGCCTAGCTTCGAAATAGGAGAATTAGAGTAAGGGTTACTTTTTGAATATAGTGCATTTTAACCAATCTAGGTCTTCAAGTGCAGAGCTTGTTGATATAGATATTCCCTTTTGATTCATATGCAGCCCTAAGGAGCTTCAAATCCCTGTCTAGGTATAGATATTCCAAAGCATGGGTTGATGTCATCAGTTCACTGTTGTGTGTTCCATGCCAATAGTAGGATGGAAGTAGTCTGGTACAGGAATCAGTGTGTCAGTAGAACTCATAAGAGTGTTGTAAACTACACATCTTACCATTAATTAGCACTGTGCATAGAGTTACCTAATACCCAGATGATACTCTACATATTTGGACCAAGATGGGACTTGGAGTCTAATACTAGAGAACTAATGGGGACATACTAGTTTAAGGTCCAAATCCATCAGATATAACTGAGTACTGGGATCACTGGACAAAGGATACAATGATAAGGGTGGTTGGGTTTTCTTCCCTAACACTATATGTGTTTCGGGTGGCAATAATTTCTGGGTAGATGAACATTGTTTAGGCACTAAATGGTCACTTGCTGACAGCATACCCTAGAAGGCTTGGCAGATAAAGGATAGCAGGGTAAGTAGATTTCTTCATTTCTACTCAAGGACCAGTACAGGGACATCTGGCTAAACCTATCTATACACCCTAGAACAATAAGGAAACTGGAAGCATAAAAGGGTTGTAAACAGTGTGTATAGGTGGGCTATGTTAATAGCTACTTGTTAAATTAAGTTAATGGATAAACATAGGTAGTTACATATCATATATGACCACCTAGATATATATGCCAGCAAGGACTATAGCTAAAGTATCCATTATAGGAGGTACACAGTCAGTATGAGAGAAGTAAGAGTACCCATCATGCATTAGTAGGTGATAGATTTAGAAACCAACAGATGGGATTGATCTAGGCACCTAACAAAACAAATAGATACTCATTTTATACTCTCGAAATGGTGTATTGATTAAATTAAATTCATAATATAGGTTGGTTGGACTCTGATTCAGTACTAGACTCGTACCACCAGCTCAGGACCACTGGCAAGTGCACTTTCTGATTTACTTCCAATTCTGATAGTTTTGCTCCGTATATATCATACATATGTTCCTTTGCTTGATGACACGATGGACACACGAGTTAGTATCATGGACCCCTACTTATTATATTATTGTCTTATCTTACCTTGTGGTTCGTGACTTGTTTGGATTCATGTATACTGGTCGGGGGGAGGAATATCGTAGTAGACGTGTGAACTACCCATTCTATCCCCCGTGTCTTTCGTGGAGAATAGCAGCCGCACACTTCACGTACGGGGTGACGGATTTACCCCTTAGTCGTTCACATATCGAAACAGATATTTCAACACACTTAGATAGTTGTCTTTTATTTATTCTTTACATTTAACCAATTGCCATGTCATTATGTTTTTACATTCCTTCTAATTGGCATACCATGTTCTGCGATTCATGCTTTCATTCTAGATATACCATATCATCAGCTCACCTTCTAGTTTCTTCCACATATGCTATATTCATGCACTGTCAACTCTATTATGTTGCGAGTAGCTTTTCAGTTTGTGTGCTTGTTCCATTTCTGACTGGAAAACCAATATTTTAGGTGATGAGTTAGAAGATTTTTGTACCACATATTATGAGCACACTACAGATCCCGACTTTGGTGCACAGGACGAGTTGGAGGTTGCTTTTGCAGAGTTATCTGCTACAGATGGCTTTTAGTAGATTTTATTTCATAATTTCACCGATTGGTTTAGCTTGAAACTTTTAGATGTTATTTCTATTTTGAGATTCATGAGTTGATTTATAGATGTTCTCTAGCACATTTCATTCTTGGAGACTATGTCACTATAGTATGTTTTGCTCTATCTTGGAGTTCTACCAGACTACTTATTAGCTTTCTCTCCAAATTGTGGTTATTTATAAAATTCATCTTGTTTTGATCCTATCTTTTGATATGGTTTACTTTATGCAAATGAATATAAACTGCGTGGTTGTATTTATAAATGTGGAGATGACTAGACAGCATACTACCGCCGACTCTGTAGCGTAGGCTGGACGTACCCATGGCTCATGCCCAAATACTGGGTGCGGGTCGTGATAGGTGGCGTAGAAAGGCTTACGAACATTGAACTCTTGACTGCCGAGAGGATTCTGCGAAGAACCATCGCCATCAACAGAGGGGAAAAATGAAAGAAAAGAGTTCATGGACATTTCTTTTTTATTTCTCCTATCAGCTATTTAAGGAGCTTAAAAGATGTGAACGGGCGCGTCATTCTGGGAGCCTATCTCGGGAAGAACCTAAAACGAGAGGTGCTCAAACCACACAAAAACTGCCACGTGTTCTTCGAAAAACAGTAAACATTTGTATTGGTCAAAATGGTGAATTGGCACGCGCCACTTAACAGTTCACACAAAAAGATTTGCAAAAGGGCGCCAGAAATAGATTTTTTCATTCTTTTCTTATAAAAAAAAGGGAAAACAAGTCCCTACAAAATGAGTTGCGCAAAAGACAAAAAAAAAGTGGCGTCCCTACAGAAACCATTACTTCTTCTCATCTTCTTCACCAGCTTGGTGAAGAGAAGTGCCTAATTCGCGCATATTACGAATCCCTGAACGACGCATCCGACGAAGAAATCTTTCTGCGTCACCGCGCTCTTCCGAAAAGGACGAAGGACCACCGTTCAGACGACCAAAGACTGCTGGGGTCAATCCAAAGCATTCTAAGAAATTATTTGCTCGCAGTGATCGGTCAGCCTCGGACAGGATCGTAGGCGCGGTGTCAGGCCTTGTCTCCTGAGCTTTTACTTCGGCATTAACGCCGGTCGCCATCTCCTTCTTCTTAGGTGCCATAGAAGTACAAAAGTGAGGAATGAGTACAAGGACCTCTCCCTATATATATAGCCAACCAACACTTCATATTCCTCATGGAAAACAGAACATCATCAATAAAACTTGGAAAGATGAAGAGGAGACCAAATGTTTTCAAGAAGAAATTTATTATGACGGTTGAGCATTGACTGGCGTAATCCAAACAAAACTAGCACAATTCAAAGTTTTTCAAAACTTTGAAGTATTTTCAAGTTTCGAAAACTTTGAAAGGGGTCTTGTAGAGGCTAAAAATTAAACTGTGCCACCCATTAAGTGTTCAATCATCAGATGGTGCTAAAATATTATATTGCGCCAAACAATTAAGTTGTGCAGTATCAGGTTGCGCCAATGCCAGGTTGCGCTGGTGTCAGGTTGCGCGGAGGGCTACGTGGTGCACTTCCTCAAGAAGCTGTAATGGCGTCATCATTATCTGACAACTGACAGCATGGAGATTAAGGAAAATTCGTTCGAATCCCGCGCAACGCAGCGCTCGAGAAGATTTTGTCAACTTGTAATTAATGATGACAGCTGGTTTACGCAAGTCACTGAATGGCGTAAGGATTAATCAGTACATCACAGAAGACCTAGTCAAAGGCGCCAGTCGTTAAGTTGTGCCTATGCAGCCTGACAAATTGGCGCCACTTGATCAACTCTTATTTTAAAACAGGGTGACATGGCACGCAAGCCATCAACTTCACAGAGCGTGCCTACTACACTTCCCATGACCACGTGCATCTCAATCAAACAATGCCATGCATGTATAGCAGTTGGTGCAAACCGCTCACGCAGGTTGTTACATTGTACCCATACGTAACCTGATAAAACACGCACAAGGTGATCAAATGGTGTTCAGGACAGAGTGACGTGGCGCACAAAGCCACTAACTTTGTATAACATGCCCACTATACTGCCTATAACCATACGCATCTCGATCAAACGATGCCACACGTCCGCAATAGTTAGTGCAACCGTTTGTGCAAGTGAACATGAGGCATGCAACCTGAAGCGCGTACAACCCAGATAACTGATAAACAATTATTTCAAGAACTCTATAAATAGAGTTTCAAATCAATTTTAAATAATCAAGAGTGATCATAATCTCCTGCTAAAGTGCTGCTGCATTCTCCAGAGGCTCGTGTCTTCGATATCACATCGTCCAAGGGATAAAGTGATCGTCTTCTGATCAGATTTCCATAGTTGTACTTCCCCAGAAATTGTACTCCTGTACTCCTTTTTCTTAGTTTGTAATAAAACTTTTGTTCTTTGCAAACAAAATGGCGACTCTGCTGGGGACGACTTTCTCCTCCGACGAAAAAGTGATAACTCAATGTGATACAACGTCAATCGGCAAGACGCAGAAGACCCTGGTTGTTCAAGTCGACCAGACAGCCTACGAGACCATGATCAATGTTGGGGATGCCAAGCATACTACTGCTGCTGTTAAGAGCAAGACGCGCTCTGTTTGGACTCCTAAGTCCTCGGTGGCGCAATCTCCTGCCTCTGCGCAACTTGCGCCCATCACTACTTTGGTGCAACCTAAGGAAAATAGCCTTTTGGCTAATCCCTCCACTTCTCTGATTTTAAAATCGAATGAGACTCTGTCTCGACACACTGCTGTCCAAAACAAGGAAAAGTACCCCTTGGCCTTCTCTTCTCTGGCGCAACCTACACTTGTTCCTGCTTCTGTGCAACTTGCGCCCATCAATGATTTGGCACAACCTAAGGGAAACAGCCTTTTGGCTAATCCCTCTGCTTCTCCGACTCTAAAATCAAAGGAGACTCTGTCTCGACACATCGCTCTTCAAAACAAAGAAAAGCGCCCTTTGGCCTTTTTTCTCTAGCGCAACCTACGCATGTTCCTGCTCTAGCACAACTTGCGCGTGTTCCTGTTCGGGTGCAACCTACGCCTGTTCAGGCTCCGGCGCAATCTGCACATGCTTCTGCATTAGCACAATGTAAAGAGAAGCACTATTTAGTGACTCCCTCTTTGTCACCAAACCAGAAAATTAGTGAGAAGCCACTGAATCAATGAAAACATTCTTTAACCTTTTCTCATTCTGCTCGAGTCGTTGACTGGGTGGAAAGTACTGCTCTCCTTAACAGAAACAACCAAATCTCTGTCAGGAAGACGGGTTCTATTCAGAATAAACCTCCCATGCAAAAGGGCATTATGCCAACTCCAAAGAGATTAGGGCAGGATCTACCAACCTTATGTATTTCAAGATCCCGACGGGACAAACTACTAGTATCTCAAGTGGATGCACAAGCAGCTCCTCTGTCAGACTTGCACACCTATATTAACAGGTGACAATTAGGCTCAACCTCGAGAAATCATAAGATGTATCAAGCACAATCTATACCAGTTGCTAACTTGCACCAGAGGAAGAATGCTGAGGTGAAAGATCATGTGACTTATGCTAACCAACTTAGCACGTCCTTGTACACTCAAGGTACAGGACACCTCAGGAACAGGAACCATGTCCCGAATATCATCAAGGACTACATTCCTGCAACTTCTTCTTATCCTGTTAGTGACCTTTATGAACTCTTAATACAGAAGCGGAAGGTTGCAAATCCATCACGTCTAGCGGTGGTCCAACAGCAAGAACATTATTGCAACCACCATCATGAAGTTGTCATCAAATGCTGCTGTTAGTCAGCTAACGGTCCGTCTTTGACCGTTTGAGTTATGTTCAGACTCCTGAACCAATCCTAGTGGACGAAGATGAATTACTCTTTGCTCCTATCAATATGGCATCTCGAAGCACTGGGGGTGGAAAACGTCCAAGACGTAATACATCCCGCAATCCTAGTCAGTAATACTTAGAATCCAGATTCATGAATCCGGTGAAGGAGTATACCAATATACTTGATCAAGAAGTCGAGACACAATTGGTCAAAGGAATCTTTTTTATTCAAACCAAGATTCCTTCAGTCAAAAAGATATCCCTATCACTTATTCTGGGGGTAGTTCTTTATGTGACTTTGATGCTGACAGTAAAAGTTTTGAAAGGACCATCCTTTCCACTAGCTCGTCTTTAAAGGCTAGAGAAGTGACTGCTTATGCTGTCACAGAAGATCAAGATACCGCCACTTCTTTCAGTCAAAGAGCAGAGAATTGCTGCTTTGGAGGCTAGTTTAAAGAACATGACTGAGATGATGGCAGGCATGCATGCTGTGATTATGGCACAACATACAGTTCCACTAGTCGCAAATCTGATTCCGACTCAAGAACCAGTGACAATATCAGTTCCCACTAATATTGATCTGGGGGTACAATCTCCTCACACTGCTTCCATTCCTGCGCAAGGTATTCCAAATCAATCTGGTGCATGGGGTGGTACTTATCATGCAATACCCCCTCCTAACACATTGAATCAATCCACTACTCTGCAATCAACATGAGATACCAATGAGGCCGTAAAACTTTTACGTACTCAATTTGAAGCTTTTAAACAGAAAGATGGTCTGCAGAAGCTTGGGATCAAACAACCCTATCCCATATAATGGAAAGAGGTCCAATTTTTTCCTAAATAAAAGCCCCCTACTATTATGCTATTTGATGGCAGCACGTCTCCAAATGATGCTCTTCTTACTAGAGTATTTGTTGGTTATTTTGCTGGTTGTAACTCCTCTTTCCGAAATTTTTTGACATGTTTTATTTATTTATTTGAATTAAATGTTGAGTTTTGGAATTTTATAAATATCCCTTATATCTATCTAAAGTGTGTGCATAAAGATATTATTCCATATACCTATATATGTGAGTAAGGATGGATTTATACATATATTAGTCCTATAGTTTATCTATGATTTTATAAATTTATATATTCTTGGTGGGCCTAAGCCATATGTATATTTTATACATTTGATGCAAAATATTATATAGGGCCTTATGGGTCCCATTGGTATATTATATAAATTATTTATGGCCTACAGCTACTACTTACTTGTTAGGGCCTCTCTCCCATTAAACATATTCCAATCTGATAATTCTACTATTATTATTGCCATTTAAAATTATATCTCTTAAATATTAAAACAACATTTTATCCCAAACCTAGTAAATGTTTGAACCATTCGGGTCGGGTCATGGCCAATTACCCACCACCGTAAACCCAAACCATTTGGCCATGCTCTCTCCTATATATTGGTATTGTTTAATCTCTCCCCTAACCCTAAAAGCCCTAGCCGCCACTTGCCTAAAAAACCTACCGATGCAAGCTTCTTGGAGCCCGTTTAACGATCAGTGTCGAGAATAGAGCTAGCCACCACGCTCGTAGCCAATTTCCTTTGCCAGTTTGACTTCGCCCCGCGTTCAACACCTCCTTCGCTCAGCTAGCGTGGAGACTTCTTTCCGGCTGTGCGAATCGAAGGCAGCATCGACGTCCTGGTAGCATTGCGATCATTCCTGGTCACGGACAAGGGTGTCACTACGAGCGCCTTATTCCGGTGAGCAGTTCTCTTTAGCTAGTGTCCGATTCCATTCCCGTCCCTTTATGCCATGATCTTCTTTTGAAAAGTTGTATGGGTTCAGTGTTGTTTGCATATATGTAGCATTCTTCTTAATCTGGTAGTAATTAGCCATCCATATATGTATTGGTCTGCATTAAATGTTTAGATATGCATGTGTAATGTTGCTGAGGGATTATTAAATACTCGGGATGTATGGTGCAGTAGAAGCCACTCTTAAAATAGGTATAATGACCTATATGTCCACATTTCATTTTCTCGGTTGTGCTTATTGGAGTAAATTCACTATGGGTTGTTTTATATAGAAATAAAAAGAAGAAGAAGTTAAAGTATGTTAGTAAGTGCTGGAGGCATATAATTGAATTTGCATATATATGCATGTATAATTATACACATAATATTTTACAAAGGAATTGTAAGAAAAGAAACATGTACGTGTAACTATGCATGGGAAGGAAAGCCTTCTCTATATATTTATGCAAGCAATTCTCACATGCATTCTGGAACAAACTAAAGTGATGGCGTAAGTACATATAACCCCTTCCACTCTAAATAAATTTCATAAATACCTACTAAACTTTAACTTACATAAATTTTTATAACTTTGTGCACGTTCGTCAAATCGAGATTAAACTTGTGCCATCAGGACCGTATCATTTTTCTGATCGTGTATGCCAAGTTTGGTCCGATTCTGAGACAGTTGATCGGATCGCCATTTTGCGGGCCCCACGGTCCGACTCAACGGGTAATTTTGTGCACGGCCCACCGGAATCCACAATTGGACATACCGTTGTGTTTGTATCATCAAAACGAATCCGTAGATATATAGTTTACAGACTTTAGAGACCACTGACTTTGGCACGCTTTTCGGTGCAAAGTGGGTCCAACGGCGGACACCGTTTTAGCCCAAAATTACTGTTTTGCCCCTGTGTCCAGAATTGGACTTAAGGACAGACAATCCTAGCTAATTTGACTATTCTAAGAATGTTGGCAATGTCTGTTTCAGCTTTCGGAGATAGTTGTGATGATGTGGATTTTATGGCTTATTAGTTGATGACATTTTGTGGGATCTGCGTGCAACCTCCAGGCAAGATACCTTGCCTCCCTCTACAGTTTATTTAAATGCATATTTTTATTACTATATAGTTTTACTAGCTGATTATTGACATATGATTTGTACATCGTGCTTGCTAGTATATATATAGGCCTTGTTTATAGTTATCTTGTAGTTCATATTGGATATTTGTATATATAGTTCTTGTTAATTCTGTAGTTCATATTGGATTGGTTTTCTCGTGTATCGTGATTGGGTCGTGTTATGTCATCACTTGTACTTGGACTGAGTTGTATCGTGTCATAGGATGAATAACTCATAACGGAACTGCTGTACCTTGAAATTCTTGAAGCTAACCTGCGAGCCCACACCAGGGGCGAGGGTTAGTAGTTAAGCTAACATACGAGCCCACACCAGGGGCGAGGGTCAGTAGTTAAGTTAACCTGCAAGTCCACACTAGGGGCGAGGGTTAGTAGTTATCTGTCCACACCTGCGAGTCCACATTAGGGGCGAGGGTGATTCTTGAAGCTAACCTGCGAGTCCACACCAAGGAAGAGGGTTAGTAGTTATTGTTCCACACCTGCGAGTCCACATTAGGGGCGGGGGTGATGCTAGCCTGTGAGTCCACACTAGGGGTGAGGGCTAGTAGTTTTTTCAAACCTGCGAGTCCACACTAGGGGCGAGGGTTTGAGTATTTGATTGGTTATCCGTTGACATCGTGATATCGTGTTCCCTTGTTCTTCTTCAGCAGTTCGTTTATGCGTAGTGGTTCTTCCAGTCGTGTATAGTCGTGTTTTCGTATTGATTGGTCTTTTTCTATTTATTTTCTATATTTTCTTTATTGCATGATAAACTTCTAGATAGACATGTTTTTATGTATCTTGCTATGTCCCCTGTGGACCTGATGATCTCTTCAGGTTTAGCGATTTCATGGAGTTAGTTAGCAGAGCGGGATGGTAGAGGATTGTGATACATGATACAGGTATTTGCTTATGATATTTCTTTATTATCCTTTCGTGCTGATTACTCCGTACCATGTTATATTCTACTCATTTTATAGACTCATATCATTCTTGGAGTCTAATCGGATAATATGATAATGGGCTGCAGACCATGACCCATAATTGTTCATTCACGTTTCATATACTTATTGTGGATTGAGATATAGATTGCATTGCCATAATTTGGTAGGTTACCCTAGCCGTGACAACGTTTACGTATTCGGGTTGGGATGGAGTCCGCTCGATGCGTAGCTGGCTTGCTCACAAGCTCGTATCCGAAAACCGGGTGTGGGTCGTGACAAGTTTTTTTGGTGGCCCATGCTGGTCAGAGCATATCGTATCGGTTACGTAACTGTACTAATACGAGCCTGCGACTATGACTAAACCATAGAAATCTCAATCCACACTGCCTTGAAAATTCTCCTAGAAATTTTCTACGTCCTTAAAAACTCCATATTTGTTCTCGATTATACTTTCTTGCTTTCCGTACCATTGATTCTCGTCCTTTTTTATTTTAAAGTGATGAACGATCGTGTTGTCTAGGATTTATCAGAAGTTCTTAAGATATAGTATAATATTGCTTGATTATTGAGTTTCGGTTGTTTATAGATAGGAAGGATTATGGTTGCCATACACCCTAGATATCTGTTGGTAGAATTGTTAGTAACTAGTTAGAAGGATATAAGATTTTAGTGACCGTATTTTGAGGAGTAGTGTGACCAAAGGTGGGTAGAAGTCCTCGAGGTTTTGTAGTTACAAAATGATTAGGAGGAGGACATAAACTATTTTTGAGAAATTAAATTTGAGGAGATTAAGGTAATAGTAGACTTTGATTCTTTAAGGAATAGTTATGAATTAGAATTTCGAGGACGAAATTATTTTTAAGGTGGGTAGATTTGTAACTCCTCTTCCCAAAATTTTTTGACATGTTTTATTTATTTATTTGAATTAAATGTTGATTTTTGGAATTTTATAAATATCCCTTATATCTATCTAAAGTGTGTGCATAAAGATATTATTCCATATACCTATATATGTGAGTAAGGATGGATTTATACATATATTAGTCCTATAGTCTATCCATGATTTTATAAATTTATATATTCTTGGTGGGCCTAAGCTATATGTATATTTTATACATGGATGAAAAATATTATATAGGGCCTTATGGGTCCCATTGGTATATTATATAAATTATTTATGGCCTACAGCTACTACTTACTTGTTAGGGCCTCTTTCCCATTAAACCTATTCCAACATGATAATTCTACTATTATTATTGCCATTTAAAATTATATCTCTTAAATATTAAAACAACATTTTACCCCAAACCTATTAAATGTTTGAACCATTCGGGTCGGGTCATGGCCAATTACCCACCATCGTAAACCTAAACCATTTGGCCATGCTCTCTCCTATATATTGGTATTGTTTAATCTCTCCCCTAACCCTGAAAGCCCTAGCCGCCACTTGCCTAAAAAAACCTGCCGATGCAAGCTTCTTGGAGCCCGTTCAACGATCAGTGTCGAGAATAGAGCTAGCCACCACGCTCGTAGCCAATTTCCTTCGCCAGTTTGACTTCGCCCCGCGTTCAACACCTCCTTCGCTCAGCTAGCGTGGAGACTTCTTTCTGGCTGTACGAATCGGAGGCAGCATTGATGTCCTGGTAGCGTTGCTATCATTCTTAGTCACGGACAAGGGTGTCACTATGAGCGCCTTATTCCGGTGAGCAGTTCTCTTTAGCTAGTGTCCGATTCCATTCCCGTCCCTTCATGCCATGGGTTCAGTGTTGTTTGCGTATGTGCAGCATTCTTCTTAATCTGGTAGTAATTAGCCATCCATATATGTATTGGTCTGCATTAAATGTTTAGATATGCATGTGTAATGTTGTTGAGGGATTATTAAATACTCGGGATGTATGGTGCAGTAGAAGCCACTCTTAAAATAGGTATAATGACCTATATGTCCTCATTTCAGTTTCTTGGTTGTGCTTATTGGAGTAAATTCACTAGGGGTTGTTTTATATAGAAATAAAAAGAAGAAGTTAAAGTATGTTAGTAAGTGCTGGAGGCTTATAATTAAATTTGCATATATATGCATGTATAATTATACACATGATATTTTACGAAGGAATTGTAAGAAAAGAAACATGTACGTATAACTATGCATGGGAAGGAAAGCCTTTTCTATATATTTTATGCAAGCAATTCTCACATGCATTCTAGAACAAACTAAAGTGATGGCGTAAGTACGTATAACCCCTTCCACTCTAAATAAATTTCATAAATACCTACTAAACTTTAACTTACATAAATCTTTATAACTTTGTGTACGTTCGCCAAATCGAGATTAAACTTGCGCCATCAGGACAATATCATTTTTTTGATCCTGTATGCCAAGTTTGGTCTGATTCTGAGACAGTTGATCGGATCGCCATTTTGCGGACCCCACGGTCCGACTCAACGGATGGTTTTGTGCACGGCCCACCGGAATCCACAATTGTACATACCGTTGGGTTCGTATCATCAAAATGAAACTGTAGACATATAGTTTGACGACTTTAGAGACAATTGACTTTGGCACGCTTTCGGTGCAAAGCGGGTATAACGGCGGACACCATTTTGGCCCGAAATTACCGTTTTGTCCTTGTGTCCAAAATTGGACTTAAGGACAGACAATTATTGCTAATTTGACTATTCTAAGAATGTTGGCAATATCTGTTTCAGCTTTCGGAGACAGTTGTGATGATGTGGATTTTATGGCTTATCAGTTGATGACATTTTGTGGGATCTGCGTGCAACCTCCAGGCAAGATATCTTGTCTCCCTCTACAGTTTACTTACATGCATATTTCTATTACTATATAGTTTTACTAGCTGATTATTGACATGTGATTTGTACATCGTGCTTGCTAGTATATATATAGGCCTTGTTTATAGTTATCTTGTAGTTCATATTGGATATTTGTATATATAGTTCTTGTTAATTCTGTAGTTCATATTGGATTAGTTTTCTCGTGTATCGTGATTGGGTCGTGTCATTTCATCACTTGTACTTGGACTAAGTCGCATCATGTCATAGGATGAATAAGTCAAAACGGAACTGCTGTACCTTGAAATTCTTGAACCTAACCTGCGAGCCCACACCAGGGGCGAGGGTTAGTAGTTAAGCTAACCTACGAGCCCACACCAGGGGCGAGGGTCAGTAGTTAAGTTAACCTGCAAGTCCACACTAGGGGCGAGGGTTAGTAGTTATCTGTCCACACCTGCGAGTCCACATTAGGGGCGAGGGTGATTCTTGAAGCTAACCTACGGGTCCACACCAAAGGCGAGGGTTAGTAGTTATTGTTCCACACCTGCGAGTCCACATTAGGGGCGGGGGTGATGCTAGCCTGTGAGTCCACACTAGGGGTGAGGGCTAGTAGTTTTTTCAAACCTGCGAGTCCACACTAGGGGCGAGGGTTTGAGTATTTGATTGGTTATCCGTTGACATCGTGATATCGTGTTCCCTTGTTCTTCTCCAGCAGTTCGTTTATACGTAGTGGTTCTTCCAGTCGTGTATAGTCGTGTTTTCGTATTGATTGGTCTTTTTCTATTTATTTTCTATATTTTCTTTATTGCATGATAAACTGCTAGATAGACATGTTTTTATGTATCTTGCTATGTCCTCTGAGGACCTGATGATCTCTTCAGGTTTAGCGATTGCATGGAATTAGTTAGCAGAGCGGGATGGTAGAGGATTGTGATACATGATATAGGTATTTGCTTATGATATTTCTTTATTATCCTTTCGTGCTTATTACTCCGTACCATGTTATATTCTGCTCATTTTATAGACTCATATCATTCTTGGAGTCTAATCGGACAATATGATAATGGGCTGCAGACCATGACCCATAATTGTTAATTCGTGTTTCATATACTTATTGTAGATTGAGATATAGATTGCATTGCCATAATTTGGCAGCTTACCCTAGCCGTGATAGTATTTACGTATTCTGGTTGGGCTAGAGTCCGCTCGATGCGTAGCTGGCTTGCTCACGAGCTCGCGTCCGAAAACTGGGTACGGGTCGTGACACTGGTACAGCATATGACTGGTATCGTTGTTTACCAGATGGGTGTATAACCTCTTTCGTTGGCTTTAAACAAATTTTCTTGGAACAATTTTATGAGGGAACCAACGACATGACTATGTCTACTCTCATCAAAATCAAACAACGACATAATGAAACGACTGAACGTTTCATTGAATGGTTACTTCGTGAAGCACTCAAAATACCTCTCGGAACCCCAGATGCTTTAACTATAGACACTTTTAAATCAAACTTGTTGCCGATAATCAGCATGTGGATAGGATCAACACAGTTCTAGGATTGGCCTTCTTTCATAATGAACGCCAAAGCTGCAGAAGAAAGCGCTGACAAATTCAAGCAATTAGGCATTCAAATGCCTAATCTTGACAAAGATGAACGTGCTACACCAAATAATAATGGCCGTCAGAACAATCACAAGAGCAAGAAAACTTTGGCCATTAACCTCAAAGGCAAAGAAGCCCTAGCCACCAATGTAAATCAGCCAACATCTATCCCTACTGCACCACCACAACGGGCACCTCGTACAAAAGAAGAATACTTTTTCGATAAAGATGATATCATGAGTATCTTTGATTGCCTCATCAAGAGCAATAAACTCCAACTGCCAGAACCTAAACGGCCAGATGAAGTTGGTAAGACTGACCATTCTAAATATTGTGTTTACCACAGGTTTATTGGACATCCAACTCGAGCGTGCTATGTGCTCAAGGGTAAAATTTAAGAGATGGTTAATTTTGGTGCAATCACACTTCAGCAAGACGAGAAAACTGTAATGGCTAATGTCATCTCCTTACAGTTTGGAGATTTTCCAGCTCAACTTGTGCAGGACGGTGTCATCCCCATCCCAAGAACTACTCTGGAGATTGTTAATCTTCCACCTGCGTGAACTGATGGTCTTGTTTCCCTGTCTACTGATAAAAGAAAGATCATATGGATCCATCCAGATTTAGTGGCGGACTTTGAAACACCATCTTCCTCCACCAAGTCCAAGAAGGCCACTAAAAATAAATCATATCTTATGATTTCATTTGGTGAGCATTGTCTTCCACCGCTAACTGTTACCTTCATCCCGGCAGCAGATAATCCTTCTTCTTCTTCCACTGATAAGACAACATTGTCAAAATCAGAAGTCAAATACCAACCAGCTTTCCATCTGTACAGTCCACAATCTTGTGAACTCATGACAAAGATAGGATATGATCTACAAGAGGCCTCTGGTTTGAATCATGGAAAGGGATCTCCTTTACCTCTTTTCCTATGTCTTTGTCACAACCAATCTCGGGTTGGTTTGGGCTACTGGATAAACTCTCCATCTTGTCGAAAGAAATCTTCCAGAAGCAAGATCCAGGCAAAGAATTGTAATATGGTGTCCTTTGAGCCTGTATCCGAAGAAGAAGTCCTAACTGGTACCAGATCTGGAAAACCTTACCTAAGGGACTACTCAGAAGGTCAAGAAAGCCCTGCTCCAGCTCTGGAGGCTCCTCAAGCATCATCTTCTCCTGCTGTCAATGTTCCCTCAGCTTCATCACCCCCGATAGAGCCAACTCTTCCTAAACCGACGACAGCCAACAAAGGAAAACAGCGTGTCCGTTTCGACAAAGTATTGAAGAAGACTCCAACTTAGGGACTTGAGAAGCGGTATAACTTTGATATACTGGCTCAGCTGGCTAATACTTCGGCAAGATTGTTAATATTTGAGCTACTCCGTCTTTCGAGGAAGACTCGAGAAACGTTGAGTGAAGCTTTAACGCAAGCTGATACTTGTCTAGCACTTCTCAAGAAGCCAGAGGAAGAGCCTATAACATGCCTTCATTGTCATAGTGTGATGGAACTGATGCCAAACATCACCTTTACACAAGATGATATGTTGTTGGAAGATATTCGTCATGATCTACCCCTCTACTTCACGGGATATGTCGATACCATGAAGGTTGATCGTATCATGATCGATCCTGGGTCTGCGCTCAGCATCATGCCAAATACTCTATTAGATGCATTAAAGATTCCCGTACATAATCTTTCAGCAACCATCACGACAATCCTGGGATTCAATTCTGGGAGAAGTGAACCTTTGGAAAAGATTCGCCTGAAAGTTCAAATAGGCAATCTTCGTACAAAGGTTACTTTCTACGTGATTGATAATCACGGCTCTTACAATGCTTTGCTGGGAAGACCCTTTCTGCATGAGCATAACATTGTACCATTCATTTTACATCAATGCTTCAAATATGTGGACGTCAATAAAGAAGTCCAAAAGGAGGTGGCCGATTTAAATCCTTTCAGGGGCATTGAAGCATATTTTACGGACTCTCGGATGTACAAAGAGGAGTTCATGAAAGTTGTATTAGCAATGGATAATGAGGAAGATCAGAAACATACTTCAAAAGATGTTCTCATGATCTCCATCAAAGGACGTGCTATTTGTCCTTTTTCTTTTCAGATATTGACTATACATCTTTCCTCCCATAACAAACAGCCTCCTGCTGTAGAAAAGGAACAAAGGGAGCTCACCTCTTCTGAGCCTCTTGTTATCGACCTTCATCGTAACAAACCTTCTCCTTCTCCTTCTCCTTCTCCTTCTCCTCCTCTGGTTATCAACCTTACTAAGCCTTCTGTAAAGGCTAAGAATCATGTTGTAAATGATGATGTACAAATCAATAAAGTAGCATATCCTTTACAGTATACTGATGTCTTTTATTATATTCGATGTTATTTAAAATGTTAGATAACTTCGAACCACTTGCCATAGGAGCAGTTGAAGCTTCCTGAAATAAAGTATTGCTCGAGCCAATGCAGGACTCCTTCTTCTTAGTTCCTTCCAGGAAGAAAAATGAACTTCCTATACTTTTTAGTAAAGGAATGGAACAAAAGTTCACGCCAGATAGTGAAGAAGAAAATCACGATAACGGAAGACTTCAACTACGTCGTTATAGTCAGCAATCCAAAGATAGCATTCAAAAGATGGGCTATAATTTTAAAGCTAGTCTCAACGGTGGCAAAGGAAGGCGAACTCCTATTCGTATTCCTATTCCAAAAGGAAAATCACAACAATACTACAGCAAAACGAAGCGGGGATTAGGTTATACTTCACCAACACCGACTCCAAAAGCTTCTGAATCCGAAAAAGAAGAACGATCTAACTCTTGTGATTCTATCTCATGGGATTCAGACACCAGTGTAGGGCACATCCATCGCGTGACTCTATCTTCCAATATGGTGACTGTTGAGTTCTCGGAAGATGACGAAGACTTTTTCGAAGCTTCTGAATTTGATCCTTGGGCACAAAGGATGGATACTCAATGGGAGCTTCACTTTGAGCAACGTGAGCCACCTACTGAAGATCAGTTGGTTCAAGTCAATATTGGAGATGAAATTGCCCCAAAATTGATATTTGTCAGCAAAAGCCTTCCTGAAGTGGATAAACAAGAACTAATCCAACTCATTAGGGAATACATTGATGTAATCGCTTGGAGTTATGAAGACATGCCGGGGTTGGATTCTCGGATCGCTACCCACAAGCTCAACATTCTGCCAAATGTGAGACCAGTCAAACAGCAACAACGTTGGTTTTGACCTGACATGATGGATGCCATAGAAGCTGAAGTTAAGAAACTCATCGTCTGCGGTTTCATCAGAGAAGAACAACATCCGGACTGGGTGGCTAATGTTGTCCCAATTTTGAAGAAGACAGGGAAAGTCCGGGTCTGCATCGACTTCAGAGACCTTAATGAAGCTTGTCGCAAAGACAAATTCCCTCTCCCAATCACTGATGTCATGATTGAAAATACTTGCGAATTTAAACGTATGTCCTTTATGGATGGATTTTCAGGATATAATCAAATCAAGATGCATCCAGAAGATGAGAAACATACATCTTTTTGTATTCCTCTTGGAGTCTATTGTTACACTGTCATGTCATTTGGTCTTAAGAATGCTAGTACAACTTATCAGCGGGCCATGAGTACCATCTTTCGTGATCATTTACGAAAGACTATTGAATGTTATGTTGACGATATTGCTGTCAAAAGTCGTTTAAAAGAAGACCATATTCAAGATTTGAGAACTATTTTCGATCTAATGCACCAACATCAACTTAAGATGAATCTCACCAAGTCATTCCTGGGAGTCTCTAGTGGCAAATTTTTTGGATTCGTTATTACCTCTAAAGGTATACACGTTGACCCTGAGAAAATCAAAGCCATTCAAGAGATACATCCTCCACGCAACCTAAAAGAGCTACGAGGATTCCAAGGACGGCTTACGTACATCAGGAGATTCATCTCAAATCTCTCTGGACGCTGTAGACCGTTCACTCAACTCATAAAGAAAGGTGTGTCATTTATTTGGACTGAAGAATGTCAACGAGCATTTGAAGACATAAAGCGGTACTTGATGAACCCTCCAGTTCTAGTGCCTCCAGTGTCAGGAATACCTTTCTTGATGTATGTTCGAGCAATGGACCACTCCTTAGGTGCTTTATTAGCTCAGAAGAATAAAGAAGGTCATGAGTAGGCTATCTACTACCTTAGCCACATGATGATTGGAGCTGAGCATCGATACACTCTAGAAGCATGGAAAATATCAGAATGATGATCTATGTGGCTCGAAACAGGAGAACCCCATGCGGCTCATACAGGAGCAGTCCCATGCGGTTCAGAGAGACTCTTAGTCTCATGCAGCTCGGGGCAGGAGAGTCCATGCGGCTTATATAGGGACAGTCATATGCGGTTCAAAGAGTCCCCCAGCCGCATGCGGTTCAGAAGTACATGCGGCTCACAGAGATATGCGGCTCGATCAACACCACGTGCCCCCCATGGGACCCCTTCACACAGCTGGCCATCGAGTAATAGCCCTATTCAATGCTCTGCCATGATGTGACAGCTGACGGCTCTGACATGAAGTGTCATAATGGTCCTATCATAATGACGGACTCTTTGGGAATAGGAGAAAATCTCTGACGCGATCCGAGATTGACACGTGGCTACTCCCATGCGGCTCCAGTGAAGAACAGTTTCATGCGGCTGGCGAGAATCACCTTCCTGCGGCTCACTAAGAAGCCATCCCATACGGCTCGCAAGTATTATACCTATGCGGCTCACCAAGAAGCCATCCCATGCGGCTCGCAAGTATTATACCTATGCGGCTCACCGAGAAACTATCCTATGCGGCTCGCAAGTACTATACCTATGCGGCTCACTGAGACGCTGTCTCATGTGGTTCATGGATACCATGCGGTTCTGACAGGGTCCACCATTAAGACACGTGGCAGAGATTCAATGGTCCCCATGACTTGATAGCTGGTAGCAAGGATGATTATGGGATGCAGATCAATCAAAGATTTACCAGATCCCAATGACCATATTTAACGTTATCCTCATAATTAATGAGATCAGGTCATATCATTCATGATCAAGCCAATGGGACACGTGGCAAGAAAACCAAGCTTGACACAACCAATCATGAAGATTTAAAGCAATCAGCATTAATCATTCACAGGATTCAATACTATCCCCATTTATGGCCCAGATCCTTCACGCCCTAAACTAAGGGTCCAGATTGATTATACATCAGGCCGCCGCCACTTTGAGAATGGGTAATCATCCAAACCCTAATGATGCCCCCACTATTATAAATAGTAAGGTGCCATTCCCTTGTGAAAAATATACGCTATCAGAGAAAGAAATACAGAGAGACTCCCCCAGTAATCAGAGAGAAAAATACACAGAGAGAGAGAGAGAAGCCAGAAGAGTAATAGAGGGAGAGCAAGAAGTGCATTTCTTCAGCAACGCCAATCATCTTTTCACAGGAGCCAAGGCTGCATACCGATCGTCCAAGGAGTAAGACAGGGCTGCCGTCGCCTTCCCGAGCCTCTATCGTTACCCTCCAGAATCTAAAATAAACAATTGTACTTAGACTGTTGTACCTAGGTTTTCATTCCTAGGCTTTCTTTGTACAAGCGAGTTTGTAACGTGAAGTAAAAGTCCGGTCCTCCGATAATTGTTCTGTTCTTTTATATTTCATGGCAAATACGATGGCGACTCTGCTGGGGACAAACTTCTCCACGGCTGAGGAGTTGGTGACGCAATCGGATGCAACCAAACTTGGCTCCACGCAACAAAAGATGGTCGTCCGCTTCGACCAACAGGCATTTGAAGAGATGCTCTCCGAAGGAAGCGCTGGCCCGGTCCAGAAGCGTACCCGCGGCACGAAGGCTCGCAAAAAGTGGAGGCCAAAATCATTTGCTCCTCCCCAAGCCCTCGATGGGATATCCTCTGTTGCTCAAGACGACGAGAAAGACTCTCCTGCGGCCCCACTTCAGACCATAGACAACTCTGCTGTCCCCAAGTCCGGCAGAAGAAAACACTATGATGCTGGACTTGCAGGGGCAAAGAGGAACTCTATGAGATCCGAGCCGCATAAGGGTATTAGCTGCAGGGAGAAAGCTCATGCGGCTACATCCGCCAGCCGCATGGAGAAAACTCATGCGGCCACATCTGTCAGCCGCATAGCTTATGCGGCTACAGTTGCCAACCACATGGATGAAACTCATGCGGCTAAGAAAGTCAATCGCTTGCAGAAAACCCATGCGGCCACAATTGCCAACCGCATGCGGCCAGCCTGCACGGTCGTGACTCCTAGCCGCATAAAAATAACTCATCCAACGGCAGAAGACAACCGCATGCAGACAGCCTGCACGGTACCCAATTCTAGCCGCATAGCGTCCGTTCTACGCTTCTCTCGATCAGTCTTCGACCGTCTCTCATACGGTCCTGACCCTGATGGTTCTCTGGATGATAAGCCAGACTCTGTGGTATTCAACTTGGACTCCTTCTATTACGCACCCGCAAGTGCTAAAAGGAGGAAGTCTAGGGCAGCGCGGGCTCACCAAGCCCAGGCAGCTGTCCCAACCTCTAACTATCAGGGCGTCCCGTTGATTATCACACGGGCCTCTGATGGGAAGTTGTATAGAACCGCTCGAGTCCAGCCCCCGGTGGCAAAAGGACAAAGTGGTTCCTCTGACCTGCGTGAGGCGATCCTCCACAAGCACAAGGAAAGAGAAGGAGCCTCGGCGGGTAAAGAGTCCTCGCTTGGACATCACTGCACCCAAATCATCGTTAACTGCTGTTGCAACAACGCGGCAGCAACGGAAGATCGGCCGTCCGTCTTTCAAAGACTACAGCATCCAAGCTCAGAAGACGAGGCATCTCCTATTGTCTCCTGCAATTCCACTCAGAAAGTCCCTGCCGAGGGGAGAGGAAAGAAGACAAGCATCTTCAGCCCCAAAATATCAACCACTACAGCTAAGAAACTGTCGTCTAAATGGCTGCCCTCCACCGGAATATTCCAACACACCCATTCAAAGATGAAATCTGCTGCAATGGGAAATTCATCATCTACATCGCTGGGGGTCGTGGGAGCTGGGGGTAGCACTCCTCCGAACATCCACGACAAACCGATCTTTCAAAGAGCCGAGCCCAGGGAAGCAACTCTCCCATCAGGTACAACAGACGGTGATGTCCCCAAGGACATCCATGACTCTCAAGACGAAGCAAGCTCTGAGGCTGGGGAAACCGTTCCCTCCGAGTTCGAGCCCGAAGAGAACATTCCCACCTACCCCGATGACTTCTCGGTGTACGGGTATGACTCGGAGGGCACATCCTCCACCATTCCTTCCATCACTCCTCATGTAAAGACGGCGTTCATGACGGACAGCAATCAAGGTGGTTCCAGCAATCGCCAACGCATCGACACTTTGGAGGCTATACTGCAGGCCTTGGTCAAGTCTATAGATGAAATCGAAGCTGCTCTTCCAACTCTGTAAGGAGGAACGCCTGGCCAAACAAGCACGGGTCCCGCGGTCAATGCGGACTCGAACTCGGCGGCACCGAACCCGGGCAACAATTCGCCCGAAATAACAGCCCCTACCGCGACAGATGAGGCCCGAAAAGTAAGAAGAGAGGTCCAGGAGCTCCGAGCCATGTTCCATGCCCGAGAAAACGCTCAAGACCTCTGAATGCGGCAACCATACCCTACCGAATGGAGGGATGTGCCATTCCCACCAAAATATAAGCCGTTCAATATCAACCCGTATGATGGCAAGACCTCAGCAAGTCGGTACATCACTTACTTCGAGGTCACCATCGACCATCTGCCCCATGATGATGCTATCCTCACGCGATTATTCATTAGGGCATTAGAAGGAGTCGCTTTCGACTTTTATCGCAATCTGTCGGACAACTGCATCCACTCCTTTGCCGGCTTTAAGCGCCTGTTCTTGGAGAGATTCTACGAAGTAGGGCAGGACGTCACCATGTCCACCCTCATGGACGTCGTCCAAGGGGAGAAGGAATTGACAAGGAACTACATTGAGCGGTTCCGCCAAACCGCCATGAAGCTGCCCTCCGAAAATCCAGATTCCTCTTTAATTGAAATTTGCCAAAAAAGACTGCTTCCAACGATCAGTCTCTGGATGGGCGAGAGTCAATTCAAGGACTGGAAGGCATTTATCATCAGCGCCACGAGTGCCGAAGAACAACTGAGGAAGGCTCGCCAACTGGGATTGCACATCTCGGAAGGAGAAAACAAGGGCAAGCATCCCAACAACGATAATGGGGATAGCCCCTCCAACAATCGGGACAGCAAGGGAAAGCAGGCTATGGTGGCCGATACAGCACAAAAACCTGAGCCGAAGCCCGCAGACAAACAATGGCCGCAAATCACTTACTCCTTCAAAGACGGTCACGTCAAGCCCATCTTGGACATGCTCATACAAGGGGACAGGATTCAGCTCCCTCCACCAAGACGGAAACCGCGGCCGGTGTAATGCCCCGCTCCGCATGGCACATTATGCTGAAGGGTTGACTCAACGAGTCACGTTGACGCAAGGGAATATATCGATGCAAAACGATACGAAAGTTAAGTTGTCCCGAGCAACGCATCAAACTAAGTCGATGCGAAGAGTTGCCTTATCCCAAAAGAATGCATCGAGTTGAATCGATGCGAAGCGCCGCGTTGCCCCGAAGGATGAGTGCGTTGAATCGGCTCGAAGATTCTAAGAAATCGAATCGACCAAGGCGCAAGTCCAAATGGTTGCAAGTATTGATTTTAGTTGGTTTCGTGTGCAGGTTATACTTTGACGGGAAAATATTAGAGGTCGATCTTTTGCAATATTTAGTAAGGGGTCCGCGAAATCAAATCGTCGCCTTGCGACGGGCCGAGACTTGGGCACGCTAAGGCAAATCGGACGTATAACTCAATGAAGCACGAAGTGCTCGAATGGCTAAGTCAGGAGAGTGGCCGTGCCACAAAGTTAGGGAATCGAGCCGCATCGGCTCGGCAAAACGACGAAGGCCGATCGACTCAAGGTGAGAGGATTGACTTCTTTTTACTCCTTCATTCGATAAGTCAAATATATCATTGTATGCTAAAGTTAACCTATCGACGCCACGGGCGTGGCCGATTGGAGATGAAATCGTAGTGTGAGTCGAACACTAAGTTAGAACAATTGAAATGAAACGTGCATCAATATGCACGAGTCGCTATGGGACATTGGATATCGCTAAGGCGAGCGCCTCGGTGCGCAAGCCGCAAGAACATGGGATAACTGTAATCGACGAGTGCCTTAGTGCACGAACCATACCGTGCCTTTGCTGCACGAGTTAGACGGCTAGAACATTGAAAGACAATAGGCGAGCGCCCTAGCGTGCAAGCCCCGAACATTGAATGCTAAGTTATAGAACATGAGGATATGGTCGAGACGTGCCTACGTGCATGGGATAATAAAAGATGGCTTCGTTGCGAGAGAATACAGTTGTGGCATGAATGTGGCAGAACTGTCGGATATGATATGGTACCTCGAAAGGTGTTCAAGACCTTCGGGTCGTTCGGTAGACGAGCATTGAGTTGAGGCACGATGCCATTGAATCCTTGAAATGAAGTATGAAATATAAGAACACAGAAAGCTAACGAAAGAGATACGAGATGATAAGTCTGAGTCTCGGACTCAAAACTATGTTTGGTTGTTTGAATTTGATTACTTGAATGATAGGGCGTTGCATGGTCGATTGGAATGGGCTCGAGATTAAATTATGATAATAGCCCGTACACGGGTGTTTCCCCCAAAACGGTTAAATGCCGGAGGAGCGCCCTGGAACCGATTGGCCGCGGAGGGATTCGAATAATCTTTGTAGGCACACATCCTTAAACAAGATAGGAAAAGTCGCAAATAATGGTATGCAGCGGGAACGTTTCGGTTGTTGGGATGTGACCCAACCCGTGAAATACCGGGCAGCCCGACCAAATAGAGAGAAAAGAAGGAGAGAAAAGAAAGGAACTCCTTTAGTCCATTCCGGTGCGGATACGCCAACGGCCCTCATATAGTTAAGGAACGATGGATTGAAAGTGTAGGCGCATATGCGTCCCGCATAGATATCCTGCTTAGAGATGCACAATAACATGACAGGGAAGGATTACGGCGTATTCACCTTGCATCGGTGCAAGGACGAGTGCGTTGACTTGGTAAGTCGCACCACGAATCAAACACGAGATTGCTTATTTGCTTGCCTATTCAATTCGATAACATGCTGCTATGATAACATGCTTTACGCTTTCGAAGATGCCATGAAATTGACCCTAAGGAGAATATAGCAAGATCATAAGCTAAGTTGCATGATTCAACATAAAGATTAAAATGTCGATTTGGAAAGATGATCTTTGATTCAGTACATGCGAGGACGAACGTACTGATCCCCCACCAGCTTCATGCAGGGTGCAGGGAATGGATTGCTCGAGGCGAAGCATTGCTTGAATGTGTTAAGGCTTGGAATGCCTAAGCGCATTGAAGCGTGCTATCGCATTGACGCTCGGACTACGCAGCTGGATTGATGCGGTCGAGATACAGAAGGCATGATGTATGGAACGGTGAAATCCTTTGTGGGCAAGAGAGAACCTGAGTGTTGTAGCCAATCTGGCATATATTGTTAGGCTATCGAAAGCTATTGTAATCTCAATTTCGAATATCAATAAAGAGAATTGTTTCGTATACTCTGTTTTCCTATCGTTGTTAACATCGAATCAAAAGATAACCATTTTTGAACTTGTCATCTTGCCTTGCACGAGCGCAACTCCAGGCTCGTGCGGCATCACGTCCCCTACGAGGACGATAATTCGGGTGATTCCGAGTCGGGGCGTGACAAATTGGTATCAGAGCTCTAGGCTCAATTTCCTCTGGACGCTCGCTTCATTTCAATTCGAAAAGTTGCCCACCACCAATTGATATCACTCTTGACTCTACTCGATACCGTACTGGATGTTCCATACAATAATTCTAATACAAATCGTATAATTTTGCCGCATGTGTTTTGGAAATTACACGATGTTTGCTAAAAAAGTCGTAAGGGGTATATTGCATCGAATGCAAACGAGCCGTAAAAATGTTAGTTGCTGCAAGCGCAACAAATTGTGAAATACGATTTGAGATGTTGTCGCAATGTAACATATTGAATAAGAAATAAAATGATGCACGAAGTGCAACGAGTAATGGTGAATATGCGTTAAAATAAAAGTGAGAAGTGATAAAGCCAATACCGAATGTGTTAAACGGATTGTGCATTGACTTGGAAAGTCAAGAGTAATTCGTTGCACGAGGTGCGATAAATATCGGAAATGATCGTTGCACGATGTGCAACGCGTATTGAAAGTAAAAATCATTGCACCTGGTGCAACGCATATCAAATTAATCGTTGCACGAAGTGCAAAGAAAATTGGAATTAAATCGTTGTATAAAATGGAATGAAAGTGTCGGAAATAAATTGTAGCACGATGTGCAACGCGTATCGAAAGTAAAATTTGTTGCACGGTGTGCGACGCATATCAGATAAATTGTTGCACGAGATGCAACATAAGGAAAGAATTGAAATCGTAAATCGATAGAACGAATCATTCGGTTGCACACCAAACTTATGTTGGCAAGCGAGAACATTGACCGAATTGTGTCGGATTTTGATAGAATCAAAGTTACGATTGTGATCAAGCACGATCACTGCGGAAATCATGAGTCGGAGGAGATTGTCGGGTTATACTGAGTATAGTACGAGGGAAATGGCTTGATTCCGAGTGGTATATGCAATACCACGTAGGCGATGAATGACTCGATCTCGAGTGGTATATGGTATAATACTTAAGCGATGAATTGTATCGACGCGTTGTTAGAATTACGGAAGATTTGTCCACAACGGACAGGGGAGTATCGAGACTCGATTGAAAATTTGTATGACGATACATTGATGCAAGTGTTCTTCGAAAATCAGTTGGGACGATAAGGCGAGACTCGTATCAATGAACGATACGTCGGACGAAAGTTATAAGTTGGTCGGACGACCGAGACTAGCGAATTGATTTTGCCTTGATGCAATAATCGGATCGACGGGAAGGGAAAACTTGAACTTATAAAAGAGTCGCACGACTTGCGATCTCGGTAGAAATATTGGGCGAGACGAATCGAATCGCACGACTTGCGATCTCGATAGAAATGTTCGGCTAAGGCGAATCGAATTGCACGACTTGCAATTTCGATAGAAATGTTGGGCGATGTGAATTGTAATCGAATCGCACGATGTGTGACTTCGGTAAGAAAGTTGGTTGACGCGAGAAGCCGTGCCTATGAAATAGTTGGTTAAGTTATGACGACACTCATTTGAGTACGACTGAAAACACGCAAAACTTAGAGGGCGAGATCGTATAACTCGAGGGCACGATGTTGGATAATCGGTAACTCGGTTACGCGATCAAAGTATAGCGGGATGCGGCGAATCGGAGAACGAGTAGATGCGTATGGAAAAGTTTGTTACGAACTTGGATGTATGCAATGTGAGTTAAGTTGACGTCGAAACGGATTCAAAGTTGATCCTTACGTTATCAAAATGGATACGGCATATCGAGATCGATACGTAAGGAAACGTAAGCGATGTGAGAATACAAAATGGAGTGCGCCTTGCACTATCAAAATTTTGGAAGTAACGATACGAGAATGAACGAATTTGATTGATCGTAAATTTTATGATTAATCAAGACGAGACTATAAGTCATCGACGATTGCTCGATGCGTATAGCATCTCGTGTATCGACACATGAATAAGATAGACTCGAACTTGATACGAGTAGATGTTTCGTAAATTATGGAATCATCGACAGCAGTGCATGACTTGACTCGGAGGATAGTTGCACATCAGTTGCGCCGATAGAAATGGTTTGTCCGAAATTGGGTAGTCGCATAGAATTGTCGGAACGTGATTTGGCTCCGAAATAAGATATAGCATGGTTCGTATTAAACTGTCCTTCGGTGATGATCCACAATTATCGAGCATAGCTTCGGGGCAGCTGACCCTAGAAGACTTGACCGCCAAATCAAATTGAATGCTACAGACCGTAAGATGACCCATGCGATATCGCATATGAGATTGCACCGATAATAAATATAACACGGTGCATGTTGACGGTAAGTCTAGGCGATCGAAAATTGTTGGAAACAATTTTCGAGTGAGAATGATATAGTAGATTTTGAGTATTCGTCGGATGAATGCTCGAATGGTTATGTTGGTCGACAGCCGAATAGAATTCACCAACGGACTTGGTGATTCGGATAGGCGATTGCGAGAAACGTGCTATGCATGAGTGAGAACGATAAGGGAATGACTTACGAGTCATGTTGTTAGATTCGGATTCACCTTGTAATTAAGCTTGTGTGAATTGAAATTACATTCGATGTTGCGAGACGGATAAGTCGGGAATTTGGCTAGTGAATTTTCTACTCGATAGGAATCAAACGTAAGGCGTATCGTAAAGACCTTCGTGTCAAGGCGATCGTTGCCTTTTGCACCATCGCCTTGATGTAAACTTTTGTGTCGGATAGATTGTGGCCTTTGTGCAATGTCAATTTAAAGTTGCGTCGGGAGAAGTTAAGCACGAAGACTAGGTAAGTAACCTAGCGGGCGTAGTCCCGAATGTTGATAAAGAAATTGTAATCGAGATTGCATAGCCAGACTTCAAAAATAGTTGGGTGGCGACTTCGAACGTAAGGCATTGCGGAGACTCGTTGTGATTGGATGCGCGACGGCTTGACGCGACGCATAGAACTGATAGTTCCGATGAAACATACGAAGTGAGAAATGCGATTTTGAATCGCGTCGCGTGCAGTGACTTTATTGAATGAATCACATATGTATCGAATATACGTATGCGATAAAAATTTTGAGAACGGTTGCTAAAGATAAGTCCGATCGAGAGTACGAGATGGCAAGCATAGGATTGAAATTTACCTGTCAGCTTTGTTCTAATTTGCTACGACTGTACTCGGTCGAAATACATATATCTTCGAGACGCCTTGAATATAGGTATGAATCCAAATCGAGTTGTATACAAAATTCAAATCGAGCTGCAGGGAAGACTTGAAATGTTAATGAAAAGCTTGCGAGATAGTATGAAACTGAATAACGTTGGTGGGACGAGATCGTGATACGGTCTATAAAACACTTGGTTAGAGTGTTGGTTTTGGTTCGAGGACGAACCTTGTTTTGAGTGGTATATTCTGTAATGCCCCGCTCTGCACGGCGCATTATGCTGAAGCGTTGACTCAACGAGTCACGTTGATGCAAGGGAATGTATCGATGCAAAACGATACAAAAGTTAAGTTGTCCCGAGCAACGCATCAAACTAAGTCGATGCGAAAAGTTGCCTTGTCCCGAAAGAATGCATCGAGTTGAATCGATACGAAGTGCCGCGTTGCCCCGAAGGATGAGTGCGTTGAATCGGCTCGAAGATTCTAAGAAATCGAATCGACCAAGACGCAAGTCCAAATCGTTGCAAGTATTGATTTTAGTTGGTTTCGTGTGCAGGTTATACTTTGACGGGAAAATATTAGAGGTCGATCTTTTGTAATATTTAGTAAGGGGTCCGCGAAATCAAATCGTCGCCTTGCGAGGGCCGAGACTTGGGCACGCTAAGGCAAATCGGACGTATAACTCAATGAAGCACGAAGTGCTCGAATGGCTAAGTCAGGAGAGTGGCCGTGCAACAAAGTTATAGAATCGAGCCGCATCGGCTCGGCGAAACGACGAAGGCCTATCGACTCAAGGTGGGAGGATTGACTTCTTTTTACTCCTTCATTCGATAAGTCAAATATATCATTGTATGCTAAAATTAACCTATCGACGCCACGGGCGTGGCCGATTGGAGATGAAATCGTAGTGTGAGTCGAACACTAAGTTAGAACAATTGAAATGAAACGTGCATCAATATGCACGAGTCGCTATGGGACATTGGATATCGCTAAGGCGAGCGCCTCGGTGCGCAAGCCGTAAGAACATGGGATAACTGTAATCGGCGAGTGCCTTAGTGCACGAACCATACCGTGCCTTTGCTGCACGAGTTAGATGGCTAGAACATTGAAAGACAATAGGCGAGCGCCCTAGCGCGCAAGCCCCGAACATTCAATGCTAAGTTATAGAACATGGGGATATGGTCGAGACGTGCCTACGTGCACAGGATAATAAAAGATGGCTTCATTGCGAGAGAATACAGTTGTGGCATGAATGTGGCAGAACTGTCGGATATGACATGGTGCCTCGAAAGGTGTTCAAGACCTTCGGGTCGTTCGGTTGACGAGCATTGAGTTGAGGCACGATGCCATTGAATCGTTGAAACAAAGTATGAAATGTAAGAACACAGAAAGCTAACGAAAGAGATGCGAGATGATAAGTCTGAGTCTCGGACTCAAGACTATGTTTGGTTGTTTGAATTTGATTACTTGAATGATAGGGCATTGCATGGTCGATTGGAATGGGCTCGAGATTAAATTGTGATAATAGCCCGTGCACAGGTGTTTTCCCCAAAACGGTTAAATGTCGGAGGAGCGCCCCAGAACCGATTGGCCGCGGAGGGATTCGAATAATCTTTGTAGGCGCACATCCTTAAACAAGATGGAAAAAGTCACAAATGATGGTATGCAGCGGGAACGTTTCGGTTGTTGGGATGTGACCCAACCCGTGAAACGCCGGGCAGCCCGACCAAATAGAGAGAAAAGAAGGAGAGAAAAGAAAGGAACTCCTTTAGTCCATTCCGGCGCGGATACGCCAACGGCCCTCATATAGTTAAGGAACGATGGATTGAAAGTGTAGGCACACATGCGTCCCGCATAGATATCCTGCTTAGAGATGCACAATAACATGACAGGGAAGGATTACGGCGTATTCACCTTGCGTCGGTGCAAGGGCGAGTGCGTCGACTTGGTAAGTCGCGCCACGAATCAAACACGAGATTGCATGTTTGCTTGCCTATTCAATTCGATAACATGCTGCTATGATAATATGCTTTACGCTTTCGAAGATGCCATGTAATTGACCCTAAGGAGAATATAGCAAGATCATAAGCTAAGTTGTATGATTCAACATAAAGATTAAAATGTCGGTTTGGAAAGATGATCTTTGATTCAGTACATGCGAGGACGAACGTACTGATCCCCTACCATCTTCATGCAGGGTGCAGGGAATGGATTGCTCGAGGCGAAGTGTTGCTTGAACGTGTTAAGGCTTGGAATGCCGAAGCGCATTGAAGCGTGCTATCGCATTGACGCTCGGACTACGCAGCTGGATTGATACGGCCGAGATATAGAAGGCATGATGTATGGAACGGTAAAATCCTTTGTGGGCAAGAGAGAACCTGAGTGTTGTAGCCAATCTGGCATATATTGTTAGGCTATCGAAAGCTATTGTAATCTCAGTTTCGAATATCAATAAAGAGAATTATTTCGTATACTCTGTTTTCCTATCGTTGTTAATATCGAATCAAAAGATAACCATTTGAGAACTTGTCATCTTGCCTTATACGAGCGTAACTCCAGGCTCGTGCGACATCACACCCCCTACGAGGACGATGATTCGGGTGATTCCGAGTCGGGGCGTGACAGCCGGCAGAGATGGAGAATCCAAAGTACTGCCATTATCATCGTTATGTCCATCATGCTACACATGATTGCTACCAGCTGAAACGGTACATACAAAACCTCATCGATTCGAACGCTCTGGCCATCGATTTCGAAGAGGTAACCGTGGCGGCCAATATGGTGTCCGTACAATTCGGCAGCTTCCCTCCGACGGAGACTCAAGACCGGGTGGTCTCCGTCCCTCTAGCGACAATGGAGATTACCAATCTTCCATCCCCCCGAGAACCCAAAGGAAGCCACCTCCATTAGACGGCGTTCTCTCATATTCTTCTACGATACAGGGACAAAAATGTTGTATCGCCGCTCTTACGACGGATTACTGCTTCGGTGTCTGTCAAATACAGAAGCCAAAGAAGCCGTACGAGAAGCTCATGACGGTGGCTGCGGGGCCCACCAGCCCGACCCAAAACTGCAAGACCGCCTTCGCCGAATGGGCTACTATTGGCCCACAATGGTGGCAGATGCGATAGATTATGCTAGAAAATATAAAGCCTGCCAAATCCATGCAGACTTCATTCACCAACCATCCGAATTTCTACATCCGACAGTGGCGTCCTGGCCATTCGAAGCATGGGGAATGGATATCATTGGTCCAATCACCCTACCTTCCTCCCGAGGACATCGCTTCATACTTGCGATCACTGATTACTTCTCCAAATGGGCGGAAGCTGTCCCACTCGCAGAAGTTAAGACTTCAAATGTGATCGGCTTCCTTAAGCATCACATCATCTATCGCTTTGGACTGCCTCAAAGGATCATCCATGATAATGGTCCGCAGTTTGCAAGCCACGCATTCTATCGATTTTGCGATAAGCACCGTATTCAGAATGTCGCTTCAACACCATACAACCCGGCAGCAAACGGGTTGGCAGAGGCATTCAACAAAACAATCATCAAACTTCTCAAGAAGTTTGTCTCCTCCAACAAACGCGACTGGAACGAGAAGCTCGGTGAATGCTTATGGGCTTATCGCACCACAGTTCGAACAGCCACCGGGAATACACCATTCTCCCTGGTGTACGGGAGTGAAACAGTCCTCCCATTGGAGACTCAGATCCCCTCACTACGTGTCGCCCTCACACATCAATTGACGACAGACGAAAACCACCATCGTCGGCTACAGGAATTGGAGGCACTAGATGAAAAGCGCCTCTTGGCTCAGCAACGAATTGAGCTATACCAAGCACGCATCTCTGGAGCCTTCAACAAGAAGGTCAAAATCAGAACATTCCAGATGGGCGATCTCGTTATGGCAGTCCGAAGGCCGATGGTCATGACTCACAAGACCGCCGACAAATTCCAGCCAAAGTAGGAAGGCCTATTTATCATTAAGACAGTATTCTCCAACGGTGCTTACCGCCTCGCAAAACAAAACGGAGACTTGCTTATGTTGCCCGTCAACGGCAAGTTCCTAAAGAAATATTATGTCTGAACGACATTCTCTCCAAGATCTTCGAGTCATGTACCGGCTGGTACCGCTGAACTCACATCCACAACATTTCAGATTATCGAGTCATGTACCCGCTGGTGCCGTTGAACTCACACTTCCTCAATATTCTAAACTACCGAGTTATGTACCCGCTGGTGCCTCTGAACTCACATTCCGGTCACTCTTTCAGATAGTAAGTCACGTATGATTATACCTCTGAACTTCCTTCATGGAAGAGATCCTCCCTCATGATCCACCACCCGCACTTCCAGTGTACAAAAAGGGTAATCGATCCACAAATTTCCGAAATGGCCATGTCCTCATTACCTCTGAGTCATTTTCACTTCCACCAAAAACAAACCGCCCCTTCGCATAGAAATTCTATATTTTCCTACCTCTGAGTCGTTCTATGTACCCCCTCTTCATTGAGCCCACTCCTGCCATGTCCTCATTACCTCTGAGTGGGAAGGCTCCGTCGAAGAAACCTGCATGCTTGCCATGTCCATATTACCTCTGAGCAAGTATGTCGGTCCCCTTTCAACCTATTATCTGTACCCACAACCGGAGTACGACAAGGATAATAGGTCCACAAATATCCTCTGTTGACCACAAATATCCTCTGTTGACCACAAACATCCTCTGTTGACCACAAATGTCCTCTGTTGACCACAAATGTCCGCTGTTGACCACGAATATCTTCCGTGAAGTCTCCCCTGCCATGTCCTCATTACCTCTGAGCAGGAAGATTCTACGGTAAAACCCTCATGCTTGCCATGTCCTCAAACCTCTGAGCAAATATGTTGGTTTCCTTTTCATCCCATTATCCGTATCCTGAACCAGGGTACGCCAAGGATAATAGGTCCATAAATACCCCTTGCTAAGCTTCTTAGCGTAAATCCACCATCTCACCATGCCCCGGGAGCCCAGCTGCTCTACGACATTCCTTTTCCCAATACCGAGAGCACTCATGACCACTTTGCCATGGCTGTTCTGGATATCCTGACCAAACTTGTTATTTGTACCTAAAACCAAGGTACGCCTAGGGTAACAGGTCCATAAATAATCCCCCATCAAGTCTAATTCCACAAACGCCGTAAGTACAAAAAAGAGAAGATGAGTTGAAACATGCTCATTTATTCAAGATTCAAAGTGCTACATCATTTGGGATCACATCCCTTACAAAAAGAAAAGAAAAAAAAGAAGCAAAAGAAAACAGAAAGCTGATCACTGCTCCGGGGCACATAACGCCCTGAGACGGTCCGTCAGCAAGGCAACCGACCGCTCAAACCTCTGGGTAGCTCGATGCTCCGCCTCTTGGGTCAGCACCGCCTCGTCCTCCAGTTGAGCATGGGCTTGCCAGTTATCCTCGAATCTCTTAAAGGCCCGCTCCAGGTTAACAGAAGATCGGGAAACCTTCTCGGCCTCCCGAACGATTGACTCATGTTCCGTCTGAGCAGCCTTCAGCTCTGACTCTAAGAAGGCCAACTCCTTCTGGAGTGCGAGAATCCGCTCCTTCGTGTCAACAATTCCACGAGAAGCAGACTCTTCCCGAGCCCGACAAGCCTGACTTCGACGACCCAGCCTGTCGTACGAAGCGGAGAACTTGTCAAGGTCTTCCTGCACAACTGGCCGGGCAGTATCTCGAGCGAGCTTGATCCTATCCCGAGCAGCAATGAGGAAACCCCGCTCCCGTTCAATTGTAGTAGGCAAACCCGCCTGCAGTATCGCCAGCAGTTGGGTCACAAGCTGATCAGCCTCTGCCAACTTAGGCTCCAGCAGTGCAGCCAACCCCACCCCGCCAGAAAGGGACTTCAAAGTTGCAACCGAACCTCGAGTGCACCGGAGAGATAGAGAAAAAGGGGTCCCCCGTTCTACAGCAGCATCTACGCCCCTTTTTAAATGGCGATAGAAGCTGTCGACCACATCCTGCGTCACCTCGTCCAGAGCCTCCGAGGAAGCCGGTGTCAACGGGAGTGTAGCCGGCAACACCGAAGAAGACGCAACAGAATATACCACTCCTGCCATAAGAGAAACAAACTCCGTATGGAAGGACGTATGAACAGCGGCCAACTCCTCTTCAGCGGCCCGCAGAACTTGAATGCTCGGAAGGGTCGAGAGGTCAATCTCCGGAGCCGTATGATCAGCAGAAGATGAGGTGGAAACCATCGCCAGCTCCATTCCCATCTGCCCAGGGCTGACGAGAGGCCCCTCGACATGAGACGGCAAAGGAAGAGAAACGCTCCTTTCTCCCAGATCATGGCAGGCCGAGCCTTCCCCGAGAACATCCGCGGTGGAAAGTAAAGGGTCAGGACCTGTAGGGCCAAGGCAACCATGAATCGATTTGACCCGAAGAATATGTTGATAGAGCAAATAAGCCCCCTCACTAGTCAATATTTGGCTTATCTTACCAGTGGAGGAGTGTGGAGGCTGAGGTTCGCCTATAGCCACCACAGCCTCTTCACCAACAGTCTCCGAGTCAGGTATAATCGACTCCTCCGCCCCTGCACCCTCGGGAGGGGATGCAACGAGATCGGCGTCGCCTTGCTGAAGTTTAGCGATCTCGGAGACGGGCCCGAGGAAACCTTCGTCACCCCGGGCCGAGGTCTCAGCAACCTGGGAGCTTCCAGCCGCCACTGAGAGAGCCCCCGCAGAAAGGATCGCGGCACACATGTCGCTAATCAAAGCAGCAAGGGCCGGATCAACGCCAGGGGTAGTAGACGGTTCAGGAGAGCCTGGTTCGTCAGACGCCTACAAAGAAAAAATGGTCAGGTCATATCTCCAAAGGAAAAGAAAACGATAACAAAAAGATGGCTCCGACTTGGTCTTACCTCCGGAACATCTTCTGCATCCTCACCCCTCTCCGTAATAAGTAGCCTACGGGGTCCGACTGCCGCTCTCTTCACAGAAAAGGCTACTCCTCTGCCAGTAGACTCACGCCTGCCTCGCTTACGTGAGGGACCAGGTACGACAGGCGGTAGTTCTACCCGTACTACCTCCGGTACAGATGGCAATTGGTCTACCGCCTCATCTAATACAACCGACGGTTGATCCGTCATTATCTCGTCTGCCATGACGGGAGGCTGACCCGCCGTTGCCTCGTCACCAGAAGAGAGAGAGTCCTCGTCGTCCCGCTCGTTGTCTTCCTCAATTGTGTCGAAGGACTCGAAATCGGGCGTAGGAACACTATTCGCCCCTTTCTTCTTTGCCCTCGATACCATAGCCTTCTCCGCCAGGCGAGTGCCCACGATGAAGCTAGTCCTCGGGTCAAAATTAAGGGGAGAAGGATTTGCCGTAACATGATATAAGGCCGCCATATGCAAGATTTTCCCTATCACGTTTACGGCAGGAACCAAGAAGCTAGTTCGAGTATGACAAGTGTCATAGTAGCTCCATGCCCTAATACCATCAAGAATGGTACCTTCAAACCCCAGGTGGGAACTGGGACGCCCGAGGAATAGCTGACTATACCCAAATTGACGGGCAAACCTACTGGGCAAGTAGGGCTCTAAGTACACAGTGTTGTGATTGCGGTAAACTAAATACGTCGGGCGAATGTTACGCAGCCAGAAATGCATCTTTTCAGGTAAGAAATGAGAAGGTCCAACACCATCAACATGAACACTCCTCACTTCTTGGTCGGTAAAACGGGGAACGGACACGAAGAAATTATATCCGTCTACCCTCGCCAACATCCTCCGACACGCCGGCATGGTACTACATTCCCAAGGCTGATGGTGATACCTGAAAAGAAAAGCGTCGTCGTCCGTAATGCCATCCCCCGTCCCAGGCCTCATCAAAGACTGATAATGCAACAACAGCCATCCCAACAAGTAATGATAAGGCAGTTCTATACGTTCAAAGTCCATTGCCACGTCACGAGCAATGACCTTGGACGAGAAGGCACGGAGACCATGCTGAATACTGCACACCATAGCAGGAAGAAGAGCCAGCCTGACCCCAAAGGCTAACTTCACGGCAGGGAGAATAAAGTGTCGACTGATCCTCTCGATAGAACCTGCCCCTCCTGAGACCACACAATTGCACAGCCACACCATTAAAAACCCCGCCAAGAGTGCCTTCTCTGACAGCCGTCGGGTACTATAATAAAAATAGCTGAAGGAGTCAATCTGGCTCCCAAATTTGTCACTTTTGGACTTCGACCTTCTAGCAGTCGACACCAAGTCCTCTACTTTCCTAGGAGTTTGAAGATCCCGGGAAGTAACCCGGCTAGCAGCGCTGAATTTGAAAAGGTATAAGACCCAAGATTTGGTATGGGGAGCGTCCCCTTCCGAGCTGTCATTTTTCTGGATAGCCGTTCGGTGACAGGTGCTATGATGACACAATAGTTTTTGATACACAGCGACAAAACCTGGGAATCGTCGGTCTAAATCCTGGAACTCCTCATTCGTCGGAGTGTACGCTTCGAAGGGCTCATCTCCCCAGGGGAGCTTGGAGACAGCATACATCTCGTGAAGAACGAGCCCCAATTCCCCTACAGGGGTGAAGAAAGTCCCTGTCCGATGATTATACATCTCCAGAAGGGCCATGAACAATGGCTTATTAACGGGCAACCCGTGGCTAGTACCCCGGATAGCATCATAAAGATTGACTTCTCGCAAAAATTCCTCGTAGTTCCGTAGAATCCACGAGGTCAGGTTAGCCTACGGGGGAATGGGGTGTAACCAACTCGGCAGTACCAATTTGCCAACAGGATAGGACCCTTTACGAGCAAGCTGGCTCAGGAAGGTGTCAGCCTGAGTGAATGAGAAGTTAGGACCGGGTGTGTTGATGAAGGTACCCGAAACTAACCCTATCACGGATCAACTGGCCGGATCCTTGATCGCACGCACTGACCCAGTGGTTTTGTTGTAACAGATGTTACCAACAAACATCCCCGGTCTGGTTGGAGTGAGGGTGTCTGGCATCTGCCTGTCCAAAATGATCATGTTGAACCACGCAAAAGGGAAATGGCGCTTCATAATGGGGATGTGAATCGGCATTCCGTCCAGGTCAAAATCCTAACTCTCGGAAACATCCAGCACTCGGGAGTTTTCTATGATCAACGCATCCCCAAAGAGGAAGACCGGTCTCAGATACTTCCCATCAGACTTCCCGAAGCTCATCATGTCACTAAGGAATTGGAAAGATTGAACCCTGATAGCATTTAGTCGCTCCAAAGGTTCATTAACAAGGAGCTGCTCGGATACTTGACAAACTAAATCATCCCGACGCACGCCCAAGGCAAACTGATGCGAGCCAACCAGAAGTTCCCCCGCAGGATTCACTGGCAGATTCACTGAAGAAAGACAAAAGAAACAAGTCAAAAAGATAGCCGAAACGCAAACTACTTGATACTTATGCGGCTTAAAGCATGGCCTCATGCAGCTCAGTTTGAAAGAGCACATGCGGTTCAGTTCGAATGAGCTTATGCGGTTCGGCTCGAAATGGGCTTATGCGGTTCAGTGTGGATGAGCTTATGCGGTTCGGTTCGAAAGGAGCATATGCGGATAAGCCCATACAGTCCAATTCGAATAAGCTTATATGGTTCGGCTCGAAATAGGCTTATGCGGTCCAGTGCGGATGAGCTTATGCGGTCTAGTTCAAATGATCTTATGCGGTTCAGTTCGAAATAAGCTTATGCGGCTCAGTTTGAAAGAGCTCATGCGGTCCAAGTCCAGATAAGCTTATGCGGCCCTGATGATGAAGTAGTTATGCGGCTGCAAACAACAACTTTTATGCGGCTCAGGCCTGGGTCATATCCCATGCGGCCCGAACATGAGTCGGACACGCAGCATACTTGGAAATATAGGCTCGCGCATAAGATATGTGGCGTAGCCATGACAGTTCATGTTGATGGTCCTACCAGCAATAGGCGGGTGAACGTTGGGGTAAAAAATAGGCACGTCAGCCGTCGAAGGAGCCGCCACGTTCGCCGTCGCAGTCGATGAAGACGCGGCCTTCTTGCCCTTCGCTGCCGCAGAAGATGACGCGGCCTTCTTGCCCGTAGCAACGGTAGTCTTCTTGGGAGCCATTGCTGATCGTTGATAAGAGAAGACGAAGAGGAAGTCGGCAACAAGGAGTTCGAGCAAAAAAGAGAAGGTAAAGAAACCCTCAAGGAATAAAATCACTCCTATTTATAGGCGAAGGAGGCTCAAAAAATCAAACAAATGCCTCGATCCATACGTCGCCTAAAAGAATAAAGGAAAAACGCTTCAGTCAAAACAAAACTGACCCTTGGGATCCTCCCCCAAGAGGCAGCGAATCAACTGCATTTAATGCAGAAGATTTGCACACGTGGTTGAGACACGTGGCAAAAAGTCTATGTAGCCTAACAGCTCATGCGGCCAGATAAATCCATGCGGCTGAATCATCTATACGGTCAACAAAGGCCATGCTTCTTATTCAAAGTATTTCAATTTTGCAAATTAAAAACTTTGAAGGGGGTCTTGTAGAAGCATGGAAAATATCAGAATGATGATCTATGCGGCTCGGAACAGGAGAACCCCATGTGGCTCATACAGGAGCAGTCCCATGCGGTTCAGAGAGACTCTTAGTCTCATGCGGCTCGGGACAAGAGAGTCCATGTGGCTTACATAGGGACAGTCCTATGCGGTTCAAAGAGTCCCCCAGCCGTATGCAGTTCAGAAGTACATGCGGCTCACAGAGATATGCAGCTCGATCAACACCACGTGCCCCCCATGGGACCGCTTCACACAGCTGGCCATCGAGTAATGGCCCTATTCAATGCTCTGTCATGATGTGACAGCTGACGGCTCTAACATGAAGTGTCATAATGGTCCTGTCATAATGACGGACTCTTTGGGAATAGGAGAAAATCTCTGACGCAATCCGAGATTGACACGTGGCTACTCCCATGCGGCTCCAGTGAAGAACAGCTTCATGCGGCTGGCGAGAATCACCTTCCTGCGGCTCACCAAGAAGCAATCCCATGCGGCTCGCAAGTATTATACCTATGCGGCTCACCAAGAAGCCATCCCATGCGACTCGCAAGTATTATACCTATGCGGCTCACCGAGAAACTATCCTATGCGGCTCGTAAGTACTATACCTATGCGGCTCACTGAGATGCTGTCTCATGCGGTTCATGGATACCATGCGGTTCTGACAGGGTCCACCATTAAGACACGTGGCAGAGATTCAATGGTCCCCATGACTTGATAGCTGGTAGCAAGGATGATTATGGGATGCAGATCAATCAAAGATTTACCAGATCCCAATGACCATATTTAACGTTATCCTCATAATTAATGAGGTCAGGTCATATCATTCATGATCAAGCCAATGGGACACATGGCGAGAAAACCAAGCTTGACACAACCAATCATGAAGATTTAAAGCAATCAGCATTAATCATTCACAGGATTCAATACTATCCCCATTTATGGCCCAGATCCTTCACGCCCTAAACTAAGGGTCCAGATTGATTATACATCAGGCTGCCGCCACTTTGAGAATGGGTAATCATCCAAACCCTAATGATGCCCCCACTATTATAAATAGTAAGGTGCCATTCCCTTGTAAAAAATATACTCTATCAGAGAAAGAAATACAGAGAGACTCCCCCAGTAATCAGAGAGAAAAATACACAGAGAGAGAGAAGCCAGAAGAGTAATAGAGGGAGAGCAAGAAGAGCATTTTTTCAGCAACGCCAATCATCACTTCACAGGAGCCAAGGCTGCATACCGATCGTCCAAGGAGTAAGGCAGGGCTGCCGTCGCCTTCCCGAGCCTCTATCGTCACCCCCCAGAATCTAAAATAAACAATTGTACTTAGACTGCTGTACCTAAGTTTTCGTCCCTAGGCTTTCTTTGTACAAGCGAGTTTGTAACGTGAAGTAAAAGTCCGGTCCTCCGATAATTATTCTGTTCTTTTATATTTCATGGCAAACACCCTCCAGTAGAAAAAGAATGTCTAGCTTTGATGTTTGCTATTCAAAAGATGAGACATTATATCACTGGCCAAACTATTCATGTTATTTCTAGAGTTAACCCTCTCCGGGTCCTGATGAAGAAGCCCATTACACTCAATTCTAGGCTTGAAACATGGGCCATACTGTTAGCACAATATGATATGTTTATGTTTCTCAAAAGTCTGTTAAAGGTCAAGCTCTTGCTGACTTTCTAGCAGCTCATCCAGTTCCCGAAACATCTAAACTCTACGATGAGATTCTAGATAAAACTTTGGAGTCCAACATGATTTCAGAAGAAATTTTTATTTGGCATTTATTCTTTGATGGTGCATCTAGAATTGGACCAAAAGGTGCTATTATTGCTGGAGTCGGAATCATCCTCGTCTCACCAGAAGGGTTAGCTATCCAAAGGGCTTATTCTTTAGATGAGTCCTATTCCAACAATGTGGCTGAATACAACGCTCTGCTCATTGGTCTCCAATTAGCTAAACAATTAGATATTGAGTATCTTAAAGTTTACGGAGACTCCAAATTAATTGTCAATTAAGTTAGAGGCACATATAAAGTTTGACATTAAGATCTAATTCCATATCATGATGCAGCGATCAGGATGGCCACTTCATTCAAAGGCTTCTTCATCGAGCATGTACGTCGAGCATGTAACACAGAAGCTGATGCACTTGCTAATCTTGCAGCAGTATTAGCAATTCCTGTCAGAAGGCAATAAATGATCATCATCACTACTAGAGAGTTATTTTGTGTCCAGAATAACTTAAATATCGAAGTTAACAACCCAAACATAGAATTCAACAATTCAGTTAAAATTTGTGCCATCAGTGAGTACTGGCGGACTCCTTTCATAGACTTTATAGTCCATGATTTTCTACTCGAAGATCCCAAGGAGGCTACAATAATTCGACGACGGTCACTCAGATTTTACTATAATCATACTACAAAGACACTCTACTGACGAACGTTCGACGGCTTACTCCTATGTTGTCTTGCGGGGAAAGAAGCAAAACAAATACTTCATGAAGTTCATGACAATGTTTGTGGCGCACATCAACCTGGTCCTAAATTACAGGATCGCATTTGTCGTATGGACTATTATTAGCCCTCAATGGTATCTGATGCAATCGAGTATGCAAGAAAGTGTCAAGCATGTCAAATCCATGCTGACTTCATTTATCAACCGTCAGAATTCCTTCACCCGACGACAGCATCTTGGCCCTTTGAAGCTTGGGGAATGGATGTCATTGGTCCTATCAACCCTCCCTCGTCTAGAGGACATCGGTTCATATTAGCCATAACTGATTACTTCTCAAAATGGGTTGAAGCTATACCTCTAGCTGAGGTCAAGACAAGCAGCGTCATCAACTTTATCAAGCATCATGTGATTTATAGATTTGGTGTTCCTCGGCAAATCATTCACGATAATGGGCCATAATTCATCAGTCAGAAGTTCACCCAATTCTGCGATGACAACAGGATCAATAATATTGCTTCTACAGCTTACAATCCTGCAGCTAACGGGTTGGCAGAAGCATTTAACAAAACCATCATCAAACTCCTCAAGAGTTTGTTTCTACAAATAAACAAAACTGGAGTGAGAAGCTTGGAGAATGTCTGTGGGCTTACCGTACTACTATACGTAGTCCTACAGGCTGCACACCTTTCTCTTTGGTATACGGATGTGAGGCTGTCTTACCATTAAAAATCCAGATCCCTTCCCTAAGAATTGCCATTGCCAACGAACTCACAACCGAAAACAATGATCGCCTGAGACTTCAGGAGCTTGAAGCGCTTGACGAGAAACGGCTCCTAGCTCAACAACATATTGAGTAATATCAAGCTCATCTATCAAAAGCCTTCAACCGTAAAGTCAAAGTTCGAACATTTCAAAAAGGAGAACTAGTTCTAACCGTCAGACGTCCTATGACTATGACGCACATGAGCAAAGGCAAATTCAAAGCGAAGTGGAAAGGACCCTACATTGTAAGCAAAGTTTTCTCCAACGGAGCTTATCAATTGACTGGTATGGATGGTCGAGTCGCCATGATGCCCATTAATGGCAAATTTCTCAAGAAATATTATGTTTGAAGAAAAAAAAGAAATATCAACATAGAGACTCAGAATGTAAATAAAATTCCTTTTTATTTGCATAAATTTAGACAGAAGAAAATACATAAAATTAATGAGGACCGGAACCCTCTTGATTGAAAACGTATTTCGCAAGAAGCTCGAAGACATTATTGCCCGATGATACTAGCAGTTCGCAGGCGGCCTTCCTCAGAGCTTCTTCCTCGACAGTACTCCCAGGCTCCACCAGCTTGGTGAGAATGTCCCGCTTCTATCCAGGGACAGCCGAGCTTTCTCCGATTTCTGGCTGAGTAGGCGGCAGAGGCTCATCGGAAGGAGTGTCGAGGGTGGCTTTGATCTTCGAGATAACTCCTGTCTCCTTAGCCATTTCTTCTGAAGACATTTGTGAAGGAAAGAAAAAGAGTGAATGACATTTTCAGAAAAGTTTCACACTATTTAAAGGCAGATGAAAGCCAAACATTCTGTCTCAGGAATCGAGACAACCTTTTCTCGAAAAGGCATGTTCATCCATCTTGTGAATAGATCTTCATTCACTATTTGTCTCGAGAATCGAAGTAACCTTTTCTTAAAAAGGCATGCTTATTCATCAGTTTTTTCATCTCTATTTCATTTATTATCATTTATTTACTTTTTCGTAAATAAAGCCACAAGATAATAAATACTCAAAATCCCCCCGTAGAGCTTATCCAAATAATCAATTCCGTCTTTTGAAGCCTAGTTGTTTTGAAAGATGTCTTTTCTTTATGATAAATCTGTATTATCGCATATATTATCTTTTTAAGACACGATATTCTGTCTTTAAAGTCCCAGCGGACATGAAGATCATTTATAGAAAAATGAGTTCATGTCCACATTACCTCTGGATTCTATTTTCTATATCATCACATCAAAATCAAATCATAAAGAAGAGAAAATCATTTTTTATTCCTTCTTTAAAAACATAGATACATCTTGAATGGAAATCTATTACATCTCAGATTTTCATTCTAAATATAACAAATGAAGGTCTATTACATCTTTGGATCTTCTTGTTAAGGCCAGTTCCTTGTCATATCGACTTGAAGCAGCGAGTAAGACAATGGAATCAACTCTGGTCTTCTCTCTCAGAAAGACGAAAGGAGTACAACAGCTCAAAGATAAGCTGTTGTTAATATAACTAGGGGAGAAGAGATGACCCGTCATGAGAACTAGGATTGAGATCACCCTCGTAATAAGATTCCTAATTTTGTGTCTCCACCGTCCAACTCTCATGTATAAAGGTCCTTCCTACCATCTGAGGAAGACCCTTCTAGAATATGGAGAGTCCTGAGTTGTCTGATCTGAGCATCAGAATCACATGAGCTGTCTGATGTGAGTGTTAGAAGAATGCTCCCCACAGCATCCAAGTCACCGATGCCAGTTCTGAAGAAGCTTGCCAACCAGACTTCTGCATATATCAGCAAAGAAAGAATGGTTAGCAAAATCTATCAAACTACGTGCCTTTGATCAACAGGCGCACATCATCAGAGTGAGCCTATAGGCGCCTATGATAAAACATGCGCCTCTGACCGAAGTCAGGCACTAGATTGCAGTTTGCGCCTCTTCTCAGAATTTCAGGCGCACGTCTATAATATGCGCCTCATTTCTATAAATCAGCGCCCGTCTTCAAAAAAGTCTCAGTAAAAAGTTGCACAAGTAAACACAACTCATGAATGGCACTCATGTGTGGAAACCACTGGTTCTTTGTTGGGACTTACCATCAAAATCAACTATGTTTGTGCTGAAGATCGTTGATGGCATAAAGCACGGCAAACCAATATCTGAAGACGCAGTATGCAGAAGAGTAGCATCGGATGTTGGTAGTGCAGAAAGGCTCACGAACATTGAACTCTTGACTGCCGAGAGGATTCTGCGAAGAACCATCGCCATCAACAGAGGGAAAAAATAAAAGAAAAGAGTTCATGGACATTTTTTTTTTATTTCTCCTATCAACTATTTAAGGAGCTTAAAAGATGTGAACGGACGCGTCATTCTAGGAGCCTATCTCGGGAAGAACCTAAAACGAGAGGTTCTCAAACCACACAAAAACTGCCATGTGTTCTTCAGAAAACAACAAACATTTGAATTTGTCAAAATGGTGCATTGGCATGCGCCACTTAATAGTTCACACGAAAAGATTTGCAAAAGGGTGGCAGAAATAGATTTTTTTCGTTCTTTTCTTATAAAAAAGGGGAAAATAAGTCCCTACAAAATGAGTTGCGCAAAAGACAAAAGAAAAAGTGGCGCCCCTACAAAAACCATTACTTCTTCTCGTCTTCTTCACTAACTTGGCGAAAAGAAGCGCCTAATTCGCGCATATTATGAAACCCTGAACGACGCATCAGACAAAGAAATCCTTTTGCATCACCAAGGACCACCATTCAGACGATCAAAGACTACTAGGGTCAATCCAAAGCATTTTAAGAAATTATTTGCTCGCAGTGATCGGTCAGCCTCGGACTGGATCGTAGGCACGGTGTCAGGCCTTGTCTCCTGAGCTTTCACTTCGGCATTAACGCCGGTCGTCGTCTCCTTCTTCTTAGGTGCCATAGAAGTACAAAAGTGAGGAATGGGTACAAGGACCTCTCCCTATGTATATAGCCAACCAACGCTTCATATTTCTCATGGAAAACCGAACATCAACAACGAAACTCGGGAAGATGAAGAGAAGATCGAATGTTTTCAAGAAGAAATTTATTATGACGGTTGAGCATTGACTGGCACAATCCAAACAAAACTAGCATAATTCAAAGTATTTTAAAACTTTGAAGTATTTTCAAGTTTCGAAAACATTGAAGGGGGTCTTGTAGAGGCTAAAAATTAAACTGTGCCACCCATTAACGTGTTCAATTATCAGATGGCGCTAAAATATTGTATTGCGCCAAACAATTAAGTTGCACAGCATCAGGTTGTACCAACGCCAGGTTGTTCTGGTGTCAGGTTGCGCGGAGGGCTACGTGGCGCACTTCCTCGAGAAGCTGTAACGGCATCATCATTATCTAACAAGTGACAGCACGGAGATTAAGAAAAATCTGTTCGAATCCCGTACAACACGGTCCTCGAGAAGATTTTGTTAGCATGTAATTAATGCTGACAGCTGGTTCGCACAAGTCACTGAATGGCGCGAGGATTAATCAGTACATCACAGAAGACCTAGTCAAAGGCGCCAGTCGTTGAGTTGCGCCTATGCATAGCCTGACAAATTGGTGCCACTTGATCAACTCTTATTTTAAAACGGGGTGACATGGCGCGCAAGCCATCAACTTCGCAGAGCGTGCCCACTACACTGCCCACGACCACGGGTATCTCAATCAAACGATGCCATGCATCTATAGCAGTTGGTGTAAACCGCTCGCGCAGGTTGTTACATTACGCTCACGTGCAACCTGATGAAACACGCGCAAGGTGATCAAATGGTGTTCAGGACAAAGTGACGTGGCGCACAAAGCTACTAACTTCACATAATGTGCCCACTTTACTGCCCACGACCACGCACATCTCGATCAAACGATGCCACGCGTCCACAGCAGTTAGTGCAACCATTTGTGCAAGTGAACAGGAGGCACGCAACCTGAAGCACGTACAACCCAGAATAACTACTAAACAGTTATTTCAAGAACTCTATAAATATAGTTTCAAATCAATCTCAAATCATCAAGAGTGATCATAATTTCCTGCTAAAGTGCTGTCGCATTCTCCAGAGGCTCGTGTCTTCGATATCACATCGTCCAAGGGATAAAGTGATCGTCTTCTGATCAGATACCTATAGTTATACTTTTCTAGAAATCAATTGTACTCATGTACTCTTTTTTCTTAGTTTGTAATAAAACTTTTGTTCTTTGCAAACAATCCCATGTTCAGCTCGAACACACAAACCAGGCCCATTAACAATAGCTCGGTCCACTAATGAGCTATTGTTGCACTACCTCCCTAATCACAAATTATGTTTGTGGGCTCCTTTTATTATATGCTCGTTTGGCTCCCCATGTTAAGATATCGAATGTCCGTCAATCAAATCAAGTTACTGACAACTATATTGATTTGACATCTTTTATCCTTAAGTAGTACCACTTAACTTTATTTGTCATGTCAGATATAATCCACCTGCATGGTTTACATGATAATCCTTATGAGCTTCTTAAGGGGACATCATCAACCCGATGTATCGGGACATGAATTCCATTTATAATGAACAGCCCATCATACATACAATGTTATTACCCAATTCATAGAGGTTGTTGACCCATAATAAAGCTCACTCTTTTATGAGTCAAAGTAATGCATACTACATATACATGTCTGTTATTATATCTGGATTAAGAGCACAAGCATCCATAATAACAGAGGTATTTATTCTCTTATGTAGTCAGTACAAAGAGAACAACCTTAAGTGGTCCTGTTCAATACACACAAAGTGTACTAGTGTAAACCTATAGTCAAGATAGACTAATACCATATTACACTACAACATTTCCAATAGATTGTCCAAGTCTATCTAGGTTGTGAACTATTTATATATTCTATAGGGAACTGATAATATGATCTTCTGTGTGACACCACACACCATATTATCTACAATATAGAATATCAGACATTTGTATTAACACTTGCAACAAATACAATATGCAAACATTTGTCCATATGATTCTCATTCAAAATTTAAGGAAATAAGGTTACTACAAAAGTGATGCTTTTAGTATATAACCCTAACAATCTTCCACTTATACTAAAAGCATTACTTTTCAGTATACTATTACAAATCTCCCACTTATACTTAAAGCCATGCTGCTACACATTTGACTTCCATTTCCTCAACATGACTATCAAAAGCCTTAGCTGGTAAGCTCTTTGTAAAGGGATCAGCTAGGTTGTCGGTTGATGCTATCTTAATCACAACAACTTTTTTTTTTACAAACTCTCGTATCATGTGATACTTGCGCTCAATGTGTTTACCTGTCTTATGGGCTTGTGGTTCGTTCGAGTTTGCAACTGCACCACTATTATTACAATAAAGTGTAATAGACTTAGGTAAACTAGGTACCACATCCAAGTCCAACAGAAAGTTTCTGAGCCAAATCACTTCTTTGGCTGCCTCAGAGGCTGCCACATACTCGGCTTCTATGGTGGAATCAGCAATACATTTTTGCTTGATACTCCTCCACACAATGGCTCCACCTCCCAAAGTAAACACATAACCTGAGGTAGATTTTTTGGAATCCCTATCTGACTGAAAATCTGAGTCTGTATACCCCAAGGGAACTAAACTATCTGCCTGGTAAACTAGCATATACTCTTTAGTCCTTTTCAGGTTCTTTAAAATATGCTTTACGGCAGTTCAGTGCTCTTGTCCTGGGTTAGACTGATATCTGCTGACCATGCCTACGGCAAAGCAGATGTCTGCTCTCGTACATGGCATTTCATACATTAAGCTTCCTACTTCTGAAGCATAAGGAACTGCTTTCATATTCTCTATCTCTTTATGTGTCCTCGGACACTGCTCCTTTGATAGAGCAATTCCATGTCTAAAAGATAAGAAACATTTTTTAGAATTTTGCATACTAAAACGAGTTAGTACAGTATAGATATAGGAAGCTTGGGATAAGCCCAACATTCTTTTCTTACGATCTCGTAGAACTTTGATCCCAAGGATGTGACCTACTTCTTCCAAGTCCTTCATATCAAACTGTTTGGATAACCATACCCTTACATCAGACAACACCTTCACATTGTTTCCAATGAGCAAGATGTCATCCACATAAAGTACTAGGAACACCACCACGTTTTCGTCACACTTTCTGTATACACATGATTCATCCTAACAATGATCAAATCCATAGAATTTTATCACCTGATCAAAAGATATGTTCCAATATCTGGAAGCTTGCTTAAGTCTATAAATAGACTTCTTGAGGTTACAAACAAGATGTTCTTGGCCCTTTTCAATGAACCCGTCTGGTTGCTTCATATAGATGTCTTCCTCAAGACTTCTATTAAGGAAAGCTATCTTGACATCCATTTGCCAAATCTCATAATCGAGATGAGCTGCAATAGATAAAAAAATCCAGATAGACTTAAGCATGGCTAGTGGAGAAAAGGTTTCCTCATAATCGATACCCTCTCTTTGAGTAAAACCTTTTGCAAAAAGGTAAGCTTTATAGGTTTCAACCTTACCGTCTGATCCTCTTTTTCTCTTATAGACCCACTTGCATCCAATGGCTTTTACACCAACGGGTGGTTCTACAAGCTTCCAGACCTGATTGGAATCCATAGATTCTATTTCAGATATCATTGCTTTTTGCCAAGACTCTACATATTTATCTTGGAGTGCTTCGTTGTAGGTACAGGGATCAAAATCTTGTTCCTCAGGGATGAAGTCTGACGACTCTTCCAAGAACATATATCTATCAGGTTGTATCACAACCCTCCCACTATGACGAGGTACTATCGGTTGTCGTATAACATTTGTGACACGTTGTGTAGTTAATTGTGGTTCATCCTCTTGTACTGTTGGTACTGAAGTACTTGGTGTCTCACCTCTCAGTTCTTCTAGAACAACTCTACTTGTGGGTTTATGGTTCATCACATAGTCTTTCTCTAAGAATCGGGCTTTGGTGCTAACAATGACCTTCTGATCCTTAGGACTATAAAATAAACCTCATTTCGTTCCTCTTGGATAGCCTACAAACAAGCATACTTCTGTACGATATTCCAACTTATATGCTTTTCTATTCAGCACATGTGCTGGACTATCCCAAATTTGAACATATTTCAGACTAGGCTTATGCCCAATCCACAGCTCTGCGGGAGTAAGAGGTATTGACTTAGAAGGAACCAAGTTCAAAATATAAGCTGCAGTCTCTAAGGCATATCTCCAAAATGAATCTGGTAAATTCGAATAACTCATCATTGATCTAACCATCTCCATAAGAGTCTATTCCTTCTTTCGGCTACACCATTCTGCTGGGGCGTTTCAGGTGTAGTCAATTGGAATGTAATCCTAGCCTTTGATAAATAATTCTTAAACTCTCCAAAGAGGTACTTGCCACCATGATCTGATCGTAATGACTTGATATATTTTCCATGGCGTTTCTCCGTTTCAGCCTTGTACTCTTTGAATTTCTCAAAGCACTCAGACTTACGGCACATCAAATAAATGTATCCATACCTTGAATAATCGTCAATAAATATGATAAAATATTCAAAGCCACCTCTAGCTTGGATAGTTATGGGTCCACACAAATCAGAATGAACCAATTCCAACACATCTTTGGCCCTATACCCCTTTGTCGTAAAAGGCCTTTTGGTCATTTTATCTTCCAAGCAGGATTCACAGACTGGTAGTGCCTCCACTTCCAATAAACTCAAAGGTCCATCTTCAACCGGTCTTTGAATCCTTCTTAGGTTAATATTCCCCAATCGCAAGTGCTAAAGATATATTTGGTTCATACAAGAAGGTTCATTTCTCTTATTTAAGTTAGATGACATATTATTTATTTCCATAAGTTACATTGTGGGCGAAACAAGATTAATGACATACAGATTATCAACTAATGCACCAGAACAGATAAAATGTTTATTCTTTCTAATAACAATATTGTCATTAAAATAAACTGAATATCCATCCTTAACTAACATAGAAACAGAAATTAAATTTCTTCTAAGTGAAGGTGCATAAAGACAATCTCTCCATGTTAAAGACTTATTTCTACCAAAAGATAAAGTAACATCTCCTAATACAACGACCACTACTTTTGTAGCGTCACCCATGAACAAGCATATCTCTCCATCACTGAGCCGTCTGGTTTCCTGGAACCCCTGCAATGTATTACAGACATGATTAGTGGCTCCTGTATCTACACACCAGGTGCCGGTAGATAATACTGCTAAAAATGTTTCAACTACTAGTAGATGAGATATACCTTCTTTGTTCCCTTTTTTGAGAAGTGGACAGTCAGTCTTCCAATGTCCTGACCCTTTGTACTTGAAACATTTGCCTTTCGGCTTTTTCACAGCGCCTTGAGGTCTCATGCCCTTCTTTGCTGAGTTTGCATGTTTCTGAATGTTATTCTTCTTCTTACCGTCTTTTGGCTTAGAAGTAGAAACCTTTTCAGAAATAAAAATATGACCACTCTGCCTAAAGAGAGATTCAGCATCCTGTAGCTCTTTTGCAAGTTCTGCCAAACTATACAACCTTTTGTTCATGTTGTAATTAAGGCAGAAATTGACAAAACTTTTAGGCAAAGTCCCAAGAATGATACCGACCTGGGATTACCCATCGATTTTAGCTCCAAGGATCTCCATCTCATTCAGATGATCCATCATCTTGAGAACATGATCCCTTACTGGTGTACCCTCAGCCATTTTTGTATTCATCAAACACTTCATAGCAAACTGTCTAGCTTCTCTACCCTGATGTCCGAAGAGTTCCTTGAGGTTATACATCATGTCATAAGCCGTGGCCATGGTCTGATGCTGATGTTGCAGTATTTCACATAGATGCCAGAATGTAACACCGCGTCATCTCATCTGCCTTTTTCCACTTCTTATAAGCCTCTTTGACCTCATCATCAGAGTTAGCATCAGACTTAGGTGGGTATTTCTCAATAAGTACATATTTGTACTCCTCAGCAGTCAAGACAATGTCTAGATTACGTTTTCAGTCAATATAATTAGGTCCAGCAAGTTTGTTTTCTTTAAGAATCACCATAAGTGGACTGAAAGAACCCATTTTTGAAATCTTGAGAATCACATAAATAAAAATTATGTTGGGTAAAAACTTTTTGAATTAATTAAATATTGATTCTCTCAAAACAATAATAAGAAATTTACCAATACCTTGAACATCATAAATTTAGCATGCCACGTTAGTGTGGACGTATACAAATTCAACTTTGTTCAAGTAGGTACCTATTAATTTTACTATCATGTCAATATAACTTTATGACAAATAAAATTAATATGTTGGTCTTGCTCTGGTCATACAAATAATAGCAGTGACTTCAATGGGGAGGATACCATTATTTGTATCTAAGTGTATACCATTACTTAATACTAAGTCCATTACCTTGTAATGAGTTCTTCAGATGGAGAAGTGAACACATACTAGGTAACTTTCTACAATTATCCCTAAGGAAGTTTGTACTAGTGAACCATAAATATACTCATCCGATATAGAGGAAGGCACTAAAGCCAACGCACAAGTATAATTACATCACCTACAAACCAGTAATGGAGACCATAGGATTTATACTAAATAAATATCCTCTCTCACTTAGTTATTTAACAATGAGGGTTTTTCTACTAGTTGATATTATGTCCAAGTTGTCATTATTAATGTAGGCTTAGTTTTTCAAAAAAATATCCACACAATAATAAACATGCATAATCAGAAAAAGTAAAATGATAACAAATAAGAGAAAAATATCCAAATATTATGGTCATCTTTCCCATTCCATCCTCAACTATCCGAATCCAAAATCTGGCGCTGCATAGATCTATTCGGGACAGCACCCCGATTTTTTTATTTTAGGTTTTGGTTGTCGATTCCTTCATCGAAAACCATCTGTCTGCCTCTGGACTGCTTAAAACCAGCATCTCGTCCGACGTCAAAAACATTCACTACCGCCATCACGGTTGATCAAAAATAATTAAGATTACATCAATCCTATGCCTCCCAAAGGAGTTCGCACATAATCTAGATTGAAAAATAAAATTATAAGCACGATCAACCCTCGTGATTTTAATTACATCTACAACAACAACAACAACAACATCCACGACATGTTCGTGGTTTAAAACAATCACAAAACAAAACATGTATTGGACCATAATAGTTGGATCTAAGATGCCTGCAAAATCGAGTTAGAATAGATCTACATCTACCGACTATTACACAATGCAAGTTTTATTGGACAACATGGACGTATCAATAATATGCAGATCCAAAGTGGCTCTGATACCAATTAATAAAACTGGGATTCCCAGGACCCTTATTTGGTGTGCGTATTGATCGATAGAAAGTTAAACAGATTTAATACGTGTTCTAACAACTAGGGTTCACGAATTATACCTGCGATGGGAAGAAGACAAGTAGTTCCTGGCAATCTCGAGCGGACGACCCCAAGATCTTTTGCACGTATTCCTTCTTCGAGTTGGACGTCGTGTGGGCGATGATCTCCCAACCTTTTATTCTCCTTGGCAGCCCTTTCTTTCTCTTCTTACGTGAATCATGAATTTAGAGAAAGCTTCAGATTTCTGATCAGTAATTTGGCGGCCAGAGAATAGAGGATATATATAGGCTACGTCAGGGACCATGAGGAAAAATTAGGGTTAGGCCTCCTAACGGATCTGGATATCCCGTGTTCAGTCCGAATACACAATCCAGGCCCATTAACAATAGCTCAGTCCACTAATGAGCTATTGTTGCACTACCTTCCTAATCCCAAATTATGTTTACGGGCTCCTTTTATATGCTCGTTTGGCTCTCCATGTTAAGATATCGAATGTTCGTCGATCAAATTAAGTTACTGACAACTATATTGATTCGACATCTTTTATCCTTAAGTAGTACCACTCAACTTTATTTGTCATGTCGGATATAATCCACCTGCAGGGTTTACATGACAATCCTTATGAGCTCCTTAAGGGGACATCATCAACCCGATATATCGGGACATGGATTCTATTTATAATCAACAGCCTATCATACATACAATGTTATTACCCAATTCATTGAGGTTGTTGACCCATAATGAATCTCACTCTTTCATGAGTCAAAGTAATGCACACTGCATATACATATCTGTTATTATATCCGGATTAAGAGCACAAGCATCCATAGTAACTTAGGTATTTGTTCTCTTATGTAGTCAGTACAAAGAGAACAACCTCAAGTGGTCATGTTCAATACACACAAAGTGTACTAATGTAAACCTATAGTCAAGATAGACTAATACCTGATTACACTACAACCTTTCCAATAGATTGTCCAAGTCCATCTAGGTTCTGAACTATTTATATATTCCATAGGGAACTGATAATATGATCTTCTGTGTGACACCACACACCATATTATCTACAATATAGAATATCAGACATTTGCATTAACACTTGCAACAAATACAATATACAAACATTTGCCCATATGATTCTTATTCAAAATTTAAGGAAATAAGTTTACTACAAAAGTGATGCTTTTAGTATATATATAACCCTAACATATTTGATGGGCCAAGTAACAGTTTATTTGATGGGTCGAGTCAATTAATCGATTTTTGGTTGTAAAATGAAACAGGCCGACCCATTACACTAAGGCCCGTAACCGAAATAATCGACCCGATATTTTTCAGTTCGGTTTATTTTGATTTTTCAATAATACAGGTCGGTTCGGTTTAGGTTCAATTTTGAGAAATACGATTCGGTTTGAACCGAACCGATGCTCACCCCTAGGGTTAATCCTTTGGGCAAAGGGTTCAACAAATTTGTATTCAGTCTTAAATCTTTTATAAAATTATAAAGATTGAGATTTGTCCAGGTGACACGGTCACCAAAAATATCGTGTTTAATCTAACTTGACGTTCTTGTTAGACAGTGGTTCGTTATCTTTGGGTTGGTTGCTGCGATCAGTTTCAAACACGTGGATCAGAATGCTTCGTAGGTGCTGTTGGTCCCAACAGTACTTCCTCGCGATGAAGATCCAGTTTCAGACATGTGATTCTATTTGTCTATACTTCCTATTGCCAACTACACAATGAGTTTTACAAACTTTCCTATGACATATTACAATAACATAAATAAATACATGAGACTTGAAATTCATCTTTTTGTTTCTTGCTTCTGGATGAGAGCCATCTTTAATTCGATATCCGATTTCTGATCGCCATCAGTTAAGATTGAAGTGTTGTGCAATGACATCGTGCCAAGTTTTCTGCAAAAAGCTTTAGTCCAACAACATAGACATAATTTTTGTAAATGATCAAAATCTAAATCATGGAATGAGCCAACAATATTGGATGCAAACTTGTACTCCTTTGTCGTCTTCGACTTTTCGAATTTCTAAGATACACGGATAACATTTGTCGCACTTCAAAATATTTTAAAGAAACACAAATCAAACACTTCTTGCTTGTTACAATCGTAAGTAGGTAGGGCCGAACTTGAGTGACCCTTGTGGTTACCGACGAAAGGCATAAGACCTTGGATGTGTGATCAGTGGATCGGCCTACTGGGGTATATTATTCCTTCGAGTTAAGTGCAATGGACCCAAAAATATGCTATGCAATATGCACATAGTCTTGTACATAACGTGGGTCATCTTAAAAAAGAAAAAGAAAATAGGTAGGGGTGCGAAAATCGGTGATAAGATGGTGTGGCTCGAAGTTGCCATGGTGTGAATCAATTTTGATTGGGCTTGTTTCTTTAGGGCGTGGCGGGATCTGACCTGCTTGTGAAGTTAGAGGTTGCTGCATTCCACACCGTATATACATACACGTTATCTTCTTCTCCCTTTCTTGTTTCTCTTAGCAGTTCCAAGCCATGGCTTCAGCAGCTCCCTCCTGCAGCAGCAGCAGCAGCAGCAGCAGCAGAGAGTGGAGTATAATAAGGAGAGGTCGATGGCTCAATTACCAAGGAACTAAAGTCCTTATCGCTTCTTCTCCCTCTCGTTGTTGTTATCCTCCTCTTTCTTTTACTTATTATTGTCATTATCATCATCATCATCACCATCATCATCATCATCCACCAGTATTAGTATTTGGAAGAGGCGGCCCCATTAATCCCTCCCTCCGTCACCAACCCAGAAGAAGAACCAGAGCCAAAGGAGGAGGAGGAGGAGAAGAAGAAGAAGAACCCATGGTGACCGTAGAGGAAGAAAAGGAAGGCATGCTGGTTGCCAAGGATTTCGTCACTATTGCAGCATGTGCCGTCGGCCTCCTCACCGGTCTTGCAGTTGTCCTCTTTAACACCGCGGTATGTAACTAATTTCCCCTCTCGAAACCCATAATGCCCTTTTTATCATTAAATCCTCAATCACGTAATTTACTTTTCCTACTTAGAGCGATTGCTGATGAAAACACACAAGTGTTGTGTGCATGAATATCAAACTATGCTATTCATCACAAACATTACGCAGCTGCTGAGGGCATCTGCTTGCCCCTTCTCCACACACAATGCATTAGCAGGAGCCTCGTTGTACTATGTGAGGCCCTTTACAAACATTATGCAGCTAACTTAGGCCAAATGGAGGGGAATTGTCAAGGTGTGAATTGTTGGTGTTTTACGTTTGTGACTAGAAAAATAGTCCCACATTGCTCACACCATGGAGTGTATCTCAATATAAAGCTATGTTTGTGTTGAGATGTGCACATGGGGTGTGGTGGGGCACATGAGTGCCATGTGTAGGTGTTTTTCTAGTGGAAAAAAGATTAACTCAACACTTAAATCATTTATGCTTTTTGTCATGTTCATGGGATTATTCCCTTAGGAGCTAAGCTCCGAAGAGGTTTAGCGACTCGGACTCGGGCTCAAGGGTGCAAAGTGGCGCTTTGTTGGCGCACGTCAGCATGGCGCATGATGCTTTGTGCGTTGTTATTGCGCTCGTCTTATTGGCGAGTCGCATGCGTGGGGGCATGCGCGGCTATGCGCGCATGCGCTGCTGAGCAGCTGCGCGCACAGGTGCATGGGCGCATGGGCTGATGGCGCATGGGCATTGTTGGCGCATAATCAGGCTGATTGGAAGTTTTGAGCGGTTATGTAAACATTGCATAATAATTCAAATCCATCTTTTGTGAGATTTGAATTTAATTCAGTTAAATCTTTTCATTATTTGCTCCTATCTTTTCGCAATTAGTGGGCGACCAGGATTAGGGTTAGGGCTTCCATCCAACTCTATAAATACTCTCTTCGTGCCTCCTTTGAGGACTTACATCTGAGAGACGAAGCGAGTTGTGTGGCCGTTGCCATCAGAGTCTAGAGGAGTTCAACGAGTTCGTACAGGAGGTGACGTCGAGCGTTCCAGAAGTTTCCTCAGAACTGGTTCCTGGAAGCAGATCGCGGTAGGGCAAATCTTGTTTTGAGCAATAGTGATTTTCATCACCCCAACATAGTTATTCTTTTTTTCCTTCCTTCCTCTTCTGCGGGCAGCTTCAGGATATTAGGAGAACAAATTCGTTTGCAGGAAGTCTCCGAAATCCTATATAATCGGAACAGAGAGCAAATTTATTTGTAGGAAGTCTCTGCTTCTGTTTGTTGCTAAATCAGAATAGAGAGCAAATTTATTTGCAAGAAGTCTCTGTTTTCTGATCGTTCCTCTATCTAGATCTGTTTTGGGAATAACAAGCTCAAAAGCAAGATATAGATCCGATGGAGAACAGCCGTGCAAACCTTATCGACACAAGTTTTAACAAATTTGAGAAGTTTGACGGGGAGCATTACAACATCTGGAAGAGAAATGTCAGGCTTAATCTTCAACTCTTGAGCGTAGACTACGTGTTGACTGATCCTAAGCCTATAATTCTAGAGGTGAAAATGCTCGGAGGGTCGCTGAGGCCACTGCTTTGTAGTCAAAGTGGAGGAGAGATAACAACCTCTGCAAGTTGCTCATCTTTAACTGGCCGGAGGACTCTCTGGCAGAGTCATACAACAAGACGGTCAATACCAAGGACGTCTGGGATTCTGTGGAGAACTTCTACAAGGCAGATGAGAACAGGAACAAGATCCACGTGATCGAAAAGGTCTAGAAGATGCGATTTGAGGACGACAAGAAGATGTTGTCTCAAGTCAAGGAATTCCTCAAGTTACAGAGAAACTTGCGAATGACAGCATGCCCTTGGTCGATTATTTTTTGTCGGGGGTATTGTCGCCAAGCTTCCACCTGGGTGGAGCAATTTTATTGTGGACATGCACCGCAAGAAGATGGAGGTGGATCTTGAGTACCTCTTGCACTGGATACATGTTGAAGACGAGTTGAGGGCTGAACTCAAAGTAGACACGTTGTCCAAATAGATGGACAAGGCCAACTTAGTGCAAGGAGAAAACTATAAGGGGAAGCAGAAGGCTCCTTACAATAAAAGAAGGACGTTCACCATCTGAAGGTGAAGTCGTCTCAGTTCAAGCCAAAGCCTAAGGACCATGGGACTTGTTTCAACTGTGGCAAGAAAGTCCACTTCAAGAAGGATTATACGGAAAAACCTAAACGAAAAAAGCAAGGTGAGGCTAACTTTGTTGCTATGATTGCGCAGGTTGACTCGACTAGTGTTGACACGGAATAGTGGATAGACACTGGGACATTATGCCATGTTTGCTCTAAGAAGAAATGGTTCGCCATATACAAACCTATTTCTGAGAAGGTTATGGTGACGAACCAAACACAAGATTAAAGTTCTAGGGATCGGGACGGTGGTACTGAAACTGACTTCAGGGAAGTCGCTGACGCTTTAAGATGTGAAGCATGTATTGGTGATAGCCAAGAACTTGGTCTCGGAAAGTCTGCTCTGTAATGCAGGCTTGATGATGGACATTAATGCTGGTCAGGTGGTTATATCATATAAAGGAACATACTTCGAAAAAACATTTTGTACTAAAGGATGTTCAAACTTCAACTTGTAACTCTAATAGAGAATATCAATGCAGTATCTTTTTCTGGTTGTTCTCTTGAGTTGTAGCATAATAGATTAGGACATGTTCATTGTAAAAGAATTAACAAGATGTCTAGTCTAGGGCTTATCTCTAAATGTGGTGGTAAGGAGGTGGAGAAGTGTGAAATCTGTACGCAGACAAAGATCACTAGAAAACCATTCAAACGGGTAAACCGATGCATATATCTTCTGGAGTTCGTGCACTCATATATTTGTGACTTCAAACAGTTCTCCACAAAGGCCAGGATGAAGTACTTCATTACCTTCATTGACGATTTCTCGAAGTACACATTCATTTATCTGCTCAAGTCTAAAAATGAGGCGTTCGAGAAATTTTAGGACTTTAAGGCTGAAGCCGAGCGTCAAACCGGATAACTCAAGAGACTCAAAAGTGATCCAGGTAGGGAGTATAGGGCTCATGAATTTGCATCGTTCTGCAGAGAACATGAAATTGTCAATGAGACGACTGCTCCGTACTCTCCTCAATCAAATGATTTTGCAGAAAGGAAGAATAGAATGTTAACAAAGATGATGAATTCAATATTGTTAACTGCGGGTCTTCCAAATTGCTTCTGGGGTGAAGCTGTGCTTACGGCTACTTTCATTCTGAATAGAGTACCGCACGTAACTTTCGATGTCACTCCTCATGAACTTTGGTTCAAGGTCAGACCCAACTTGAATGTCATTCGAGTATGGGAGTGTCTGGCGTATGTGAAGCTTCCGAATTTGAAGATTCAGAAGCTGGAAAGGACTACGAAGACAATCTTCCTGGATTATGCAAAGAAAAGTGATGCTCGAAGGTTTCTTGATATTGAGCCAAATCATATCATCAAATCTCGCGACGCAAAATTTTTTGAAGGTAAATTTGCAAGGCACAAGAACATTGTTCTTGCGGACATTCTGGAGAATAGTGTAGGTGCACGGGAGGCCGAAGCTCCCAACAAAGATGTAGTCCAAGAAGAATTATTGTTCCAGAAACAACGGTCGAACTAGAACTCGCAAAACCAATATCTAAGCGAGTGAGGAGACATGAGGACATCGGAGAGAATTTTGTCATCTATCATGTGGAAGCAGATTCGATTACCTATGATGAGACGATGAAGAACAGAGACGCTGTCTTTTGGAAGGAGGCTATTAATGATGAGTATGACTCGATAACCTTCAACAACACGTGTGTATTGAGCACTGGAAAGCGTCATACAATTGGTGTATTCAAGCGTCATCGAAAGTTTGATATATGCGACTACTGCCACATGGACTGACATAACTTTTGTTGTATGGATGCTGAGTCGGTTTACGAGAAATACAGGTGTGGAGCACTGGAAAGCTGTGAAGATAGTAATGAGATACCTCAAGAGGACTCAGAAGTATGCACTGTAATACTGCAGAGGTCCAACAATAGTGGAAGGCTTCAGTGATGCAAGTTGGTGCTCATAAGTAGAGAGTGAAAGGTCCACAAGAGGATATGTCTTCTCCATAGATGGAGTTGCTATATCGTAGAAGTCAAAGAAGCAGACTATGCTCTCACACTTTTCTATAGAATCTGAGTTCTATGCACTGGCAGCTGCAGCGGATGAAGCAGAATGGTTTCGAGAGCTCATGTATGAGCTTTCATTGGTTGAAGCGCAGATTCTGACGGTACCGATATACTGCGACAACCAGGCGACTGCACTAGTAGCATCAAATGACCTCTTCAATGGCATGAAGAGGATTATGTGATTGGGGCACATGGCGGTGAATAATCTTATCAAAAGAGGAATCATTGCCATGGTTGATATTCAGAGCCAGGAGAATCTGCGGATCCGTTCACCAAAGGTCACAAGCGCTAGCTGGTCGAAGACACGACAAGAAAAATAAACTTGAAGACATTCTGATATTGTGCCTTTGTAATTCTACCATAAAGTTTTATGCTAGTAGTTCAAAGAGAAATCTACTAGCATCTAACTTTTGGTTGAAAGAAGGACCATTGACTGGGAGAATATCAGGAACAATGGGTAGTCCTTTTAGATTTGGAGGGGTTACGGACTTAGAACCACTGTTGTCTACTGTTTGTTCTTTGAATAGAACAAAGTCCTGTAGGAGAATGACTTGGAAGCCTTAATGAGTTCTCGGACATTTTGAATGTCCGACGTGCTTTATAAGAAGCACGGGTAACACAACATTACAAAGGAGCATAATACTCTATGCTACAGTAGGGGTGACACCACCAAGAGGTACCTCGTGAAGGTAAAGCCTCGACTTTCGGTCATGTCACAGCGACTTAGCACCGTACATAGGCGAGTGGCCTAATGCTTTAGAATGAAGAGTGGTAGGCAGTACTACAAAGAGGCCAGTGACCTCATGTTACAGTGGTGTGACACCACCAAGAGGTACCTAGAAAGGGTAAAGTCTCGGCTTCGCGAGTCATGTCACAGCAGCGTAACACCGCAAGGAAGCAAAAGGCTTCATGCTGGGTAGGTTGGCACTACAAAGAGGTTGGGTCCTCATACTAGAGTGGTATGACACCATGATGAGGTATAACCTCGGCTTTGGGCCATGTCATAGCGCCAAAGCACCGCAAGGAAGCGAAAGGCTTCATGTCAAGGCTCTTTAAAAGAACTCACCTAGAGTGTAATATGGAAAGAGATATAGGTCGTCTCTTGAGGGAAAACTTGTACACACCCAATATACATACACCGAAACCATGCGGGCACATGACCTTTAATGTGCAGCCAGAAGTACAGTTGATGTCATTATGTGAGTGAGAAGAATTACAGTTATGGTGTAGAATTCAAGTCTTAGTCCATTCTTGTATCATGCTGTTGTTTAACCCATATGGGGAGATTGAAGTCGAAGCGACGTCTATCCTAATGTATGATGAGCAGTCACTGTGGAGAACGCTTAACCCATATATTGAGATATGTGAGATTGTTGGTGTTTTGCCTTTGAGACTAGAAAAATAGTCCCATATTGCTCACATCATGGAGTGGGTATCTCAATATAAAACTTTGTTTGTGTTAAGATATGCACATGGGTGTGATGGGGCACATGGGTACCAAGTGGGGGTATTTTTCTAGTGGGAAAAGGATTGACTCAACAATTGAAACATTTATACTTTTTGTCATACTCATGGGATTATTCCCTTAGGAGCTAATCCCCGAAGGGGCTTAGCGACTCGGGCTCGGACATCAGTGGACGCACTTGGGCGACTCGGGCTCGGACATCGGTGGCGCTTTGTGGGCGCACTTTGCATTTAACACGTCAGCATCGGTGCATGGTGCTTTGTGCGTCGTTGTTGTGCTCGTGTGCTCGTCTTATGCACGAGTTGCATGCGCTAAGCACATGGGCGGGGCATGCTCGGAGGCATGCACAGGGGCTTGAGCGGGCTATGCGCGGTTATGCGCATATGTGCTGCTGAACGGCTGCACGCATGCGGGCACATGGGCTGATGTGCTGTTGGGCGCATGGGCGCTGTTGGTGCATAATCAGGCTGATTGGAAGATTTGAGCGGCTATAGAAAGATTGAATAATAATTCAGATCCATCTTTTGTAGGATTTGAATTAATTCAGTTAAATCTTTCCATTATTTGCTCCTATCTTTTCGCAATTTGTGGGCGGCCAGGATTAGGGTTAGGACTTCCACCCAACTCTATAAATACTCTCTTCGTACCTCCTTTGATGACTTACTTCGAAATTGAGAGACGAAGAGAGTTGTGTGGCTGGTGCCATCAGAGTCCAGAGGAGTTCGACGAGTTCATACAGGAGGTGACGACGAGCGTTCCGGAAGTTCCCTCAGAACTAGTTCCTGGAAGCAAATCGCGGTAGAGCAAATCTTGATTTGAGCAACGGTGATTTTCATCACCCAGCAGAGTTGTTCTTTTTTGTTCTTCTTCTGCGGGTAGCTTCAGGATATTAGGAGGATAAACTTGTTTGTTGGAAGTCTCCGAAATCCTACATAAACAGAACATAGAGCAAATTTATTTGTAGGAAGTCTCTGCTTCTGTTTATTGTCAAATCAGAATAGTGAGCAAATTTATTTGCAAGAAGCCTCTGTTTTCTGATCGTTCCTCCATCTAGATTTGTTTTGGGAATAACATGAATCGGGCCTGGCCGCCCAGAAATCGGCCCGGGTCGAGTTCGACCAAACCCGGGCTAAGCCAACCCATACCCGTTCAACGGGCCGATCTGGACCGTCCAATATTTCGTACGGGCACGGTTTACTAAGTGGCCCAAAAGTCCGGCCTGGTCGAAAATCGGGTCTGAACCGGATTTGCCCCCTCCCCCCCTCCTGACCTGCTCAATCTGGCCCGGCCCAGTAAGTAGTCCGGCCGAAAATTTGTACCCCCCTCATGACACACATAATTTGTTATTTGGGGGGTAATTTACCACATTACCCTCCAATATATCCGTTATTAAAACATTGGGGGTATTTTGGTAAAAACTCTCACCCAACAACCATATTAACATAAATAGGAGTATTTTGGTAAAAAATACTCCCAAATTATATCCGTTTGACCGTTATTCAAGGGTATTTTGATCATTTTAGTAAAATGACCAAAATACCCCTTAAAACTATATTTTAAGGGTATTAGGAATCATTTGGCACCATAAAATTTCGATAAATAGGACACAATTCTTTCAAATTTACCACACTAATTTTTTTCTCTTTTAATACTTACAATCGAACTAGTAAAGTAGCAACTTTCTGGAGATTAAAGTGAGAAAAATTGCGGGAGTTTGAAAATTTTGGAGGCTTCAACTAGATCGACCACTACAAAGTTGCTATAATTCTACATCCGATTTTGGAGTAAATTAAGTTGAGATTCAAGTATTTTTTATTATTGTAAAATTAATTAATTTCAATATTGAAATTTGATTAGATTCTTTTCCCTCTCTTTATTATTTAGTTTGAGAAATTTTCTTTCCTCTTTTTATTTTTTTTTAAAGTATGGATTATAATGCTACTGGTTCTAACCATCTCTATCAAGGTGTTTAGGAATAGTGTTACAATTATTATAGTAATTTAATGAGAATTATTATGCTAATAATCCTGTATAAGATTTTGTGCCACCGACACAAATGTCACCTCTAGAAGTTGGAAGTATTAATACTAATTTTTCAACTAAGAGAAAATCAATGTTTTGGTTACTAGACTATTTGTCACAATAACGAGGGAAAAGAAGTATTAGATCTGAAAGACCAAAAACTAATACCTAGAGATACACAATGCAAGAAGTACAAAAAAATGACGACACGAGAACTTTGAAGACACTGTAAAAGTTTTTATGGCAATGACAAATTAAATGCTAAATAAACGTAGTTAAGAACGGTCCTCAAGGTTTTCCAATAATTTTGTTACTTATTCTGTTGCTTGTAAGAAAACCAACTTAACGAAATATATTATTTGTGATGAACAACCATTTATATTTGGTGAGAGTGAATCATATTATAACTATGCAAGTAGTACACTAAATTATTATTTTACTAAATATTTTAGATCTACTAGAGCAGAAGCTGTAAATTTTTTGAAAAAATAGCAGTTTTGAAAGATAGTTTTGTAAATATTAGTATTTTTTTGACTTATGATATATAGACTAGTAAACAAAATTATCCTTTTGTTTGTATCACGAAACATTATTTAGACGCGGAATGGGTTTTACAAGAACGAATTCTTTGTCTAAGACCGTTGGGATTTTTGCATACTAGATCTGCAATCGGTGGAACCATATTACAAGTTTTACATGAATATGATATTCATAACAAATTTTTTTACTATTTCTTTTGATAATGCTAATAATAATACTTGTATCAATATTTTAAGATCTCAATTTCTGTCTGTAATAGGAGGATGACTTTTTCGTATAAGATGTGCTTGTTATATTGTTAATTTAATTGTATAAAATTGTCTTCAATTATTTCAAGCGAATGTAGTAATATTAGAACATGTCTAATTAGTTTGAACACTTCTCCACACCAGGACTTCAAAACAATGTGTACAATATGATTTAATATTTAGAAGATTTGTTAAGGATGTACCACATAGATGGAATTCTACCTATTTGATGTTGACATCTTATATTAAATGTAGATATGTTATTATACACTATACTAATATTATTCATGTTTTTATTACCAAATAACTGAGAATGATTAGTTAGTTGCTACTTCAATTTATGAATTTTTAGAATTGTTTTAAAATGTTACATGTATTTTATCTGGAGTTTATTATTCAACTTATTCTTTAGTTATAATAGAAATTATTAATATCTTTCATTTATTTGCAAAATATAGAAATGCTCCTGATTTTGATTATGTCGTTTCTAAAATGGAAACACTTTTTTTAAAATATTGATGTGAAATACCTCTTTTATATTGTTTGGATGCGGTTTTATATCCTAAAATCAAATTAGATGGTGTATTTATATTGTTAGACGATTTCATGACAATATGAAAGTTGAGATAGGTAGCTTAAAAATATAAATTAAATAATGTTGAGATACTATAATTAGTTTATATGAAGAAAAATTTGTATCAAGCTGACCTAGTACAACCGCTCATGGTAGTAATAGTTCCGGTTTACTTCTAAGTCATCTGTTACTAAGCGTATACTACAAAGGAAGACACAAAAATAATCTTCCGTCCCAACTTGATAATTGTCATTGTATTTAAATTCTTATGATAAAGATAATAAGGATTATAGATCATATGTTTCAATCTTAGAATGGTGGAACGAAATTTTTTATCGTATACTTTCTTCTTTAGCATGTGATCTTCTAATGGTCCTGATGTCCACAGTAGCATCAAAATTTTGCTTTAGTGCAAGTTCAAAATTGCTAAGTAAGAGATAAGCAGGATACTGCCAGATAGTTTGGAAGTCTGCATTTGCGTTCAAGATTGGGTTCGTATGAAAAAACGGACTAAACACTTATGAGATGAACGTGCCGACATTAATGAAGTGGTTTTCAATCTCTTACTATAAATGACCCTACTGGAGGAGGAGAAGCTAACTAATGAACTGGCCAGAAGATCAAAGACTTGAAGATCAAATTATAAATGAACTCTTAGTTTCATTTTTTTCAGTTTACCAAAATATATTAAATTTCTAAATTTAATAAAATTAATAAAGTGTTTAGAATTACATTATTTTTTCCAAATATTTCTTAAGCCATTATTAAATTACCCTTTTCCTTTTGTCATTTTTATTTTTTATTTTTTCCCCACGGGCCAACCCGGACTTGGCCTTGAACCAGACTGCGCCCAACCCGATCAGGCTTGCCGTTTCTCCGGTTTTGGGTCCCAGCTGTGTTTGGGTTTGGAAATTTTTCGTCCAGTCCAGCTCAGCCCATCTGCACCTCCTGTCAAGCTCGGCTCGGCCCCCCAGAACCTGTCAGACTCGGTCAACTTTGGGCCCGACCCAAGCCCGATAGACACCTTGAGGAGCTACAATCCATCATTTCCGGTAATATGAGTTCAAGGCTAATATCGACATTTTGACCTTTCACCACTCCAACTTCAAAGACACTTCAATCAACACTTTCAATCACATTTCCCCGATACACCCACTTTAAATATTCTTACAGTTCCTATTTACGACGTATACATGTTTCATTCGCATGTGATCTTTTCTTTTTGGCAACATGAATTTTACAAAATCAAATTTAAAGTTTCTTTTTCTCACTTGGCAACATAGGTGCATGAGATACGAGACTTCTTTTGGGATGGATTTCCTTCTAGAGGTGCCTCGTGGTTGCGGGAAGAGCCCCTTGAGGTTGTTTGGCAGAGAATAATACTGGTACCTGTTTGTGGGGGTGTGATAGTCGGCATGCTCAACAGCCTAAGGAACTATTTCGAAAACCCATCCAAGGACAACACTCTGGCATTTAGTGTAAAGGGTGCATTGGGACCGTTCTTGAAAGCGGTTGCTGCTTCGGTCACCCTTGGCACTGGGAATTCCTTGGGACCAGAAGGTCCCAGTGTTGAAATAGGCTCTGCTATAGCCAAAGGTGTTGGCCATGTATTTGGGTGGAATGGGGGGAAAAGGTTGTCCCTTGTAGCTTCTGGTTCAGCGGCTGGAATTTCATCAGGTCATTCTTCCGTCCTATCTTGCTTCATGCTTATGTAATCACAATGATAAAAGTATAATTCAGCATAGGAGAGGCAGCTACCGAGCTATGTATCAAGAACACAGCAGCAAAGCCATTTCTAATGCCATAGTTTCAACAAGATCTCCACATGGCATCTTCAAGTTATATACAGAGAAACAGAATTAAAGCCCTTTTCAATGCTATTACTTATCAACTTAGTGCATCTATCAAGTTTATATCAGAAGACAACATCAAAGCCATTTGCAATGGCATTACTCATGGGTGCAAAAGTTATTCTGGAAGTTGTCTCGTGCTCTCTAAGGAAAAATAGAGCACGAGATCAACATCGACCTTAAGACGATCCTAAAACTGAGCTCAAGCTTGGCTCTCTATAAATATTTGCAAGCTCGAGCTTGGCTTACAAGGCACTCTTGCAAATTAGAGACACATGCTTGAATTATAGGCAAACTTAAGCCTAAATTAAGCTTGTTTATGATCTCATGAACTTTGTCCCAAACCAAAAGTGTGAACTTAATATCAAATTATACGTGTTTATGAACTTCTTACTATATTGAAGATGTTTATTAGTGTAACACTTTTTTTAGATAAATATATAAATAAGGTACGCATGAAACTCCACCCAAAACCTCGGCCGATTTTATCTTGATCTCAATCTAACCTGAGCATCGGAGTGGCACCCAGGGATTACCCCACTCTCGACATTGAAAAAGGTTTAAAGTGTGGCCCTTCCAAGTAAAACACTAATTGACATAAAATGCTTGTTCTGGTACTTCTGTATTTTTATTATTGGACATTGGTTCTTGTTGAGACGTAGAAAGTAGAAACTTGACAGATGAATTGTAGGTTCTAGTCCAACACGTGGTCTTCATTTTCTAAGAGAGGCATGGACACCGAGAAGTATGCCAAGACAGTTTTACGGAGTGGCTGCAAGATCCATGAGGGAAATAGTAAGTCTAGTATCTAAAAGGAAACTAACAATGTAATAGATGGGAACTCTCCCCTTCTGAGGAAATTGGTGTAATTCATCCTTTCAGACTTGTAGTTGTGACATAGATATCTTCCTCATTTTTAGTGGCTTAAAACTTCAAAATATTCCTATCAACATAATGTAAGCAACATGGTTAAGCTCAATATTGAATGAATTAGTTTGTTGGTCTTGTGTGCCTACTCTAGTATTTATTTTCAATATCTATCATTGTAGAACTTACTCTAATATAGTTCTTTTTGTTTTTTGAGACTGGTTATAGCCATTTCATTTGTAATAGTTTCTCTATTCTACAGGTTTCAATGCTGCTGTTGCTGGATGTTTTTTTGCTGTAGAATCTGTTCTATGGCCATCATCTGCAAATCCATCCTCACCCCTTACGAATTCAACACCTATGGTAATACTCAGTTCAGTTATAGCATCAGTGGTGTCTGAAGTTGGTCTTGGTTCTGATCCTGCTTTTATTGTTCCGGAGTATGATTTCCGCTCCCCCAGTGGTACTGTTCTTCTTTTTTTATCATATAAACATTGAATTAGATATATAGAAGATTTTCAAGACTACAAAGCTTAATATCTCTATATTTTTAGTCAAAATAAAGTTTCAAAATAGGATGTACTATTTCTGCTTATTTCGACCTTGCTTCAGTGATTTGCTCTATGTTAATATCTAGATAATCCAGTTGTATAGTTCAAGATTTTTTGATATTATTTGAGTCATGCTTCTTATGTGATACAGAGCTTGACAAATCTGAAATACATTTTCAGAACTTCCTTTGTATCTTTTGCTGGGTATCCTGTGCGGGTTGGTGTCATCAACCTTATCAGGGTGCACATCATTTGCTCTGGGGGTTGTTGACAACTTTCACAAGACCACAGGCATAACAAAGGCTGTATTTCCAGCACTGGGTGGTCTAACCGTGGGCCTGATAGCATTAGCATACCCCGAGGTTCTCTACTGGGGATTTGAGAACGTTGACATTCTGCTAGAATCACGACCATTCGTAGATAGCCTCCCTGCTTCCATTTTGATTCAATTAGTTGGGGTAAAAATAATTGCAACATCCTTGAGCCGGGCTTCTGGATTGGTTGGAGGCTACTATGCACCATCCCTTTTCATCGGTGCAGCCACTGGCATGGCTTATGGAAAAGTTATGAGTTCTACATTAAGCGGACCCAATCCTTTGTTTCACTTATCCATCTTTGAAGTCGCATCTCCTCAAGCATATGGTCTGGTAACTTTTTTATGAGGCTTCCTTTCATTTATCACCAATTTGTTGCAACTGTGACCTTTCTATCTGTGTATATGTTATCATCTATTATTTGTAATCCATATGTTAGCTAGCAAATGGACACACCAGACATCTACTATGGGAAATTTATGTTTAGTTCTGCACAACATTAAGGACGCCTATATCAACCGACTTCCCTCTTAGCCCGAATCTGAAACAAAGTTATTCAGGTTTGGCATAAACACGTTGAGTTTTATAAACTGGTTGACCCATCACATTCATAGGGAAAAGAGTTTAGGTTCAGAATCTTCAGATAATGCCCTCAACCTGTTTAACCCAAGCTCGACTTTTAGCTAAATGTAAAATCAATTGTATCCAACTATCGAGTCTATACTAAAAGAAACTTGAGTAAGGGCCTATTTGGTCACTATGTCGGAACAACATAAATGTGAATTCTAGAAATTAGGCTAATTCACCGTTTTTGTTCACATGAATTTAGGAACTGCAATTACACTCGGGAATCTTGATTCCAACTTGTGTACACAAAAACAAGTGGAATTTACTCATTTCCATCTCCGTGACTTGAAAATCATTAATGAGACTATCACGTGGGAGTGGTTACTTTATCCCTCAAAATAAATAAGATGTTTTATCAAGTAAATTTTTCTCTCTAACATTGATAAGATAGTTTCACCTCTGAAAAGGAGAAGGAGATTGTATATACAATTAAGCCAAACTAACACAAAAGGCACAAAAAGTTGAACTGAGATATAGTATGCCAACCAAACAGGTCCATAATTCTAAACTCTTTAATTCATGGAATTCCAATTCACCACAACTGACACACCTTAATAGAGATAGTACTAAACTTAGGACATAGGTATGACATGAACAACAATAGATTAAAACAAAGAATAAGCTCCCAAGGAACAACCTCCAGATAATGAAGGAAAGATGTAAAATAATAAAAATCCACCCAAAAATCAGATGAATGTAACCTAAATAGTAAATACTTCACATCCATATATGTTGCATGAATACTCCTCTAGTGGACCGAATCTGTGTCCGCATCTGTATTTGACATGTACCCGAAATGACATATCCTCAGCACTTATGTCGGATATGGGTCGGCCATGTCTAGTCTCCAAAGTAAACAAAAATGGTTGAAAATGATTGTATATGTTCATGATCGTGCCGAACATATTTGAGAGAAGAGAAATTAACAATTCTTTGTTTGAAATCCTTTCTAGAACTTTTTGGAAATTAGTAGTTACTGTTGGGTTTTGGCCTTTTTTGTTTTGGAACTTTAGTCCCACATCGGCTAGGCCAAAGGAGTTGTATCTCTATATATTAGCTATGCTATTTTAGAAATACACATGTGGTGTGGAGGTGCACATGGGTGTGCCATGTGGGATTATTTTTCTAATGGAAAAAAGGCTAAATCAACAATTGAAAGCATTCATGCTTTTTGCTCTTGGAAAATTTATTTCTATTGGAGCTAAGCCCCGTAGGGGCTTAGCGACTTGGACTTGGACTCGGACTCGGACACGGACTCATGAGACGTAATGTGGCATTTTGTTGGCGCACTTTGCACTTAGCACGTCAGCATCGTCGCTAGGTGTCACGACCCGCACCTTGTTTAGGGGCACGAGCACGTGGTTACGTCCAGGCTACGCCGCAGTATCGGCAGTAGAACGCTGTAAAGGTCATCTAGAATATATAGAATTTAAGACACAATAATATAACCTGTCATCTCCGCACGGAGGAATATAATCACAACTCAATCACATAAATCTAAGGAAGATAAGCACGATGATAAAGATAAGGATAAAGATGAAGTAAATAGTCTGAAATAGTGCTGAGCCACAATCACAAGTTCAGAATTTAAAGACATAACACAATATCCCAAATAAATACTACAAGTCTCAAAGTATCAAGCTGGAATATAATCCAGACAAAATCTAGCTAAACTAAGTCACTACAGGCTGTACATCCTCTAAGAGCACCGGGTCCACAGGCTGGTCCTGGTCGTAGGCTCCATCTATGCCAAACCCGTAGTAGGTCGGACAATCTGCATCTAAATCCTTTGAAAAACAACGGGATTATCCTGTCAGGATATGAGTAAGTACAAACACCAACAACAGTTCCATGTGAATTGATAATTCTATAAGAGACAATCATAATGAAATAAATGATGAATATCAAAAGCTGGAAGTAAAACTGTATAAAAGAACTGAATAGCATATCATGGGTGAGATGTAGGGTAAAGCTGGAATAAGCAGTAAATGTAATCTGATGTACGATATAAACCTATAAAGTAAGTGCCATGAGATATTAGAGCGTTATGTGATCGGCTTGGGTCAAGATCAGACTGTTCCATTTGACCGGCTATGCACAGGTGGTATAATAGTGTAGGGATCAGGCGGCCAAAATGGAAAGCTATGCACTAGTATAAGGTCAGGCTACACCCTACGTGTGGTGATGGTGGAACTATGCACAAGTAATAAACAAGTAGGGGTAATGATCACATAACCTCTAATAACTCCCCATCCCCGAGTAGTATAATGGATCCAGACATTACACGTCATGACACGAAATTCGAATAGCAGGGGGCCAGCCCACTCCCAAATCAGTGTCTATACAAGTACATGAAACAATATCGAACAATGTACTTATATACCAGGTAAACCAGGAATGACATCTCATGACGAGATTCAATGTATACTAGTCCGTGTATCCTCGTGTCGAGAATCAAGTATAACACTACAACTGAATCGAATATAGTAGATATCAAAGAAATGAAAACTATCAGAGAATGTACTTGCCTACTGTCCTGAGCTGAGAAAATCGAACTACAAACCACTCAATGAGCCACGAACGGTCAACTCGCACAACAGTCTCCTAATGCTGAAACAGACATTACCAACGTTCTCAGAATGGTCAAATTAGCTAAAAACGTTTACCCTTAAGTCCAATTCTGGACACAGGGGCAAAACGATAATTTTGGGCCAAAATGATGTCCGTCGTTGGACCTACTTTGTACCGAAAAGCGTGCCAAAATCTACGGTCTCTAAAGTCAACAAACTATATGTCTACAGGTCCGATTTTATGAGACGAACCCAACCGTATGTCCAAAGTTGGATTCCTGTGGGCCGTGCACAAATTTGCCCATTGGATCGGGTCGCGGGCCCGCCAAAATAGCGTTCCGGTCGACCTTCTCAGATTCGGACTAAACTTGGCATACATGACCAGAAAAATGATACGGTCATGTTGGCACAAGTTTCGTCTCGATGTAACGAACGTGCACAAAGTAATTGAAAATTTGCAAAAAAGGTCGATACGGTGAATTTTGGCGGATACGCATCAAATTCGTCGCGCACACGCGACCAATTTGAATCCGTCAAATCCCACACGTCCACAAAGTCGATACGCACCTTTCGATGCTTTCGGTTCGTGACCACGTCGTCTGGATTGACGGGACGGACGTCGTATCGGGACAATTTTTCTAAAAATTTAGTTTTGAAAACCAATTTTTTCTCAATTTTCACAAACCAATAACTTTCTGTATAAAGCATGAAAATCAAATCTACAAGAAGGGTTTTGATCTCCTATATGTTGTCTATAAGTCTCTTCAGAAGGTTTTCCAAAGTTCACGATATTATGGTTGCAAATCGACCGCAAGCATAGGATTTCGGGACAGTTTCTAAACCCAGAAAATCGAGTTTTTTCTCAATTTTGGAACTCTTTTTTCGTCGCACATGATGCGAATCAGCACGAACTATTTGAAGTGGATTAAAGATGTATAGGTTGTCTACACGTAGAATTTTACGGATCTCGATTTGATCGAGTGTGCGTGTAGAAACGAGACGGGGAAGATAGGTACCTTGCTGCTTGTGCACTGTCGACACTACGCGCGCGTTTGGCGATTTCTGGCGATCATTGGCCGGCCTCCGGCGTGTCCGAGGTGGCACGCAGGTAGTCGACGTCGAGGGGGAGGTGTGTGGCTAGGTTTGGGTTAGGATTTTGTAAAAAATCCCTCTCTCTCTCTAACGAATATATATGAAAAGGGAGGGGGTCGCTCGGGTTGAAAGCCCATGGAGCTCGGGTTGAGAGGAGAAGGGGCTTATGCACTGTTGCTCGGTTGAGGTGGCTCTCTGTGTGTGTGTGTGTGTGTGTGTGTGTGTGTGTGATGCTTATGTGTTTGTTTAATTTTGACTTTCTTTTGATTTTGACTTTTGATTTTATTCTTTTCTTTATTACTTAATACTTTATATATATAACAATTTACATACATACATACATATATTTTTATTATATATTTATTTATTATATAAAAGCCAACCACATATTATTTATTCGTTTATTATAAAAATATTAATTACTAACTCCTTTTATAAATAAATAGTATATATATATCTCATAAAATGAAATAAATACCAAACAATTCTAAAATTATTTCTAAAGTAAAAATAAATATTCCGTATCTATATTTATTTAATATGTTAATAGTTTTATAATAAAAACTTATTGAACATATATTTATCTATATCAACAAAATACCTATTTAACTAATAATGTAAAAACACTAACATTAATAATTTAAATAGTACTAAAATAATAAAATAATATAAATGACTATATTAGCACTATTCAGGAAAGTGGGGGTAACAAATCTATCCTCCTAAAAAAAAATTTCGTCATCGAAATTAGAGCAAACTAGCACAATAACACTAGCAAGAACAAAGAGAAAGAAAAAAAATACCTCAAGGCTCGAAGAGATAAGGGTAACGCTCCCGCATCTCGTCCGCTCTCTCCCAGGTAGACTCACCTGGAGAGTGATGCCTCCATGCGACACGAATCAAAGGAATAACTTGGTTCCGGAGCACATTCTCCCGACGATCCAGAATCTCTACAGGCTGCTCTGGATAGCGGAGAGTAGGCCCCACCTCTAACTCGGAGTGATCCAATACGTGACTAGGGTCTGCCACGTACCGTCTCAACTGCGACGCATGGAACACGTTGTGAACTCCCTCGAGCGTAGGCGGCAAGTCTAGTCGATAGGCCACTGCACCGACCCTTCCAAGAATAGTGAAAGGTCCGATGAAGCGTGGACTAAGATCCCGCCTCGGCCAAAGCGAATCGTGCCCCGTGTCGGAGAAATCGTTAGGAACACCATATCGCCAACCTAGACACAAGACAAGACTCAATACAAGACCCTAAAGCAAACAATCACAAGCAAGCACAAACAAAAAAACTGATACTAACCTCGAACTCTAACGGTCTCCGGTGGCTATCGGCCCAATGCCGCTATCTATCCTGAGCCACCCGAAGTCTATCCCTGATCAACTTAACCTTCTCTCCTGCATCCACCACCATCTCCGGCCCAAGTAAAACTCTCTCGCCGACATCGTCCATGACAAAGGAGTGCGACATCTCCGTCCATATAGAGCCTCGAATGGCGACATCTCTATACTAGCCTGATAGATGTTGTTGTAAGCAAACTCTACCAGGTGAAGATGGACCTCCCAAGATCCCCCGAAGTCTAACACACAAGTACGAAGCATATCCTCGAGTGTCTGGATGGTCCTCTCTGACTGTCCGTCCGTCTGGGGGTGATACGCGGTACTGAACTTGAGCTGGGTGCCCAAGCTAGTATGCAAACTCCTCCAGAAGTGGGAAGTGAAACGACTATCCCGATCCGAGACTATGCTCACCGGAACTCCGTGCAATCTGACTATCTGACGCACGTACATCTCTGCCAGTTTCTCCGTATACAGTCCCACTTTGAAAGGCAAAAAGTGGACCGATTTGGTCAATCTATCAACGATAACCCAAATCGCGTCTTTCTCTCCTGGAGATCGTGGAAGTCCAGATACAAAGTCTATAGTGATGTGCTCCCACTTCCACTCTAAAATGAGTAGTGGTTGAAGCAGACTACCTGGCCTCTGTCTCTCGGCTTTCACCTGCTGGCACACCAAGCATCGAGATACAAACTGAGCTACCTCTCGCTTCATGCCATACCACCATACGTGCTCCCTCATGTCTCTGTACATCTTGTTGGCTCCAGGATGCATAGAGTACTGAGAACGATGCGCTTCCTGCAGATCTCCTCCCGAAGCTCTCCACTCGGAATGCACAATCAAGTACCGTGCCTCAGCGACCCATCTTCGGCTTTAGAGAAATCGTCTAGCAATCCTGCCTACACCTGCTCCCTGATGCTCCTCAGGGCCACGTCATCAAACTGTGCTGATCTGACTCTGTCCATCAACGTAGACTGAATCTGTAAACGCCGCATCTGAACCTCCATCCCCGGAACGATCACCTCGATACCCAAACTATCCAGATCGGCCAATAGATGACGATCTGCCGTCAAATACATAGCGACTGGATACATGTTCAAGGCATCTGCAACTACGTTGGCCTTCCCTGGATGGTACTGCAAAGAGATATCGAAGTCCTTCATCAGCTCAAGCCAGCGCCTCTGTCTCATGTTCCATTCCTTCTAGGTGAACACGTACTTCACGCTCTTGTGATCCGTGAAGATCTCAACTTGCTCTCCGTACAGGTAGTGCTTCCACAGCTTCAAAGCAAAGATAACAGCTGCCAACTCCTGATCATGGGTAGGGTAGTTCTTCTCATGAGGACTTAACTGCCTGGATGCCTAGGCAATCACCTTCCCATGCTGCTGAAGAACGCAACCCAAGCCCTTCCCAGAAGCGTCACTGTAGATCGTGAAACCACCAGTCCCAGATGGCAACGTCAAGATAGGAGCTGTAGTCAACCTCTTCTTCAGCTCATCAAAAGCAGCCTGACACTCCTCGGTCCAGACGAACTCCACGTCTTTCCTGGTGAGTCTAGTCATCGGCTCTGCAATCCGAATGAAGTCCTGAACGAACTTTCGATAATAGCCTGCCAGACCCAAAAAGCTTCGAATCTCTACAACTGAGTTCGGCGTGGACCAAGACTCAACTGTTGAAATCTTCTTCGGGTCCACTGAGATCCCATGCTCGGTCACAACATGACCCAAGAACTCTACCTTCTCCAGGAAAAACTCGCACTTCAACAGCTTTCCATACAACTGCTCCTTCCTGAGAGTCTCTAGCACAATCTGTAGATGCTCCTCGTGCTCCTCTGACGTCTCAAACTCTGGCTCTCCTAGCGGTTTACCTCTTATAATACTACCAGTACACTATGGTTCCAGGCCATGGGCATACTCAACTCACTGACACACACTATCCAGAATAATATACCACACCTTACAAGATACTATCTTCTATTGTCTTCCTCAGTTCCTCTACCACCTAACATTGCTTAATCATGCACTCTATTGATACTCTCATCTATCTAGAACACTCTCTCTAGGGTGTCTACCCAAGTCTTGACAATGTCTACACAAGGCACTAACTCCTTTGTATGATACTTGAATGGTACCCCAATACTAGGTTGCTCATGTCTCTCCTCCAACTAGTCACTAAACTGTTGGTGCATAAACTTCTATAACACTTGAGATACTTCGACTCTTGCTACTAGGGTACTCCTCCTATTCTGGCACCTGGGACAACTCCTACCTTAACACTTATTAATCACCCTAGGGTTTCTCATCTATATTTAATTATCAACAATCATATACAATACTTCCTAACCATACTCTAAAGTATTAACACTAATACTCAAGGACACAGACCAATTGCAAGTCACCAAACCATCACACTATGAAGAATCTATAATGAAATGAGACACCTGGAATAAAGAACCGAAGGTATCCTTACTCCTAAGCTAATTGGAGATGGAACAGAACCTATAATAACAGAAGTGAAATGATAGAGATGACATATTAGGACCCTTCTCAAGATACAATCTGATAATCATACGCGTCTGTCCAAAATCATGATACTCAGAATCCTCGCCACGCCAGTAAGCAAGGCTGCGATAAATGGTAGATTCCATAACTGGGTATGCACCTCTATAATCATGTCATCCAGAATCCTCGCCACGCCTAATAGTATGGCTGCGAGAAATCCCAAATCTCATAACCAAGATATGTACATCCGAAGTCAGGTCCTTACATTTTTGCCACGCCGGCTAATATAGCTGCAATAAACTCCAGGTTCCATAACTAGGTAGACGTTTTATCTTCCCTGTTATTCCGTCAACATATGTTAATCAGAAGATACCGTAACTCGGGCCATAAAATTCATCTCGATATGACAATCAAAATCAACGATGATAACAATGAGCAAGGGTGAACAAAAACAAGAGGAAATGATTTCAAATTGACGTTCAAAACAAGATTCCCAAGGGTCGTCACAGGAATCTCTCAAAAGTCCTAAGCAAAGAGATCTATATGGCACATGATAAGATATCGTCAAGGAAGGACAATTTATTTCGAAATGCAAGGAGAGTTGTCTTGATAATTAAAAGATTGTAGTTTTCCTAATATGTGATTGAGTAACTCCTATCATAACCTAAAACCTATATCCTAACAACAGGCTCGTAATTAGCACTCTAAGTCGAGCACCATTACGAAATTGCACTAGTTGCGACTCTGACTTGCATGGGCCACTAGAAAAATGTGTCACGACCCGCACCCTGTTTAGGGACACGAGCACGTGGGTACGTCCAGCCTACGCCGTAGTATCGACGGTAGAACGCTGTAAAGGTAATCTAGAATATATAGAATCTAAGACACAATAATATAACCTGTCATCTCCGCACGGAGGAATATAATCACAACTCAATCACATAAATCAAAGGAAGATAAGCACGATGATAAAGATAAGGATAAAGATGAAGTAAATAGTTTGAAATAGTGCTGAGCCACAATCACAAGTTCAGAATTTAAAGACATAACACAAAATCCCAAATAAATACTACAAGTCTCAAAGTATCAAGCTGGAATATAATCCAGGCAAAATCTAGCTAAACTAAGTCACTACAGGCTGTGCATCCTCTACGAGCATCGGGTCCACAGGCTGGTCCTGGTCGTAGGCTCCATCTATGCTAAAACCGTAGTAGGTCGGACAATCTGCATCTAAATCCCCTAAAAAACAACGAGAGTTATCCTGTCAGGATATGAGCAAGTACAAACACCAACAGCAGTTCCATGTGAATTGGTAAATACTATAAGAGACAATCATAATGAAATAAATGATGAATATCAAAAACTGGAAGTGCAACTGTATAAAAGAACTGAATAGCATATCATGGGTGAGATGTTAGGTAAAGCTGGAATAAGCAGTAAATATAATCTGATGTACGATATAAACCTATAAAGTAAGTGCCATGAGATATTAGAGCGTTATGTGATCGGCTTGGGTCAAGATCAGGCTGTTCCATTTGACCGGCTATGTACAGGTAGTATAATAGTGTAGGGATCAGGCCAGCCAAAATGGAAAGCTATGCACAAGTAGTATAAGGCCAGGCTACACCCTACGTGTGGTGAGGGTGGAGCTATGCACAAGTAAAAAAGCAAGTAGGGGTAATGATCACATAACCTCTAATAACTCCCCATCCCCGAGTAGTATAATGGATCCAGACATGACACGTCATGACACTAGATTCGAAGAGCATGGGGCCAGCCTACTCCCAAATCGGTGTCTATACAAGTACAGGAAACAATATCGAACAATGTACTCGTATACCAGGTAAACCAGGAATGACATCTCATGACGAGATTCAATGTATACTAGTCCGTGTATCCTCGTGTCGAGAATTAAGTATAACACTACAACTGAATCGGATATAGTAGATATCAAAGCAATGAAAACTATCAGAGAATGTACTTGCCTGCTGTCCTGAGCTGAGAAAATCGAACTACAAACCACTCAATGAGCCACGAACGGTCAACTCGCACAACAGTCTTCTAATGCTGAAACAGACATTATCAACGTTATCAGAATGGTCAAATTAGCTAGAAACGTCTACCCATAAGTCCAATTCTGGACACAGGGGCAAAACGGTAATTTTGGACCAAAACGATATCCGTCGTTGGATCCGCTTTGCACCGAAAAGCGTGCCGGTATCTACTGTCTATAAAGTCAACAAACTATATGTTTACAGGTCCGATTTGGTGAGACGAAACCAACCGTATGTCCAAAGTTGGATTCCGGTGGACCGTGCACAAATTTGCCCGTCGGATCAGGTCGCGGGCCCGCCAAAATATTCCGGTCGACCTTCTCAGATTCGGACCAAACTTGGCATACAGGACCAAAAAAATGATATGGTCCTGTTGGCGCAAGCTTTGTCTCGATGTGACGAACGTGTACAAAGTGATTGACAAATTGCAAAAAGGTCGATACAGTGAATTTTGGCGGATACGCATCAAATTCGTCGCGCACATGCGATCAATTTGAATTCCGTCAAAGCCCACACGTCCACGAAGTCGATACATACCTTTCGATGCTTTCGGTTCGCGACCACGTCGTCCGGATTGACTGGACGAACGTCGTATTGATTTTTCTAAAAATTTAATTTTGAAAACCAGTTTTTCTCAATTTTCACAAACCAATAACTTTCTGTATAAAGCATGAAAATCAAATCTACAAGAAGGGTTTTGATCTCCTATATGTTGTCTATAAGTCTCTTCAGAAGGTTTTCCAAAGTTCGCGATATTATGGTCGCAAATCGACCGCAAACATAGGGTTTCGGGACAGTTTCTAAACCCAGAAAATCGAGTTTTTTTCTCAATTTTGGAACTCGTTTTTCGTCGCACATGATGCGAATCGGCACGAACTATTTGAAGAGGATTAAAGATGTACGGGTTGTCTACACGTAGAATTTTACGGATCTCGATTTTATCGAGTGTGCGTGTAGAAACGAGACGGGGAAGATAGGTACCTTGCTGCTTGTGCGCTGTCGATACTACGTGTGCGTCCGGTGATTTCTGGCGATCGTTGATCGGCCTCCGGCGTGTCCGAGGTGGCACGCAGGTAGTCGACGTCGAGGGGAAGGTATGCGGCTAGGTTTGGGTTTGGGTTTTTTAAAAAAATACCTCTCTCTCTCTCTAACGAATATATATGAAAGGGGGGGTCGCTCGGGTTGAGAGGAGAAGGGGCTTATGCACTGTTGCTCGGTTGAGGTGGCTCTGTGTGTGTGTGTGTGTGTGTTGTGTGTGTGTGTGTGTGTGTGTGTTATGCTTATGTGTTTATTTAATTTTGACTTTCTTTTGATTTTGACTTTTTATTTTATTCTTTTCTTTATTACTTAATACTTTATATATAACAATTTATATATATACATACATACATACATACATATATTTTTATTATATATTTATTTATTATATAAAAGCCAACCGCATATTATTTATTCGTTTATTATAAAAATACTAATTACTGTTATAAATAAATAGTATATATATCTCATAAAATAAAATAAATACCAAACAATTCTAAAATTATTTCTAAATTAAAAATAAATATTCCGTATTTATATTTATTTAATATATTAAAAGTTTTATAATAAAAACTTATTGAACATATATTTATCTATATCAACAAAATACCTATTTAACTAATAATGTAAAAACACTAACATTAATAATTTAAATAATATTAAAATATTAAAATAATATAAACGACTATATTAGCCCTATTCAGGAAAGTGGGAGTGACATTAGGCGCATAGTGCGCTTAAGTTGCGCTCGTTGCGCGAGCCACTTGCTCAGCCGGTTGAGCTGCCAAGTTGCACGGCCCAGGTTGCGCGGCCCAGATTGCGCGCCCAGTGGCGCGGCCAGGTGTGCGCCCAGTTGCGCGCGGCCAGGCGCGCGCCCAGTTGCGCGGGTGGCGCAGGGTACGCAGGTGGCACAAGTGGCTCAGTGCGCGTTCTGTGCGCGATGTGCAAGGCGCGCGGGGTGCGCGAGGTGCACAACTTGCATCAGATCGTGCATGTGCATGTCTGAGCGGTTATTGCACGTTCGGAATGGTTTTTACCACATCCCGAATGTTATGCTAACCGGACAGTTGCAACTCAGGCCTATAAAAGGTCTCTTCTCTCTCACAGGGTATGGACAGAGGCTAATACAGAAAGTTGCGAGAGTTTACAAGTGTTTTTTAATACGAGTAAACAAAAGCGTTGAGAGAGAAGAGAAGCGTTGCACCGGCATTGCTTTTGCACGGGAGTCCGTGTACCATCCGAGGAGTCAGAAGAGCAGGAGTGTTCCAAAGTTCTCTGACGAACTTGCTGGTTTCTGGAAGCTATTCGTCTGGGACGAATATAGCTTTGAGCAACGGTGATCATTCACCCCAGCAGGAGTTGTTACATCTATCGCCTGTCATCTTTGCTACTGCCAGCAATTCGGTTAGTACCTTCTTCTTAGAAGTGCTTCATTTGGTTGCTGTTGTTTACAAAATCTTTTTGGATTTTCGTAAATCGATTGCTGCTGTAACGAAATCTTATTTAAGATCTTCGTTTACCAGAATCCACCAAGGATCTCTGTTACGCGCCTTCTTTGAAGTATTGCGTTGAAACATTGTCTTTACAATTGTTTTATTTTTTCAGTTTTCCATCGAAAATTGTGCCGCGGCATTAACAATTACTACCCAAAAAAACAGATACAGATATAATTATCATCCAATGTCAAAATATGTATATAGATATGTTTTCATTTGCATATATAATTGTTTCTATGTCGTACTTGTATCTTAAATTATCTAAAAATGTCGTATTAGCAACTATGTCCGAATCTGTGTCCATGTCTATGCTGTTAGGGTTATATACTTAAAGTATCACTTTTGTATTAACTTTATTTTCTTAAATTTTGAATGAGAATCATATAGGCAAATGTTTGCATATTGTATTTGTTGCAAGTGTCTGATATTCTATATTGTAGATAATATGGTGTGTGGTGTCAGTCAGAAGATCATATTATCAGTTTTCTATGGAATATATAAATAGTTCACAACCTAGATGGACTTGGACAATCCATTGGAAAGGTTGTAGTGTAATCTGGTATTAGTCTATCTTAATTATAGGTTTACATTAGCACACTTGTGTGTATTGAACAAGACCACTTGAGGTAGTTCTCTTTATACTTACTACATAAGAGAACAAACACCTCTGTTATTATGGATGCTTGTACTCTTAATCCGAATATAATAACAGGCATGTATATGCAGTGTGCATTACTTTGACTCATAAAAGAGTGAGATTCATTATGGGTCAACAACCTCTATGAATTGGGTAATAACATTGTATGTATGATGGGCTGTTGATTATAAAAGGAATCCATGTCCCGATACATCGGGTTGATGATGTCCCCTTAAGGAGCTCATAAGGATTGTCATGTAAATCCTGCAGGTGGATTATATCCGACATGACAAATAATGTCGAGTTGTACAATTTAAGGATAAAAGATGTCGATCAATATAGTTGTCAGTAACTTAATTTGATCGACGGATATTCGATATCTTAACATGGGAAGCCAAACGAGCATATAATAAAAGGAGCCCATAATTATAATTTGGGATTAGGAATGTAGTGCAACAATAGCTCTTTAGTGGACCGAGCTATTGTTAATGGGCCTGGGTTGTGTGTTCGGGCTGAACATGGGATACCCAGATCCGTTGGGAGAGATCTAACCCTAATTTCTTCTCATGGTCCCTACCGTAGCCTTATATATATCCTCTATTCTCTGGCCGTCATATTCATCAGCCTTTCTCAAAATTCGTGATTCACATAAGGAGAGAAAGGGAGGGCTGCCAAGGAGAAGAAAAGGTTGGGAAATCATCGCCCACACGACGTCCAACCCGAGAAAGGAATACGTGCAGAAGATCTTGGGGTCGTGACTGCTCGACGTTGCTGAAAACTGTCTTCTTCTTCCCGTCGCAGGTATAATTCGTGAACCCTAGTTCCGCTATGAGGGGGTTAGAACACGTCTTGGATCTTCTAAACTTCCATCGATCAATACGCACACCAAACTAAGGGTCCTGGGAATCCCCAGTTCCATCAATTGGTATCAGAGCTACTTTAGATCTGCGTATTGATTGATACATCAATGTTGTCCAATAAAACTTGCATCGTTTAATACTCGGTAGATGTAGATCTATTCTAACTCGATTTTGCAGGCATCTTAGATCCAACTATTATGGTCCAATGCATGTTTTGTTTGTGTTGTTTTAAACCACGGACATGTCGTGGATGTTGTTATTGTTCTAGATGTAATTAAAATTACGAGGGTTGATCGTGCTTATAATTTTAATCTTTTAATCTAGATTATGTGTAAACTCCTTCGGGAGGCATAGGATTGATGTAATTTTAATTATTTTTTGATCAATCGTGATGGCGGTGGTAGCTGTTTCTGACGCCGGACGAGATGCTGGTTTTAAGAAGTCCAGAGGCAGACGGATGATTTTCGATAAAGGAATCGACGCCAAAACCTAAAAAAAATCGACAGCCAAAACTCGCGACCTGACCGGGCAGGTCGAACCCCGAATAGATCTGCGTAGCACTAGATTTGGGATTCGGATAGTTGAGGACGGAGCTGGAAAGATGACCATAATAATTAGATATTTGTCTTCTATTTGTTGTCATTTTGCTTTTTCTGATTATGCATGTTTATTATTCTGTGGAGTTTTTTTATATAAAAAACTAAACCTGCATTAATAATGGATAACATGGACATAATATCAACTAGTAGAAAAACCCTCATTGTTAAATAACTAAGTGGGAGGGAATTTATTTAGTATAAATCCCATGGTCTCGATTACTGGTTTGTAGGTGATGTAATTATACTTGCGTGTTGGCTTTAGTGCCTTCCTCTATATCGGATGAGTATAATTATGGATCACCAGTACAAATTTCCTTAGGAATAATTATAGAAAGTTACATAATATGTGTTCACTTCTCCATCTGAAGGAACTCATTACAAGGTAATGGACTTAGTATTAAGTAATAGTATACACTTAGATACAAATAATGATATCCTCTCCATCGGAGTCACTGCTATTATTTGTATGACCAGAGCAAGACCAACATATTAATTTTATTTGTCATAAAGTTATGTTGACATGATAGTAAAATTAATAAGAAAAACCTACTTGAACAAAGTTGAATTTGTATACGTCCACACTATCGTGGCATGCTAAATTCATAATGTTCAAGGTGTTGATGAATTTCTTATTATTGTTTTGAGGGAATCAATATTTAATTAATTCAAAAAGTTTTTTTGCCCTACATAATTTTTAGGCTTAATTGCTTATTGCTACCCTCAACTATCACACTTTTTCAAGTTGATACCCTAAACTTTTTTTCGTAACAGATTGATACCTCAACTATTCAATATGTTCAAGTTGGTACCCTCCGTCGCCCAGGGGTTAGTTTTTCCGTCTGTGCTCGAAAAAGTTGATTTTTTTGGACGAGAATAGCCCTGATTATTATTTTAAAAGCTCGTTCTCTTTCAAGAAAGAGAAATTTAGTCAAAGTTACAAATTTTTTTTCCCCATCTGCTGTCCGGTGATGCTCTAGCCTTAGCTCTAGTCCATTCTCTTTCAAAATTTTCTCCTAATTTTTGTAGTCTATTTTCTTTGTACATAATGTCTAATCTACTCTCAATTTCTATATGCCCTAGTCCATTCTCTTTCAGTTTTTTCTACTAATTTTTTTTGTAGACTATTTTCTTTCTACATATTCTCTCATCTACTCTCAATTTCTATATGCAGTTTAACACGAAAATTGTGGATTACAAACGTACATAGCTCGGAAAAACCTAATTTAGAAAAATGTCAGAAATCCTAAATCACAAAATTAAAAAATTAAAACCCTAAGATCAAATGCTTAGAGATGGAGATGGCATGAGGAATGTGTAGAGATTTTACCTTCTTTGGGATCGGGTGAAGATCAAATGAGAGAGAGAGAGACTTTCTTTCTTTCGAAATTTCTAATTAAACCGGTCCTAACTTTTCTTTCTATTCATACAGGATCTTTAAGAGAGCAAAGGCTTTTTCGTCTTTTTATCTTTGCTGTTAACGTCGTTAGGGTACTAAGTAGTCTAATTATAGTTGAGGTATCAATCTGTTATGAAAAAAAGTTTAGGGTATCAACTTGAAAAAGTGGGATAGTTGAGGGTAGCAATAAGCAATTAAGCCTAATTTTTATTTATGTGATTCTCAGGGTTTCAAAAATGGGTTCTTTCAGTCCGCTTATGGTGATTCTTAAAAAAACAAACTTAGTGGACCTAATTATATCGACTGGAAACGTAACTTGGACATTGTCCTGACTGCTAAGGAGTACAAATATGTACTTGTTGAGGAATACTCACCTAAGCCTGATGCTAACTCTGATGAAGAGGTCAAAGAGGCTTATAAGAAGTGGAAAAAGGTAGATGAGATGGCGCGGTGTTACATTCTGGCATCTATGTCAAATGTACTGCAATATCAGCATCAGGCCATGGCCACAGATTATGACATGATGTATAACCTCAAGGAACTCTTCGGACATCAGAGTAGAGCAGCTAGGTAGTTTGCTATGAAGTGTTTAATAAATACAAAAATGGCTGAAGGTACTCCAGTAAGGGATCATGTTCTCAAAATGATGGGTCATCTGAATGAGATGGAGATCCTTGGAGCTAAAATCGATGGGGAATCCCATGTCGATATCATTCTCGGGACTGCCTAAAAGTTTTGACAAATTTTGGCTTAACTACAACATGAACAAAAGGCTGTATAGTTTGGCAGAACTTGCAAAAAAGCTACAGGATATTGAATCTCTCTTTAGGCAGAGTGGTTATATTTTTGTTTCTGAAAAGGCTTCTACTTCTAAGCCAAAAGGCGGTAAGAAGAAGAATAACATTCAGAAATAGCCAAACTCAGCAAAGAAGGGTATGGGATCTCAAGGCGCTGTGAGAAAGCCGAAAGGCAAATGTTTCAAGTGCAAAGGGTCAGGACATTGGAAGAGTGACTGTCCACTTCTCAAATAAAGGAACAAAGAAGGTATATCTCATTTACTAGTAGTTGAAACATGTTTAGCGGTCTTATCTACCAGCACCTGGTGTGTAGATACACGAGCCACTAATCATGTCTGCAATACATTGCAGGGGTTCCAGGAAACCAGGCGTCTCAGTGATGGAGAGATATGCTTGTTCATGGGTGACGCTACAAAAATAGCGGTCGTTGCATTAGGAGATGTTACTTTATCTTTTGGTAGAAATAGTCTTTGATATTAAGAGGTTGTCTTTATGCACCTTCACTTAGAAGGAATTTAGTTTCTGTTTCTATGTTAATTAGGGATAGATATTCAGTTTACTTTAATGGCAATATTGTTATTAGAAAGAATAAACATTTTATCTGTTCTGGTGCATTGGTTGATAATTTGTATGTTATTAATCCTATTTCGCCCACAATGCAACTTATGGAAATGAATAATATGTCATCTAACTTAAATAAGAGAAACTAACCTTCTTATATGAACCAAACATATTTTTGGCACTTGCGATTGGGGTATATTAACCTAAGAAGGATTCAAAGACTGGTTGAAGATGGACCTTTGAGTTCATTGGAAGTAGAGGCACTACCAGTCTGTGAATCCTGCTTGGAAGGTAAAATGACCAAAAGGCCTTTTATGGCAAAGGGGTATAGGACCAAAGATGTGTTGGAATTAGTTCATTCTGATTTGTGTGGACCTATGACTATCCAGACTAGAGGTGGCTTTGAATATTTTGTCACATTTATTAACGATTATTCAAGGTATGGATACATTTATTTGATGCGTCGTAAGTCTAAGTGCTTTGAGAAATTCAAAGAGTACAAGGCTGAAACGGAGAAACGTCATAGAAAATGTATCCAGTCACTACGATCAGATCGTGGTGGCGAGTACCTCTTTGGAGAGTTTAGGGATTATTTATCAGAGGCTGGGATTACATCCCAATTGACTGCACCTAGAATGTTCCAGCAGAATGGTGTAGCCGAAAGAAGGAATAGAACTCTTATGGAGATGGTTAGATCAATGATGAGTTATTCGAATTTACCATATTCGTTTTGGGGATATGTCTTGGAGACTGCAGCTTATATTTTGAACTTTGTTCCTTCTAAGTCAGTATCTCTTACTCCCACAGAGCTGTGGATTTGGCGGAAGCCTAGTCTAAAACATGTTCGCATTTGGGGTAGTCTAACACATGTGCTGAATGGGAAAGCAAATAAGTTGGAATCTCGTACAGTAGTACGCTTGTTTGTAGGCTATCCAAGAGGAACGAAAGGAGGTTTATTTTATAGTCCTAAGGATCAGAAGGTCATTGTTAGCACCAATGTCCGATTCTTAGAGGAAGACTATGTGATGAACCATAAACCCACAAGTAGAGTTGTTCTAGAAGAACTGAGAGGTGAGACACCAAGTACTTCAGTACCAACAGTACAAGAGGATGAACCACAAATAACTGCACAACGTGTCACAAATGTTACACCACAACCGATAGTGCCTCGTCATAGTGGGTGGGTTGTGATACAACTTGATAGATATATATTCTTGGGTGAGTCATCAGACTTCGTCCCTGAGGAACAAGATTATGATCCCTGTACCTACAACGAAGCACTCCAAGATAAAGATGTAGAGTCTTGGCAAAAAGCAATGATATCTGAAACAGAATCTATGGATTCCAATCAGGTCCGGGAGCTTGTAGAACCACCCGTTGGTGTAAAAGCCATTGGATGCAAGTGAGTCTATAAGAGAAAAAGAGGATCAGACGGTAAGGTTGAAACCTTTAAAGCTCGGCTTGTTGCAAAAGGTTTTACTCAAGTAGAGGGTATCGATTATGATGATACCTTTTCGCCCGTAGCCATGCTTAAATCTATCCGAATTCTTTTATCTATTGTAGCTCATCTCGATTATGAGATTTGGCAAATGGATGTCAAGACAGCTTTCCTTAATGGAAGTCTTGAAGAAGACATCTATATGAAGCAACCAGACGGGTTCATTGAAAAGGGCCAAAGCATCTTGTTTGTAAGCTCAAAAAGTCTATTTGTGGACTTAAGCAAGCTTCCAGATCTTTGAACATATGTTTTGATCAGGTGATAAAATCCTATAGATTTGATCAATGTCAGGATGAATCATGTGTATATAGAAAGTGTGACGGAAACTTGGTGGTATTCCTAGTACTTTACGTAGATGACATCTTGCTTATTGGAAACAATGTGAAGGTGTTATCTAATGTAAGGGTATGGTTATCCAAACAGTTTGATATGAAAGACTTGGGAGAAGTAGGTCACATCCTTGGGATCAAAGTTCTACGAGATCGCAAGAAAAGGATGTTGGGCTTGTCCCAAGCTTCCTATATCGATACTGTACTAACTCGTTTTAGCATGCAAAATTTTAAGAAATATTTCTTACCTTTTAGGCATGGAATTGCTCTATCAAAGGAGCAGTGTCCGAGGACACCTAAAGAAATAGAGAACATGAAAGCTGTTCCTTATGCTTCAACAGTAGGAAGCTTAATGTATGCAATACTATGTACCAGACCAGACATCTGCTTTGCCGTTGGCATGGTCAGCAGATATCAGTTTAACCCAGGACAAGAGTACTGGACCGCCGTAAACATATTTTGAAGTACCTGAAAAGGACTAAAGAGTATATGCTAGTTTACCAGGCAGATAGTTTAGTTCCCTTGGGGTATACAGACTCAGATTTTCAGTCAGATAGGGATTCCAGGAAATCTACCTCAGGTTATGTATTTACTTTGGGAGGTGGAGCCATTGTGTGGAGGAGTATCAAGCAAAAATGTATTGCTGATTCCACCATGAAAGTCGAGTATGTGGCAGCTTCTAAGGCAGCCAAAGAAGCGGTTTGGTTCAAAAACTTTCTGTTAGATTTGGATGTGGTACCTAGTTTGCCTAAGGCTATTATACTTTATTGTGATAATAGTGGTGCAGTTGCAAAGTCGAAGGAACCACGAGTCCATAAGACAGGTAAACACCTTGAGCGCAAGTACCACCTGGTACAAGATTTCGTAAAGAAAGAAAAAGTTGTTGTGATTAAGATAGCATCAGCCGACAACCTAGCTGATCCCTTTACAAAGAGCTTACCAGCTAAGGCTTTTGATAGTCATGTTGAGGAAATGGGAGTCAGATGTGTAGCAGCATGGATTTAAGTATAAGTGGGAGATTTGTAACAGTATACTGAAAATCAATGCTTTGAGTATATGTGGGAGATTGTTAGGGTTATATACTAAAAGCATCACTTTTGTATTAACTTTATTTCCTTAAATTTTGAATGAGAATCATATGGACAAATGTTTGCATATCGTATTTGTTGCAAGTGTTAATGTAAGTATCTGATATTCTATATTGTAGATAATATGGTGTGTGGTATCACAGAAGATCATATTATCAGTTTCCTATGGAATATATAAATAGTTCACAACCCAGATGAACTTGGACAATCCATTGGAAATGTTGTAGTGTAATCTGGTATTAGTCTATCTTGGTTATAGGTTTACACTAGTACACTTTGTGTGTATTGAACAAGACTACTTGAGGTTGTTCTCTTTATACTGACTACAGAAGAGAACAAACACCTCCGTTATTATGGATGCTTGTGCTCTTAATCTAGATATAATAACAGACATGTATATGCAGTGTGCATTACTTTGACTCATAAAAGAGTGAGATTCATTATGGGTCAACAACTTCTATGAATTGGGTAATAACATTGTATGTATAATGGGCTGTTGATTATAAAATAAATCTATGTCCCGATACATCGGGTTGATGATATCCCCTTAAGGAGCTCATAAGGATTGTTATGTAAATCTTGCAGGTGAATTATATCCGACATGACAAATAATGTTGAGTGGTACTACTTAAAGATAAAAGATGTCGATCAATTTAGTTGTCAGTAATTTAATTTGATCGACGGACATTCGATATCTTAACATGGGGAGCCAAACGAGCATATAATAAAAGGAGCCCACAATCATAATTTGGGATTAGAAAGGTAGTGCAACAATAGCTCTTTAGTGGACCGAGTATTGTTAATGGGCCTGGGTTGTGTGTTCGGGCTGAACACGGGATACCCAGATCCGTTGGGAGGTCTAACCCTAATTTCTCTTCATGGTCCCTGCCGTAGCCTTATATATATCCTCTATTCTCTGGCCGTCATATTCATCGGAAATAAGAACCTTTCTCGAAATTCGTGATTCACGTAAGAAGAGAAAGGGAGGGCCGCCAAAGAGGAGAAATGGTTAGGAGATCGTCGCCCATACGACGTCCAACCCGAGAAAGGAATACGTGCATAAGATCTTGGGGTCGTGACTGCTCGTCATTGCTGGAAACTGTCTTCTTCTTCCCGTCACAGGTATAATTCGTGAACCCTAGTTCCGCTATGAGGGGTTAGAACATGTCTTAGATCTTCTAAACTTCCATCGATCAATACGCACACCAAACTAATGGTCCTGAAAATCTCCAGTTCCGTCATATGCAACCTAGACGTTTACCATACAAGGCCTGCACGCCTAGTTGTTTTGCAGTTGTCGTGTACATAGTGAGAACTTCAATTTTGTAGAATAGAATAATGGGATGATTTGTTTATTGATGAGAGACTACATATATATAGGAGAGGCTAGCCTCCTCTCCTATTACTCTAAGCAATGTGGGACTAAAGCCCAATTACTAATAACTCTAATATAACACTTATTTCTAATATAACTCTTAACACCCTCCCTCAAGCTGGAGCATAGATGTCAATCATGCCCAGCTTGTTACATAAAAATTGAACCCGGGGACCCAGGAGAGGCTTTGTGAAGATATCAGCTATCTGGTCGCCGGTCCGCACATGTTGAAACCTTATCACTTCTTTTGTATATTCATCACGAACAAAATGAATATCAATTTCAATATGCTTCGTCCTTTCATGAAATACTGGGTTGGTGGCAATGTGAATAGCAGATTGGTTATCACACCATAGGTCTGCCACTTGAGATCCTGCGTCTTCTCCCAGTTCTTGTAGGAGATGCTTCATATATAATATTTCTGACGTGCCATGAGCAATAGCTCGATATTCTGCTTCTGAGCTTGAGCGTGCTATCACACTTTGTTTCTAATATAACTCTTAACAAATTTGTTTAATGTCTATAATCTGCAACAAATTCTCAGTCTATTATATACTTTAATTCTTTACTAAAATGCCATTTTATTTCGACAGGTGGGAATGGCCGCTACTCTAGCGGGTGTATGTCAGGTACCTTTGACTTCGGTTCTGCTCCTATTTGAGCTTACACAGGACTACCGTATTGTTCTTCCTTTGCTTGGAGCTGTAGGGTTATCATCATGGATTGCATCAAGCCTGAATAGAAAAATGGATGCTCGAGATAAATTTGACAGTAACCAACAACCGAAACCCATTCCATATACGAGCCAGGAATCGGGTAGTTCAACTGTTTCTGCTGAAGCATCTTATGCAAGTAATTTATGTAATCTTGAGAGCTCTCTTTGTTTGTATGAGTCGTGCAATGATGTGGGAGGTGAGGCAGAGATGATTACAGTTTCACAAGCTATGAGAACGAGATATATTACTGTCCTGATGAGTACTTCAATCATCGAAACAGTCACTCTTATGCTTGTTGAGAAGCAGACTTGTGCAGTAATAATTGATAGCAATGCTTTCTTAGTTGGATTGCTGCGGCTTGAAGAAATCCAGGAGTTCACAAGATTTTCAAGGGCAAGTGGGGTCAAAACTGAGGTAAGAATAAATAAATAATGTCTCTTATGTTTTTGAAATTAGCTCAGCTGCTTATCTCAAAAAAGGTTTGTAGAACCCTAGAGGGGGGGGGGGGGGGGGAGGGGGGTGAATAGGAAAATAAAATAAAACTAAACACAAGAAGCTATATTATTGAAATAAAAAGAGAGAGCGAGAAAATCAAACACGCGATGTATCCTGGTCTCCTCCCTAGAGGCAATTCAGTCCCGGAACTCTCTCCGGCTTAAATCCACTATTGAGTAAATAGTACACACGAATTTGGATCCGAAGAACTCGCCAACTTCAACACGAGTTTGGATCCGAAGAACTCGCCAACTTCTTACACACGAGTTTTCTTACGAAGGCTCGCCAACTTCAGAAAGGAAAGGAAGAGAACTGTTGATCTTCTAACGCTTGAAGATCGAAAAGTACAACTCTTGAATACTCTAGCACTTTTGGATTGGATGACAATTAAAAATTTGGGTAGAGTAGTAATGGTGGAGCTCTTGGTTGTTGAGAAATTTATGGCTTAAGTGGATAGCCTTCAAGAGAGAGAAGGAATCTATTTATATAGAAAACCAAGAGTAGGTAGCATTTAATGCTCCTGAATATAACCCAGACGGCATACCGTCGGTATTCCGTTTGGAACAGTAACGGTAATAATTATATCCGTTGGGGAGCATTTAATGCTAGTTTTTGTCCATTCAAAATTCAAATCAGATAAACCGGTATACCGTCGGTATGCAGCGGTATGCCGTCGGTATACCGATGTTCGTCACAGAACATTTTGTGGCTAACAAAACGGTATACCGTCAGTATGCCGAAGTTCGTCACAGAACATTTTTGTGGCTAACAAAACGGTATACCGTCGGTATACTGTTGTATGCCGTCGGTATGCCGAAGTTTGTCACAGAACATTTTATGACTCACAAAATGGTATACCGTCGGTATGCCGTAGTATGCCGTCGGTACGCCGATGTTTGTCACAGAACATTCTTGTGGCTCAGAAACGGTATACTATCGGTATACAGCGGTATACCGTCGGTATGCCGTCTTTTAGACATTGATTTTTGACTGAAAAATAAAAGAGCTGTACGTTTTGTCATCCAACCTTAGGTGTTTACAAAAAGACCTAGACCTTTACAGACTCGATATCTTGAATTTGTTGAGAGCCGTCTTTAAGGATCGCTGGTCTTTCCTTCAATCTTCTTTTAGGAATTTCCATAAGGCTTTGATGACTCGGCTTGAATGGACATAACTTATGTAGTAGAGCTTTTGAAAGAATATCTATCTGAAATACAGAGAAAACTAGACTACGAAGATGCGGTTAATGTTTTCAAAATAAACTGTGCCAACAATCTCCCCCATTTTTGATAATTGACAAAACAGAGAGATAGCATCTTCATGGAGTGACTCCCCCGTAGGTAGACAACTCCCCCTCAATACGTTTTCTCCCCCTTTGTCACTTAGTCAAAGATGGAAAATAAGTAAAAAATTCAGCGATAACTAGGGAAAGCAATATGGTGGACAAAAGCATGCATATATTAGATATGAAAATAGGGTTCATGCTTGAGACTACATAAGAAAAAGATAAAACTCTCCTCTACGAGAGTGAGCAAGACAATATCAAAACATAAGAAACAGTCCCCGTAGGACCACACACAACATAAAAAACAAACTACTGGTCCCCGAAGGACCTCAAAGGACACATACTAAAACGATACCAATTTATTCTACCACCATCAACAGGTGCCCGCAACTACTCATCCGCCGGATCATCGTCCTCCCCACACTGAGTACCGTGAAATGCACCGAAAGGATCCACGTCGTCCGGGTACATGAATCCGTAGGCGTTGGTGTCAGAGAAGCGGGAGCATTGGTACTGGAGATCCTGAAGGTTGAGATCCAGATAGGCATTCTGGTCCTGGAGAGTGCGCTGGATGAAATAGGCCTGGTCATGGAAGCGGCTATGGATAAGATTCCCCAGGCCGCGAGTGTTGGCCCTCATCTGCTCCTCCGCCTGAGCCATGCGCATGTCAAAATGTTGTTGGGTCAGCGACATGAAACGTCCGGATGGAGGGGCAGAAGAAGGCACAGCAGGAGAAGCGGTCGGCGGTTCTTGGGAGGAAGACACACGAGACGCTGATGCACCAAGGGTAGAACGGGAGACAACAAGAAAGGAGGATATGCCTTCCGACTGGCAGAGTGAAAGATCCACGTTCTTCGCCTCCAGGATAAGGGTGATGAAGGCGCCATAATTGAGGGATTGCTTCCCCGCGGGCAGGACAGAGAAGAAAGCATTGAGAAGGGTCTTGGAAAACGACCAAGTCTTCTTGGAGTAGAGGTAGTACATACAGACGAGTGCGTCATTGGTGATTGCATCGTAGTTGCCGGCCTTGGGGTAGATGGTGTGGCAGATGATTCGATGGAGCTCGTAGTAGAACAGCTCCAACTGCTTGGAAAGGGCCGAAATGGCCGGAGGATTGGGTCCCTTGCAAATGATGGCGCAGAACTCGTCAAAGGAGACTTCGGCAGAAGGATAGAGACCGGCCAAGGTCCGCAGAGAATCTCCTTTGTTAGGGACTTTGAGAATCTCGACAATGTCTCGAGCCGTCAGACGAAAGTGGCGATCATTCACCATGGTCTCGATGGCGTTGTTCTGGAGATCAGGAACGAGATTGCAGTAGAATAGGCGCACCGCTGCCGGGTAGACGGGCACCTGACGCCGCAGAAGAGATGAGAGGCTGGACGACTCAAAGAGGGAGAGATGGCCAGAGAAAAGATTCCAGTTGATGGCCTTACCCTTGAAGACATTGTGGTTGGCAAAATGTTGGAACTAAGCGTCGACAGCTAGGACGGAGGTGAAGATTTTCGGATCATAGCCATGAGGAAGAGGCACGGGAGTGAATGGGTTTGCAGCGGTGGAGGAGGAGCGAGAACGTTTGTGGGTTGCCATGGGTGGATGGAGAGGTATAAAGGAGAAGAGATGAAGAATGAAGAGGACGAAGAAGAAGAAGGTTGAGTTTATAAAGGAAGAAGGGAATTGGAAAGGGTTGGAAAGTTTTGAAAATATAAGTTAATTGATGAAGGGAGTAAAGGGGAGGGAGTTTTGAAAAGTGTGATGATGAAAGTAATTAATTAAAGGAGTGGAAGGGGTGGGATGGGATGGGAAGTTATGAGGGAGAGGATGTGATTTGATGGGTAGTTAATGAGAGAGAGTGATTTGATGGGTAGTTAATGAGGGAAGTTGAAAAAGATAGTGGAAGAAAGGGTGGGGCCCGAGGTAGATGAGACAGCCACTGTCCGCGTCAAACGACATACCGTCGGTATACCGGCATATGCCGGCGGTATACCGATTTTGTGTACAGAACATAGTTCTGAACGCAAATCGATCTGCCGTCGGTATTCCGCCGTATATCGTCGGTGTGCCGTTGGAGTGGAGCTAGGAGTCAAAATGAATGATGCCTAATTGTTGGCAAAGAAAGACGAAACGATCCTCCGGGAGTGGTTTGGTGAAAATGTCGTCCAATTGATAAGTAGTGTCAATAAAATCAAGGCGGATATCCCCCTTTTGTTGATGGTCACGAAGAAAATGGTGTCTAATCTCAATGTTCTTCGTGCGGGAATGACAAATCGAATTTTTCGTGAGATTTATCGAGCTAGTATTATCACATTTAATAGAGGTGCAAGTAGAAAAAATGCCAGTCTACAAGTGTTTGTGACATCCAAAGAATTTGTGCACAATAGCATCCGGCCGCTATATACTCGGCCTCAGTGGTTGAAAGAGCAACAGAGTTTTGTTTCTTACTAAACCACGATACCAAGGATTTCCCAAGGAATTGACATGTGCCGCTAGTGCTTTTTCGGTCAAGTTTGCATTCGGCAAAATCTGCATCCGAGAAGCCGTGAAGCTCAAAGGATGAAGATTTCGGATACCAAAGTCCCATATTAGTGGTGCCTTTGAGATATCGAAAAATACGCTTTACAGCACATAAGTGAGATTACTTTGGATTTGTTTGGTATCGTGCACAAAGACACACACTAAACATGATATCAGGACGGCTAGCAGTTAGATAGAGTAAGCTACCGATCATACCTCGATACTTACGAATGTCGACCGAAGTACCATCTTCATCATTATCAAGTTTTGTTGTTGTTGCCATAGGAGTCCTCATTGATTTGGATGAGTCAAGTTCGAAGCGTTTGAGGAGATCCTTTGTATGTTTGGCTTGATTGATGAAGGTTTTTTGGGTCCTTGTTTGATTTGTAAGCCCAAAAAGAATGATAGTTCTCCCATCATGCTCATTTCAAATTCATCCTGCATTATTTTAGCAAATTCTACACAAAGTGCATTGTTAGTAGAATCAAAGATAATGTCATCGACATAAATTTGTACTAATAAAAGAGTGTCATTAAGGGATTTGATAAAAAGTGTGGTGTCGACTTTGTCCTTAGAAAAGTTGTGAGATATAAGGAAGGAACTAAGGCGCTCATACCAAGCACGAGGAGCTTGTTTGAGGACATAAAGGGCTTTGTGTAGTTTGAAGACGTGATGAAAAAATTGAAAATCTTCAAAGCCAGGAGGTTGCTTAACATAAACTTCCTCTTTAATAATACCATTTAGAAAAGCACTTTTAACATCCACTTGAAAGAGTTTGAAATCATTAAAACAAGCAAAAACACATAGCATGCGAATGGATTCAAGACGAGCAACCAGAGCATAGGTTTCATCATAGTCAATGCCTTCCTCTTGGTTATAGCCTTGAGCAACCAATCGGACTTTGTTACGAGTCACTAACCCATCTTCATTAAGTTTATTGTGAAACACTCATTTAGTTCCAATAATAGGGTGGTTGTTAGTTTTAGGGACAAGTTTCCAAACCTTATTTCGCTCAAATTGATTTAGCTCTTCTTGTATCGCTATCATCTAAAATTCATCATGAAAAGCATCATTAATATTTTTAGCTCTATTTGAGAAATAAAAGCTACGTTTGCACAAAGATCACGAGTGGAGGATCTAGTACTTACACGGGATGAAGGATCACCAATGATAAGCTCCTTAGAATGATTAGGGACAAATCTCCATTCCTTTGGGAGATTCTCTTGAGGAGGCTCGAGTGGTGGAGAATCTTTTGTTGGAGGGGTCACAATTTCATTGTTAGATAAAGAAGGACGAGGATCTCCAATAGAAGAGCTCTCCAAACCAAAAGAGGTCATCAATATCATAGGATGAGGAGGTTGTAGAAGAGTTAAGTTTATCAAAAGAGACATTAATTGACTCTTCGACAATGAGACTTCTTTTATTAAAGACACGAAAACCTTTACTATGTATTGAGTAGCCAAGGAAAATACCTTCATAAGCTTTTTCTTCAAACTTGCCTAGGTTGTCCTTGGTATTCAAAATAAAACATTTGCATCCAAAAACTTTAAAAATAGAGAAAATTTTTAGAGAAAATTTTAGAAATAGGTCTAATCAAGACCCTATTTATAAATGACATGCCGTGTTTACGGCTTCCGCCCAAAAGTATTGGGGGAGCTTATATTGGTTTAACATAACCCGGACCATATCGTCAAGGGTTCTATTCTTTCTCTCCACAACACCATTTTGTTGAGGAGTTCGTGGGCAAGCAAAATCATGACCAAAACCATTCTTTTCACAAAATCTTTTAAAATCGGCATTGTCAAATTCTCCTCCATAATCACTTCTAATCTTGTTAATAGAAATGCCTCTCATTTTGAACACGTTTACAAAATGCAACAAATTTACGAAAAGTATTACTTTTACAAGCAAGAAAAATGACCCAAGTAAATCTCGAAAAATCATCAACCAAAACAAAAGCATAAAGTTTGCCTCCAAGACTAGCTACTCTACTAGGACCAAATAAATCCATATGAATAAGTTGAAGTGGTCTAGTGGTACTCACAGAGTTGATGGATTTGAAGGATGACTTGGTCAACTTACTTTTCTCACATTCTTCGCACAATATCCTTTTTGAAGGATATACTTGGAAGTCCTCGTACAAGCTTCTTGGTTGCAAGACGGGAAATGGTATCCATGTTGGCGTGTCCGAGCCTCATGTGCCAAGCCAACTTTCATCGTTCTTTGCAACTAAGCACCTGTCATTGTTAGTACCTTCGACAAGATATAGAACATAGATATTGTTTTCTCTAATGCCTTCATATATTGTAGATCCACTAGAGCTATTGGTAATGAAGTATTTGAGTTTAACAAACTTAATATCATAACCATTATTCGTAAGATAATTGATACTGAGAAGATTGTGTTTGAGATTTGTAACAAGACAAACATTCTTAATACAAGGATAAGGAGGGGAACCGATATTACCATTTCCTATTATGTGGCCTTTTAGATTCTTACCAAATGATACATGTCCTTCTTTTTTCATCGATAGCGTTGTAAAAAGTGAAGCATCACCGGTCATGTGCCGTGAGCAACCGCTATCGAGGATCCACTTGCTTTTAGCATGAGAAGGATTATTCACCTACAACATAAGTTGAAGATGAACATTTTGGTACCCATGATTGTTTGGGTCCTTGATTGTTAGTCTTAGGAACCCATTTATAAAATTTCATATCAACTTGTTTTCTTGTTTGACAATAATTAGAAGTATGTCCAAGTAAGCTACAATAGTTGCACATCATGGAAGATTTAGAAGAGAATGTGTGAGTGTTATGCACATGTGAAGCTTTAGTGCAAGGAGTTCTATCATGAGTGTTATGATGATGATAATAGAAGGCATGATGTGAGGTGTTCTTCTTAACAAAGGGTCCTTTCCTTGTGTTAGGATAGGACTTGTGTGCAGTGTTCTTGTTCATGTAAGAATTGTGACTAGTATTGTGATGAGTGTAGGCGTGTCTTGGAGCATGTGTGCGAGTAGTGTTCTTATCACCTAGTTTCTTACTCTGCACAAGAAGATCATTATACTTAGTAGAAGTATCATATTCTCTTCTATTTGCAGCTTGAACTTTATGCATAGCAAAATCATAAGCCCTTCTGAGGGATTGAATCTCATCATCCTTTTTCTCAATGATAACTTGAGATTCTTGTAACTTGAGTCGCAAAGACTCTATCTCATCCGTGTCGGAGGCAGGAGATTTCCCTTTTACATCAATAATGATGTTATAGAGTCTTTCTGCTTCAAGTTGAAGTGCATCAACCTCTTTTAGAGATTTCTTATACTTATTTCTAACACCTTTGTGTTCCTCATGTAGTTCAAGAATAGCATTTTCCATGTTACCATAAGTGAGAGTATTCAAAGAGAGATCATCGAGTACCTCATCGGTTGCCATGAGACAAACGTTTGCATTGTGTTTGCAATCTTTGTCGTTGTCTGAATCGTTAGCATCACTCTCACACCAGATGCTGGTGTTGGCGTATTTTCTGGAGGAAGAGCTTCTTTTGTTAGGCTTCTCGTACTTACTTGAGTTTTTTCGTGTCATAGGGCAATCTCTCTTGATGTGACCGGTTCTCCTGCATTGGTAGCATGCCGGATCTTCATCGTTGTCCCGTCTAAAGCGGTTGGCTTTGTTGAACTTGAGAAACTTTCGGAAATGCTTAGCTGTGAGAGGTATTTCTTCATCATCATCCGACTCGTTGTCGTCGGAGCTATCCTTTGAGTAGGATTTTGTAACTTTGAGAGCGAGAGACTTCTCCTTTTCTTTGGCCTTCTCCTTCTCCTTCTCTTGTATGGATGATTCCTCTTGATCTTTCATGTTAAGTTCATGAGTCATAAGCTTCCCCATGAGGGTCTCAAGGTTCATGGTTGTCAAGTCGTTCCCTTCAATGATGGCGGTAGCTTTAGGACTCCATCCTTTAGTCAATCCTCTGAGAATTTTCCTGATCTTTTCATGAGCAGGATATTCCTTACCAAGAGAAGAAAGAGGGTTAATGATATCACCGAAACGAGTAAACATGCAAGTAATAGACTCATCTTGTTTCATCTTAAAAGATTCATTTTCTTGTGTGAGTCTACTAACCTTTGATTCTTTTACTTGTGATGCTCCCTCGTGTGTGACTTCTAGCAACTTCCAAATCTCATTTGAAGTCTTGCAAGTAGAGATCCTATTGAATTCACTGCTATCGAGAGCACAGTAAAGAGCGTTCATAGCCTTAGCGTCTCGACTAGCAAGCTTCTTGACATTCTCAGTGAGTTTGTCCCTAAGGGTGTCAGATACAACATCCTCAATAACTCCGGAAGGAGTAGGGAGACCATTTATCACACAATCCCATATATCGAAATCTATGAACTTCAGATAGATGCTCATCCTAATCTTTCAATAGTTATAGTTGGTTCCATCAAATAGAGGAGGTCTATTTGTGGAGTGTCCCTCATTGTGGAATGTGTTGATATTAGGGTTAGTGGCTATGGATCACTCTAAGGGTGTAAATCCAAATCAAAAGAACAAAGTTCTGATACCAATTGTAGAACCCTGGGGGGGTTGAATAGGGAAATAAAATAAAACTAAACACAAGAAGCTATATTACTTAAATAAAAAAAGAGAGTGAGAAAATCAAACACGCGATGTATCTTGGTCTCCTCCCTAGAGGCAATTCAGTCCCGGAACTCTCTCCGGCTTAAATCCACTATTGAGTAAATAGTACACACGAGTTTGGATCCGAAGAACTCGCCAACTACAACACGAGTTTGGATTCGAAGAACTCGCCAACTTCTTACACACGAGTTTTCTTACGAAGGCTCGCCAACTTCAAAAAGGAAAGGAAGAGAACTGTTCATCTTCTAACACTTGAAGATCGAAAAGTATAACTCTTGAATACTCTAGCACTTTTAGATTGGATAACAATTAAAAGCTTGGGTAGAGTAGTAATGGTGGAGCTCTTGGTTGTTGAGAAATTTATGGCTTAAGTGGATAGCTTTCAAGAGAGAGAAGGAATCCATTTATATAGAAAACCAAGAGTATGTAGCATTTAATGCTCCTGAATATAACTCAGACGGCATACCGTCGGTATGGACCGGCATACCGTCGATTTTCCGTTTGGAACAGTAACGGTAATAATTATATCCGTTGGGGAGCATTTAATGCTAGTATTTGTCCATTCAAAATTCAAATCAGATAAACCGGTATACCGTCGGTATGCAGCGGTATGCCGTCGGTATACCGATGTTCGTCACAGAATATTTTGTGGCTAACAAAACGGTATATCGTCGGTATACTGTTGTATGCTGTCGGTATGTCGAAGTTCGTCATAGAACATTTTTGTGGCTAACAAAATGGTATACCGTCGGTATACTGTTGTATGCCGTCGGTATGCCGAAGTTCGTCACAGAACATTTTGTGGCTCACAAAACGGTATACCGTCGGTATGCCGTATTATACCGTCGGTACGCCGATGTTTGTCAGAGAATATTCTTGTGGCTCAGAAACGGTATACCATCGGTATACAGCGGTATACCGTCGGTATGCCGTTCTTTTAGACATTGATTTTTGACTGAAAAAATAGAAGAGCTTTACGTTTTGTCATCCAACCTTAGGTGTTTACAAAAAGACCTAGACCTTGTACAGACTCGATATCTTGAATTTGTTGAGAGCCGTCTTTAAGGATCGCTGGTCTTTTCTTCAGTCTTCCTTTAGGAATTTCAATAAGGCTTTGATGACTAGGCTTGAATGGACAGAACTTATGTAGTAGAGCTTTTGAATGAATATCTATCTGAAATACAGAGAAAACTAGACTACGAAGATGCCGTTAATGTTATCAAAATAAACTGTGCCAACAAGGTTGAACCTGCTAAATTTGAATACAGTCCCTACAAAACAAATTTGAAGTTTGCTGAGTTGGATAGGTTAATCAGATAATTAAACAAGGAAATGCCTTAATAGAAAGGGGGACAAAGGTTTTACTGTTAAATTTTTAAGAGAGGTTATTTAGATGGGATTGTGATATGTGAACAAGACTAAACCAGACCGTTGTTTTATTTTCTTGGTAAAAAAGTAGATAAGAACTCACGAATATTAAGAAAAACCCTTCCAAGAAACAAAGTATATCTAACTTAATTCATGAAATTTAAAACTAACCTACTGTTTGGAACGGAAATAGGAACAACCATAACTACCTAACTACTACTAATCGTGCATTCCGGCCACAAATTCGGAGCTCAATTCTTATGCTCTCTAAGTCTTCCAATATTCGACTGGCTACAGTGGGTGATCCCACGAAGTTCCGGCTCAACGGATCCGTCACCATATTGTCTTTCTCTGAAGTGTACTCGATCGTCAAGTCATAATCTTTGATTAGTTCCAACCAACGTCTTTGCCGTAAATTTAGATCCTTTTGAGTGAGCATGTACTTCAGGCTCTTATGATTGGTGAAGATCTCGCAAGCCACTCCATACAAATAATACCGCCATAACTTCAATGCAAAGACTACTGCTGCCAATTCCAAATCATGCGTTGGGTAATTTTTCTCATGCGGCTTAAGTTGTCTAGAGGCATATGATATCACTTTCCCTTTCTGAGTCAATACACATCCCAAACCCAATTCGGACGCATCACTGTATATATGAAATCCTACGGTACCGTCTGGAAGTGCAAGGATTGGAGCTGACACGAGACGCTGCTTCAAATATTGAAAGCTAGCTTCACACTCATCAGTCCATTCAAATGCTACTCCCTTCTCGGTGAAGCGAGTCAGAGGCGACGCCACTTACGAAAAATTCTTGACGAACTTCCTGTAGTAACTTGCCAAGCCGAGAAAACTTCGGATCTCGCTAGCCGACGTGGGTTGTTTCCAATCTACTATCACTTCAATTTTCTTCGGTTCAACGGGCACACCTTCCGCTGAGATAACGTGTCCTAGGAATGACACGCTACTCATTCAGAATTCACATTTACTCAATTTGGCATAGAGTTGATTTTTTTCGTAGGGTCTGTAACACTGTTCTCAAATGTCCCGCTTGGTCTTCTTTGCTTTTAGAGTAGATTAGGATATCATCGATGAACACGACTACAAATTTATCCAAGAAGGGTCAGAAGACTCTGTTCATCATGTCCATGAAGGCGGCAGGGGTATTGGTCAGACCGAAGGGCATGACCAAAAACTCGTAGTGTCCGTATCTGGTACGGAATGCTGATTTCGGCCTCTGGTCTGATCTTCAACTGATGGTAGCCCGAGCGAAGAATAATCTTTGAAAACATAGACGTCCCTTGTAGTTGATCGAAGAGGTCGTCTATTCTAGGCAACGGGTACTTATTCCGAATTGTAACTTTATTCAGTTTGTGATAGTCGATGCACAGTCACATCGATCCATCCTTCCTCCTCACAAATTGTACCGGAGCTCCCTACGGAGAAACACTGGGTCTGATGTATCCCTTGTCTAATAATTTTTGTAACTGTACTTTGAGTTCCTTTAATTCAGCAGGCGCCATTCTGTATGGGGCTCTTGAGATCGGTCGAGTATCTGGGAATGTATCGATAGTGAATTCGATCTCTTAGTCCAAAGGCATTCTGGGTTTCTTGTTGGAAAACACATCAAGAAATTCTGCCACGACTTCAGTGTTCACTGAGTCTGCACCATTCTTGCATGTGTCCCGAACAAAGGCTTAAATACACTTCACAGCCAGAATGTAACATTCGTCAGGCCATAGTTGCCGAAATCACCATCGATGCCTTCACCGACGAACCGTCCGAGTAAGAATTTTGTTTCTCCAGGTAGGCGAAACACAACCTGCTTCTCCGCGCAGTCAATCGTCGCACAACATGCACTTAACCAGTCCATTCCCAGAATGATATTATATTCCTTGATACCGAGAACAATTACATCCAATGATAGTTTTCTCTCTCCAATACATATGTAGCCATCCCTACATATCATGTTAGTAGGCATCTCCACTCCTGATGGAGTACTAACACTAAGAGTTACATTCAACATTGACATTTTTAATCCATGTTCCTTAGCATAATCTGTAGATATAAAACTATGTGTGGCACCAGAATCAAATAAAGTACTTGCAAGAATGGAATTAAATAACAATATACCTGTCATGGCCGTATCTGATGCAAGAGCCTCCTCTTGGGTCAATGCGAAGACTCGGCCTAGAGCACCGGGCCTCTGATTCTGTGCCGACTGAGGGGGTCGTGGTGCCTGTCCAAGATTCTGTTGGTACTGGTGATGATGATGCTGCCTCTGAGGGTTCTGATGGGCTCTCCCTCCTTGGCAATCTCTGAAACTGTAGCCCAAGCGGCCACACTTGAAACATCCACCCTATAGGACTTGACAGTCATTAGCGACATGCCTTTTGTTGCGACACCTGTTACAGAAGGGTCCTCCTTGATTGTGTCGCTGAAAGCCGCCGTGATTCGGGCGCTTTGGTGCCTGATATCCACTCCCAATATTCGCCCTTTTATTGTTGACATTCTGCACTGACGCTAGCACTGGCGCCGTTGGAGGAAAGTATGGGTCTAACTCCTTGGCATGTTCATAAGACTCCTGGAAAGTCTTATACTTCTGAACGATGACTTGAGCCTTCAGAGCAGGCCTCAGACCCTGCTCAAACCGACGAGCCTTGGACTCCTCATCGGTAAACTTTGTAATAGCATACTGAGACAGTCTGGAGAATTCTGCCTCATACTGTTTCACGGTCATGTTCCCCTGTTCTAGCTTTTGGAACTCCAATTCTTTTGTTTGTTGTTCGGACGAAGAGAAATACTGAGCCAGAAAAGCCTTCCGGAACATATGCCAAGTAATCTTTGTCGTTACATTCGCCCCCACAAAAATCCTTTTCTGACTTTGCCACCAATAGTGTACGTTAGAAACCAGCAGTAGTTTCGTGCACGATACTCTCTTAGTTCCTGTGATACCCAAGGCTTCAAGATGATCTTCGACTTCAACTAGCCAATCTATGGCAATGGTGGCTTCCTTCGTTCCCTTGAAAGGAACATTGCAGATTTTCTTAAATTTAGAGATATCGTTCACGTAGCATACTTTCTTGGCGGCCTGAGGCTCTTCCACTTCTATAATCTCACTTTCTTTTGAGGTAGGGGTACCTTGGGTCCCATTGTTCACACTATTGATCGGACCAACTGTTGCAGGATATCCAACTGCTTTTGTTGTGCCTCAAACTGCTTGGCGTTTTGTCTCTGCTGACTTTCCATCATAGCCAACATTCTTTCCATCGGGTCGGTTGAGGCTACCGTCCTTGAGCTACTTGCGTTTTTCGTGTTGCTCGCCTTTGTCATCTCTGCAATACAGAGAAATCTCGTTAGTCTCATAAAATATTTATGGACTTATTGTATGAAATATCTCATTTCGGGCCATTGAAACCAAGGTTTCCAATATCAATAAATCTTGTGTCGTTTTCGAAATCTTAAAACAAAGAAATTTCCAAAGAAGTAAATCCGTGCTCTGATACCAAACTATCAAGCCCCGATTCGGGGAATCGTTCGTCCTCGTTTTGATTCACGTCGAATCGTTCGTCCGTGCTAAGGCATGATGTCGTACAAGTATGGAGTTGCACTTGTACAAGGTGTGCTCGTGTTTATTTTATAAAAGAGATGTTTTCAATAGAGTTCGCAGCAAATTCACAGAGAAATTGAATAACACAGATATGAACTAAAATAAACTCTTTATTAATAACTTTGCATAGGAAAACATAAGGCTCTCAAACAGTCGAGATAAAATGCCAAACTTGGCTTACAACTTGCAAAAATATTGAGATGAGATACAACTTGTTCCATACATCATATCCCTTTATTAAAATGCGACAATAACCAACATCAACAAATGCCTTCTTCTTCAAATGAAAGCTTCAAGGGAGCGCGAAGCTTCTAAAGAGTCGGACAACAAGCCTTCGGTGTCTACGATTATCCACTAAGTTCTCGGCACATGTGGAGACGTGGATCGGTACATTGCCACATGTAATGGTGAGCAGCCATAACCAATCTCACCATAAATTAACAGTAGTAAATTATGTGAAGTACACTATTGATTTGTGATCTTGCTATCTTGCCTTAGGGTCCTTTAACAATTCACATGATAGGAAACATAAGCATCACATATTGGTGATAAGAAACATAAGCAATTCATATGGTTCTTGATGGTTCTTACCCACGGTCGATATCCTTTCCTGTACATTTATGAATAATACTTGCTTTATCTGCATAAGACATTGTTAGCTATGACACATGTGTAACGCCCCAGTCCCAAAATACTTAGGACTAAGTACGTAGACATGCTAGCTGCATACATACGAAGTATACCTCAATGTATAGAGCCCCGTATGTATACATAAGCTGTAAAATGCAGTAAACCATGATAACTAAATCTCATCCACAAAAATAAAGAAGAATAATGTAATCTACTATGAATTTGTCATTTGTACATGTAATTGGGCGGAGACAAATCCACTACCAACTATTTTAAATGAGAGAATATACAAGGAAATGATCGATAAAAATGACAAGACGAACCAAAAGCAATCATCTTCGAAGGAATGGAGAGGATCATGGCCTTGGCTAGAACACCTGCAAAATGACATGAAAGCACACACCTGGAAAGATCACCAGGTCCTCAGAGGGACGTAACAAGATACATAAAGAACATGCCATATAAACTGTGATATATAATAAATAAAGAAAAGGTGCATGCAATAGGGAGCCTAACCATTCTACAGTGAAAATGCAGTTAAGAACAAACCTTCAACGCATGGGCACTCTGGTTATAATGGGATCGGTATGGTCCCTCATGGGATACCAGGGACTACAAAGCATAACATACATCGAATGTCAGAGGCCAGCAGGATCAAAGCCTAACATCCATCGAATGTCAGAGGCCAGTAGGATCAAAGCCTAACATCCATCGAATGTCAGAGGCCAGCAGGATCAGGAGTAGGAAAGTGCATACGTGACCCATATGTCAAGGAACTGTTCTCCCCACCCAATGCCTAGTAGGGTCATATCCATGACTCATAAGAACCTATAGCAACCGCCAAGTCCACTAGCATGCAAATCTATTGGCTATTACTCCTAACCATCGCACGTCTCATACGTATCTGTGGCCGGCCGACTACGCGAGTACGTGTCCTACATGTGACTCACAATACGTGATAAAGTATGTGTCAAGGCCTATGAGATATACCAATACCTCATCCTCAAATGGGTGGTCACTAAGCTAAGTTAATGCAAGAAAATATCACAAAAGCAAGAAAAACGATCGATACGGTCGCTTGCACCCAAGTGTGACTTGGACGCACAGCAATATAGTCCATACAGTATATAAATAAAACTAAATATAAATAACTGGAAAATAAAGTAAAGTAATCACAGAGTATGGTGGCAAGGTATCTTGTCTGGTGGCACGGGAATGGCAAATTCAGTAATCAGAAGCGTCAGCAAGAAACTCAAAATCCGCGAACGGCTCCGGATGCTGAAATAAACATCAATAACGTTCCCGGTGTAAAGGATATATCTAGGAAACGGCTGTCCAAAAGTCCAATTCTGGAACATGGGCAAAATCGTAATTTTGGGTCAAAACGATATCCGTCGTTAGACCCATTTTGTACCGAAACGCGTGCCAGTATCTATGGTCTCTAAAGTTGTCAAACTATATGTCTACGAGTCCGTTTGAGGAGACGAACCCAACTGTATGTCCAAAGTTGGATTCCGACGGGCCATGCACAATTTCACCTGTTGATCGGATCGCGGGTCCGCCAAATAGGCATTCCGGTCAACCTTCTCAGAATCGGATCAAACTTGGCACACAGGACCAAAATTTCGATACGATCCTGTTGGCGCGAGTTTTGCCTCGAACCGACGACTATACACGAAGTTATGGCCAAGTTTGCAAAAGGTCAATACGGGCGTATCTTGACGGATACGCACTGATTTCGTCACGCAAACGCAACGAGATTGAGTTCCGTCAGTTTCCACACGTCGGCAACATCCATACGCGCCTTTCGGTGCACACAGTTCGCGACCACGTCGTCCGATTTGTCGGGGCGTACGCCGTATCAAATTTTTTTTCTAAATTGTCACAGTTTCAAAAGCTGATTTTTTCTTGATTTTTGCAATCAATTTACTTTCTGTATATTGGATGAAAACAAATTCTATAGAAGGGGTTTTAATCTCCTATATCTATATCTGTATTAAATTAAATTTTTTGAAATGCTTGATATCAAGTTCATAAACTGCCTTCCAAAACAGAGGTTGAGAATAGGTTAACTGTTCTTTGCATCGACTGTTTCTCGTGTTTTTCCAAGAAATTTTTTGAACAAGATAGTCCAGTAGAATTTAATCTATGTGAAGGGACTTGGTCTTGGTTATATAGGCTACACCCTGGATTTGGTAGATCGAAAAATGATTGCAATTTGAAGGAGAAACTTACCTCGAAAAATGGGAGGGCTACCGGGTTCTGTACTGCAGCAGTGCCGCACGGCTGGTCGCTGCAACGCCGCTGCTGGCTGCTACACCAGCGGCCATTGCGTCGGTGCGCGCACGCGTTCGTCGGGGTCGCCTCTTGCCAGGGCTAGGGTTAGGGTTTCTATTCCCTTCTTCCTATCTATGTCGCTCGTTTATAACAAGTAGGGATCGGCTGCTTATGAGAATTAAGGGTCAGGTTTGAGGTTGCACTGTTCCGTAACAGTGCCCTCTATTTTATTTTATTTTATTTATTTTTTCCCTTTCTCTTATAAAACTAAATATACAAATATATAATACACCTTTATAAAATCTTAAAAACTTCAAAAAAAAATCTAAAAGTAGAATCTAAATCAATCTAGAAAAATTATTTTATTGTAAAATTGCTTTCTTGTACTAAATATGGCTACATTTCATCTTTAATAATAGCTTAAAATACCATCCCAATAGGAATCCGTAAAAATCTATAAATAACCAAAAATTGATTTTCTTGTAAATTCCTATTGTACATAACATGTAGAAAATATTTCTACATTTAGTATTTATTTTAAAAATACAAATACCTGGTATTTAGTAAATACTAACAATATTAAATCAAATCATAATAAAATAATAAAAAGAATTGGGGGGGGGGGGGGGTTTACATCCTACCCAACTTATAAAAATTTCGTCCTCGAAATTAAAATAATCCTAATATCAAAAATAAAATAAAATAACGAGATTTAATACAAACGAGGGCATGTACGTCAAATCGTATCTTGGTTTCCTAAATGATGGAGGGGCGGTTATCACAGAAATCCATACGGACATCATATTCCACAAGATGGGGTATCTTTGGTTCAATGTGCTACCCAACTTATAGAAGTTGGCTAACCGTATAAATCGTTAATACAAGATTTCTGGAAGGGACAGTTTCTAAGAAGAGGCACGTGGATATTGGACACTTCTGCCCACACTCAAGAATTCTAGGTGAGCCTAGATATGGTCATGGCGTTCTTGGTCAATAACTATTATAAGAGAGTTACTACAATCAAACATTGTCACTCTAGGGGTCATGCTTCTGACAAGCTGGTAGGGACCTCTTGTTTTAATATACCAAGATGTGTTGGTTCAGAAGGATTCGTTCTTCGTCTAACATGGGAAACTAAGAAGTGAGCTTGAAGAACTTAGGGAAAGAAGAATTTATGGCCAAGTTATGAGAATCTATGATAATAACAAAATCCATGCTATAGAATAGGATTAGGCAAGTATTTTGAAAACCCTAAGTCATAACGATTAATATGTGTGGGCTGGTGTTTGGTATCGTATTGGAGGCGTGTGCTTGCTAGGGTGGAATGCACACGTCATATATGTGAGCGTCTTGCATGGATTATTTTAGTTTAGTTAAAAGAATTGGTCGATATTGCATGGTTAAAATCAAATAAAACAAAAATAGACATCTATGGTTTGTTCTAAGGAAAAATGTGTCATACGTGTGGTGTAATTGAATTGGAGCACAAGATGGTGTGTTTGTGTGGGACATGTATGTCATGTGGGTAGCTTGACTGGTCCAGTTCGTAGGGGTAGAATTTGTTGGCAAGGGATGATTAATGTTGTGCTCTAAATATCAAAGTCACGGTAGGGTTATCAGATGATATGGATAGAATTGGATATTATGAGCCACTAATTTATTAGCTAAATTAGAACCAATCTATCCCAATCATTGGTTAATTCAAAGAAGCCCTATGTTTCTTAGAGAGGCTTGTAATCTATGCATTACGAAAATTTTCGTTCCCGAAATTAAAACTAAGACATGTCACAACGATAGAATGGAATTTAAAGAAAATCAAGGTCGCGATCTTTACCGCGGTTATCTAAACTCACGAGCGAAGGGAGATAATAAACAAAAATTTGTATCCCATCTTCGTAACAATTGGAAGAACGGTTACGATTGGAAATCAAATTCTAAAGCGTAGAGTACACTAAGTTTAATGTTTTACGCGACTTATGAAAATTGGGGAAGCGCGGTAATAGGACTTCTATGAGATTCAACTTCAAGAAGATGTAGGAGGATATGAAGTTCTTCTGATCGTAATCATGGATTCTGTAGGAAGTCTAGGTATTACTTACTTATCATTGCTCATGTATCAATCATGGCTTATCAAGGCAGTAGGAGGGGTCTTGGTCAAACATAACCGGAAACAAGTTGGTACAACGGGATTCCATTCATTTCATAACATAGGGTAGAAAGATATACAATTACGAAATCATGGAAGGAGAATTAGCGGACCAAGAGACGGGGACTACATAATAGGTATAAGGATCTATTTCATCAAGTTTGATTTTCATAGCCCAAATATGACGATATGCGAGGATGGGTTTAACCGGGAATTAATGGATTCCCTAATTGGACATCGTTCTTTGATTGAATAAATCATAGGTTTTTAATCTATATTGACTGGACGGGATGCTATGAAATCAATCTGAGCCATTCCTAGTAGGTTAGGGTAATCTTATATAGGTTACAAGTCAAGTGGTCGGGCTAATTTTTCAGCCGGGTTGGTTAACCAGGTTCCTAAAGTTCGAGAATACGCCTTCTGTGACTTTTGTGTTTAAGTAGCACAGGAAAACTCAATTGAGTGGCACACTAGTGGCATGTGCGTAGTGGGCTTCGAGTAGATCACAACCATATATTGGGTCAAAAAATTTGAGTCTAGGTTGAGTTTTTAATTGTAGTCGGGAAGTATATTAGTATCATGGTAAGATTATAGTTTAGGCTTTTTGACTTGAAAGTCGTATCATAAAAATAGAGTACAAGAGGACGTGTATTAGTGGGACATGATATGCCTACATGAAGATGGAGTCGTCTATGTCTTGTATGTGAAACTTGTTGGAAGGTAACAGCTGGTCTCGTACTCCGAATATTAATGTCGCGGTCGGGGACACTAAATGATCTAAATGGAAAGTGGGAGTTCATGGGGCACTAATAATCATCCTACTAGTAATCGACTTATCCTGATCAATCAGTAATCTTCGTATATCCAAAAATTTAGAAGGCTTACATTCTACTCATTTTAGAAGCTAAGACATGGTTTTAGGATTAATGAGGTTAGAAAGAATTTCAAAGTCATGACATTGTACCTCGACTCTTGATAATAAAGAATAAAGCACGGCGTAACGTGATACGGTAGATATGAATCAAGTTCAAGAATCGTTCCTCGATTTCTAATAAATGGAAAACGAGTGTGTACAATGACACATGTGTCGATAAAATAGAATAATCCACTTGTCCATAGTATACGAGAGTTATCGATGGGGGTAACAAAAGATCTCAACAACTAGGTCATAAATTTTTATTTGTGTTAAGTCGGTCAGACTATAGTCATAAGATTTCTAATGGTGTTGCACGGTGTGCTCATGCATTGTTGTTGATAACTAGCGAATCAATATGATGGAGCATCATGCTACAGATATTGGCCAAGCTGGTGAAGGTGTTGTTTTAACGCTAAGTTACGTCTTTAATAATAATTTTTTTTACCTAGAATGACACCTGCTGAATCCCTAATCTTGGATTGGGTGTCTATCACAGTCATTGTAAATGCTTGTCCTTGTTTTTGTCTATTCCTCTCTTGTCTAACTGTGGGTTTGGTCGAGTAAGGGTTGGGATAAGACATGAGGGTTTCTAGTTAACGCAAATCAGGAGAAAATAATTAGAAACTCACAATAATTGGTTTATAGGGATGGATAGTCTCCTGGGTTGGTGTCTTGAGCGGGGGTACGGTCCTAATCATTCTCAATTCCAAATGACTAGAAGGTCACGATAGTAGGTTTAGGGTCGAGGGGAGGACGAGTAACTCAAGCAAGATTGTAGTCATATGGCTTGGTCGATGGTTGTTATACTTGTGTACATATAGCCTTTCATGGCCAGAGGTGGTATGGTGAACCAAGGGAAACATTATGTACCTATCTTCTCTCAAACATGAGCATTTGTTTTCGGCATTAAGTAACGACGAAAAACAATAAAGAGTTCAAGGGAGAGGGAATCAAATACGAATACGGGTTTCTAAGGACGATTAAGTAATTCAGAGGGAATGGTCAAGGTAGTGCGGATGTAATCCTAAAGACATCTATATCTCACTCCACGTGGGATAATCATATGAAGAGTGAACCAAGTGCACCAAGGTTGATCAGACCCTAATACACTGATTCTGATTAGTCAATATGTTAGTGGACGTCCCCAGTATACATATGTCCTGAACAAGCTTGATAAAGAATAAGCTTGCAAAATTAGGCTATAAATAGCGACATCATTCATGGTACTGCAAAGTATAAGTATGGGAGATAATGATGAAAGAAGTTATAAATAGTTAAAGTTTAACAAGAATCTAAGTCTTGTTCGGTGTTCCTGCTTATACAGTCATCCTACTGTCTCTTGCATCAGGCCGTAGTTGACCAATTGAGTATGAGCTACTAAAGCTCTATATTCTAGGTAAACACATCTTCCTACACTAGCATATATTCAGTGTCACCCAGTTATACTTCATTAATGGGTTATAAAAACACGGGGTGATAGGCCGTAAGGTACACTACCCAATCTATAAGAATTGACTATCAGGGTAATTGAACAATATAACAGGTATAACTAGTATGTGTCATCTTCCTAACCTCTATCAAGCACGATGGGAGAAGATAAGATTTGAAGTGAAAAGAAATCAAGCAGAAGAAAATCAAGGTAATCGGACGAGAGCTCAAAATTGGAATCAAAGGAGGAGATCAAGCATGTGGATGAGATACGTAGATTCTAATCCTATATGTAGGCTTACATCGGTACAATAACGTAACCGAAGTGATAAACCCGACCTGCATCGGCCACCACAAAAATATGTAACGTCTCAGTCCCAAAATACTTAGAACTAAGTACGTAAACATGTCAGCTGCATACATACAAAATATACCCCAATGTATGGAACCTCCGTATGTATACATAAGCTGTAAAATGCAGTAAACCATGATAACTAAATCTCATCCACAAAAATAAAGAATAATAATATAATCCACTATGAATTTGTCATTTGTACACGTAGTTGGGCGGAGACATCCACTAACCAACTATTTTAAATGAGAGAAAATATACATGGAAATGATCGATAAAAATGGCAAGACGAACCAAGAGCAATCATCTTCGAAGGAATGCAGAGGATCATGGCCTTGGCTAGAACACCTGCGAAATGACATGAAAGCACACACCTGGAGAGATCACCAGATCCTCAGAGGAACGTCACAAGATACATAAAAAATATGCCATATAAACTGTGATATATAATAAATAAAAAAAAATGTGCATGCAATAGGGAGCCTAACCATTCTACAGTGAAAATGCAGTTAAGAACAAACCTTCAACGCATGGGCACTCTGGCTATAATGGGATCGGTATGGTCCCTCATGGGATACCAGGGACCACAAAGCATAACATCCATCGAATGTCAGAGGCCAGCAGGATCAGGAGTAGGAAAGTGTATACGTGGCCCAAACGTTAAGGAACTGTTCTGCCCACCCAATGCCTAGTAGGGTTATATCCATGATTCATAAGAACCTATAGCAACCGCCAAGTCCACTAGCATGTAAATCTATTGGCTGTTACTCCTAACCGTCGCGCGTCTCATACGTATCTGTGGCCGGCCGACTACGCGAGTACATGTCCTACATGTGACTCACAATACGTGAAAAAGTATGTGTCAAGGCCTATGAGATATACCAATACCTCATCCTCAAATGAATAGTCACTAAGCTAAGTCAATACAAGAGAATATCACAAAAGCAAGAAAAACGACCGATACGGTCGCTTGCACCCAAGTGTGACTTGGACGCACAACAATATAGTCCATACAGTATATAAATAAAACTGAATATAAATAAATAAAAATAAAGTAAAGTAATCACAGAGTATAGTGGCAAGGTATCTTGCCTGGTGGTACGGAAGTGGCAAATCCAGCAATCAGAAGCGTCAGCAAGAAACTCAAAATCCACGAACGGCTTCGGATGCTGAAACAAACATCAAGAACGTTTCCGGTGTAAAAGATATATATAGGAAACGTCTGTCCAAAAGTCCAATTCTGGAACAGGGGCAAAATTGTAATTTCGGATCAAAACGATGTTCGCCATTGGACCCGTTTTGCACCGAAACGCGTGCCAGTATCTATGGTCTCTAAAGTCGTCAAACTATATGTTTACGGGTCCGGTTTGAGGAGACGAACCCAACTGTATGTCCAAAGTTGGATTCCGGCGGACCGTGTACAATTTCGTCCGTTGGATCGAGTCGCGGGCCAGCCAAATAGGCGTTCCGGTCGAACTTTTCAGAATCGGACCAAACATGGCACACAGGACCAGAATTTCGATACGGTCCTGTTGGCGCAAGTTTTGTCTCGAACCGATGACTGTACACGATGTTATGGCCAAGTTTGCAAAAGGTCGATACGGGGGTATCTTGACGGATACGCACTGATTTCGTTACGCACACGCAACGAAATCGAGTTCTGTCAGTTCCCACACGTCGGCAACATCCATACGTTTGCGATCACGTCGCCCGGTTTGTCGGGACATACGCCGTATCGGAATTTTTTTCTAAGTTGTCACAGTTTCAAAAACTGATTTTTTCTTGATTTTTGCAATCGATTTACTTTCTGTATATTGGATGAAAACAAATTCTACAAAAGGGGTTTTAATCTTCTATATGTTGTCTATATCTGTATTCAATTAAAATTTCGAAATGCCTGATATCAAATTCATAAACTGCCTTCCAAAACAGAGGTTGAGAATAGGTTAACTGTTCTTTGCATCGACTCTTTCTCGTGTTTTTCCAAGAAATTTTCTGAACAAGATAATCCAGTAGAATTTAATCTACGTGAAGGGACTTGGTCTTGGTTATATAGGCTACGCCCTAGATTTGGTAGATCGAAAAACGATTGCAATTTGAAAGAGAAACTTACCTCGAAAAATGGGGGTGGTGGCTACCGTGTTCTGTACTTCAGCAGTGCCGCACGGCTAGTCGCTGCAACGCCACTGCCGACTGCTGCACCGGCGACCACCGCGCCGACACGCACGATCACATTAGTCGGGGTCACCTCTTGCTAGGGGTAGGGTTAGGGTTTCTATTCCCTTCTTCCTATCTATGTCGCTCGTTTATAACGGGGGGGGGGGGGGTCGGCTGCTTATGAGAATTAAGGGTCGGGTTTGAGGTTGCACTGTTCGAAAGGAACATTGCCCTTTATTTTATTTTTTTTTTCTTTTTTTTTTTTCTTTTCCCTTTCTCTTATAAAACTAAATATACAAATATATAATACACCTTTATAAAATCTTAAAAATTTCAAAAAAAAAAAATCTAAAATTTGAATCTAAATCAATCTAGAAAAATTATTTTATTGTTGGCTACATTTCATCTTTAATAATAGCTTAAAATACAATACCAATAGGAATCCGTAAAAATCTATAAATAACCAAAAATTGATTTTCTTGTAAATTCTTATTGTACATAACATGTAGAAAATATTTCTACATTTAGTATTTATTTAAAAAATACAAATACCTGGTATTTAGTAAATACTAACAATATTAAATCAAATCATAATAAAATAATAATAAAAATTTGGGGAGGGGGGTTTACGACATGTCTATATGAAGGTCACTGACTACACGCCATCTCGGATATCGTGGTCATACGGCTCCTCTTCAGCGCTGGGTAGGTAGCCCAACCGGGAGGTTTTCGAATAACCGTGCTACTACTTCATGCACTATGTTCCCCCTAGGACGAATCGGTTCCGTGCCTAGGAGTATCGTTCGAGGAACTATACCTTGTGCACAAGTTGTCAATGACTATGCATATGAGTGCAACTTAACTAATAAGAAACATAACATGCATGATAACATGATTCAAGTACATAAGCCATAGTTCTTATTCATCTTGCTATTCTGCTTTGAGCCGTTGGCTCGCATACCCACTTATCTAACCCAGGGACTATTCATTATGTGTTACCATTCTTTCGAACCGAGTCCGATATACTCACCGCCCCATACTTGGATCTTTGCATCACCTGTTCAATATTTGATATCGCAACGTACAAGGCATCATTTAATTTGCAATATAATTCTAGCAATGTGATAATTTATCTTTCATTATCTTTCTGGTTCTTACTAAGCATCTTTTATTAAGCACAATACGCAATAACAAGTGATCCTTTGTTAGACGTTATAATCAAGGATCGTCGAAGGACCAAAGCCACTCACTTGTTGGTAAATTGTCGAGAGAAAGAGGTCTTTCGTGCAACGTTAAGCCCGATTCACTTGGTTAGCACCTGCATTGGCACCAACAACAGTTCAGCATACTCCTCTTTCTCTCAGTGATTCGATATAAATGCGTAGACAGTGAGAGTAAATCCATGAAAACATTCATCGAAAACATTCATAAAAACACACACAAAACCAACAACAAAAGCGACATAGAAAACCAACATGACAACGGTCTTGGGACAAGTGACTCTTATATAGAATTCTTCTCCCAAGACGCACGCCACTGCATCTTGGCATCATTTCTGAAGAGTCCAATGCATAATGAGAAAATGATCTTGATTCATTATCCCGTTATCCTGGTAAAGTTTCTCTGGTAAGTTCCCCCAATATCTGATTCGACTCAGCCATTCGGCCGTTAGTTCCGTTCGTGCTCTGCAACGGGAACATGGCACTACAAAGGGGGGGAAGGGTCAGCCACTCACCTTGATTTGTTTGAGATGAGAGAAAAGGTCGATTGCGGTAGACGGCGCCTACGCGGTCACCTGAAATCGTATAAGCAACGAATTAACACTCTACCTTCTATTCTGAGTTCGATATGAAATGCGAAGTTCGAAGAACGCAAGCAATGAAATCCATCGAAAACATTCACGAAAACGCATTCAGAAAACCAAAGCCAAAGAAGTAAGCATGAAAAATAGAGCAACGAGAGGTCTCTCCCGACTCAGCCGCAGAGTCCATCCTCGAGGCGCAACCTGATGAATATGGGACTTGACATTCCATAATGAGGAAAGGATCTTAATTCAATCGTTCCCGATCAATCGATAGCAACAGTGTTTCTTGCCTGCGCTACTCGCGAATGAGGAATGGGACACGGTGTTGGGACGGGACACTACACCATAACTACTGCTATTGGCCATGAGAAGGTATGACAAAGTTGAGGCTTGACATGACCCTTTTTTGTTAATTGAGCCCTGTTTCATTCACTATTATTTGAGAATAGCTTAGATGCGTCTTAACTTTTGCAGTATATTGATGTACATTATTTTGTTCTAACTGTTGGTTACCTCTTCCTTGTAATTTCCTCCTTGAGGATTTTTTCTCTAGCCCCCAAATTTTAGGATAAAGGCTTTGGTGGTGACCGTGGTGTTGTGTTATTTCTCTAGCATTTTCTTAATGGTGGTGGTGGTGATGTAGGATTCTTAGTATCTTAATAAAACATGGAGGGCCTTCTCTGCCCACTCTTCTCCCCTAGGAGAGATAAATTTTTAATTTTTTTTTAAAAAAAATCCCTGCAATGTATTTTACTTGCAAGCACATAATTTGTAGCGACTTCCTCTTCTGCTGCTGCTTTCCATGTTATTTTTCTATATTATGGTACCAGCGCATGCATGGTATGTGATACTCTAGTCCTTGAAACGAGCATCATATTGATACTTATGTCAGTCCATTCATCTTCTTCCCCTCCAAATGGCAAGGCAGATATCAAACAAAATACTCTTAGTCCCTGAATGGATACCTAAATATTACACATACAACCATCTTAAATTATTGAACTGACAACTTAATGAAGTACATTCCTCAGAAGTCGCAACATCATTTGCTTTTCATATTGAACCATTACGTCCTCAACTTTTCTGCGATATCTGACAGGTAAAGGAGATTCTTGTGTCTGATATCTGCCATTTGGAGGGTAAGAAATGCCGGGCATGGACAGCAACACCAGACATGACTCTAGTAACTGCTGAAAGGATCATGGATTTACATGAGGTGAATCAACTTCCTGTGGTTTCAGAGTGCGTTGACCACCACAAGAGAGGATGTCTTATTGGCCTCATAGACAGGGAATGCATCAGCATTGCTTGCAGGTAAATTTACTCGTAACACTAGTTTACATGGGATATTGAACTATTCAAAAATTTGAATGCCAAATATAGTGAACAGAATGTAATCCTGGGACTGATCTTTTCTTTTTATTTTTACTTTTTCGTTATGTTATCAAGTGCTGCGGCAACAAAGAAACTTCTGAACAAGAGGCCAATATAAGGAGGCCAAAATCCATTCATTGAGATGAAGTGTTATGTTGGATACGGGGTGAGTTGCAGTACTTGTAGGCCCATTCACCAAACATCATTGTCGGATGACAAGCTGCGGATAAAAATAGATGCTGCTGACAGAGTGATGGAGATTCACCAATTACCACAACATTAAGAAAGTGGATTGTATTAGCCTCTGACATGGCAAGCTCTGGTATAGAAATCTTCCCACGTTGCTGATTTTATTAAGCAACAACCCTTTTAATCTTAGCTTGATTCAAGGAACTGTTCATAACGTCTTTATGAGATATCAATGGCTGCAGAAGTGCATTTCTATATTGAGGCCATATTTAAGGTGTGCGCATCTGATAATTTGTGTGTTGGTCTCTGTGTGGTCCTAAATTCTACTCATGTGTAGATGTTGTTGAGAAATACTTGGCCATATATAGCTGCCAGATTGTGAGAATCTGCATCCAAACATTGATAAGGTAGTGACTTGGCATGGTGTATAAAAGTGGGTGTTATGACTTCTGATATTAACAAAGAACCTCAAGTGACCAGAATTAGACTAGTTCTTATGTAGTTGAATTGACAACAAACGAACATTGCTTGTTAATTTTGCAGCAAGTGGCATTTTTAAGAGTAATAGCCGTAGAATTGAAATTGAAATTGAAATCGAGTTGGAACAGGAACTCTCCACCAATTGTCCTCGAGTAAGTTGAATGTGTTCACGTGTATGCCTGCTGGTTGCCATTCATGTGGTGGCCTTGATTTCAGGCTTTGCGTGTGATGACAGTCTTGCAGCCTTGATGGAATCTGGTTTTGTCTAGCCTATGTATTCAGGACATAGGTCGACTGTAAACATTCATCAATGAATTCAACTATTTTCCTTCTATTATGATACTGATTGTGTATAATGTAATCTATACTCAATCAATCTACCTTCTTATACATAGTTCACAGAGAGGGTTGGATTATTAAGTACAGAGAGATCCATTATTTTCCACCCTTTTATAAATGATTTATAGTGGTAATATATGTCCGAGGCCCAAAGGTCTAAGCCCGAACATGCTAGACTTTCGTACGGTCTGAATCCCTAATACGTCCATTAGGCATAATCTTCTTGATATAAAATCAGAGATTTGCAAGAAATTTCAGATCTATCCCACTGACTTTAAATTCTAGCTTAGTAAGCATGAAAGAAATATAGGGTTATCCATTGAGGGTTATATACAGTCCTCTCTACATCTTCATAAGGTACACATTTTATCTATCCTAAAATTTTGTCTAATCTATTTGTTCTCAATCTAAAATGAGGGTCGGAGCGGCATCAGGGAATTTGTAATGCCATGTGTCGTGCGGTGCATTTTGCGGGTTTGTTAGCTAGAAAGGGCCTATCACGTCCCGATCTCGGAGGATAGTAAAGTCACCACTAGACGTGATGTTGTACAAGCCTAAGTTGCACTTGTACAATATATGGACTTGCACAATGACAAAATAGATTGAATCAACAATAGCGTAGCAGAACTATAATGCAGAAAACCAAATGAACACAATATGATAAGAAGAAAATCTTTTTTTTATTGATACTTGCAACGATTACAACGAGAGGTGTTCACTGGCGAACTCAAAAATGCCAACTTGGCTTTCTACTTTCAAGTTGAAAAAAAATAAATTAAAGTGACTATGTTCCATACATTATGTCACGACTCGCTCCCGCTTTTCGGGATACGAGTACGTAGTCAAGTCCTGCCTATATTTTGGGAACGCCTAAAGTATGTGTATGGATCCAAACGAAGTGATAGGCTGCGACCAAGATAACATTGTAGGGAGAGCTTATCGAATCGCACTAGCACGGACTTTAGCTGAAATGCATGTATTTTGGGGACTCCTAAAATATGTGTATAACCTAAACGAAGTGATAGGGTACGACCAAGATAACACTACGAGAAGAATGTTGGTGAATCAATGAGAAATGCAAATATTTTGGGAACGATAAAGACAAATTGAATCATTGATGGATTAAGTAGTACAATTGGATAGTAATCTCGAGATGGTTGGGAGAGCTGAAATGGATATTGAACTAAAGTTGAATGGGTAACTTGTTGTGAATAAGTGAACTAGTAGAATGAGTTGTTTTCTTAAGTTTCGATGATGAAACCTTTTCTGGGTGGTATATTATGTAATGCCTCGCTCCGCGCGAGGCATTTGGTTGGCTTGTTGGATGCGATCAGATTGTTGGACCGAGTCGTGTTGGAAATCAAGAGATTTAGAATGCTGCAGTCTTCTGAGTTGGCCGGATGGGATGAGTATTGGAACATGGCTCGCTGGTGGGGCTATATCTAGTGGAAAATAGATGTGATCGAAACAGGAAGACCCTTTATGCAAGTGAGTGGAAGTGTCCCGTCTCTCTACTCCTTCATGCTAAAAAATGGAGTATTGTGTTGCTATAGAATGTCCCATGTTTTAGTTGTTGAATAATAGAGATGCTCTTATTAAATACTGCTGAATAAAACACTTGAACGTTGAACTGCTAATATGAATTGATGTCATGAAATGAATCGATAATGTCTCTTATGTTTAATACTGCTGAAACAAATGAAACACTAAATAATGCACTGCTATATGATTGATACATGAGAAATGAACTAGCTATGTTATTGACACCAAGATATGAATGAAACACTTGAATCATGTACACTTTGTGTAACTGTTGCATAGATATAAAATGATGCATGTTTTCTTATAAACAATGCAACTGAATGATAATGTCCCTAAGAAATGAATGAATGTTATATGTTCCTTGTCGAAAGGAATGTGTGAGAAATATTGCAA
>JANAVB010033017.1:20328955-20354592 GCA_029216955.1 Iris pallida | reverse complement strand
GGTGTCTGAGTTAGTAAGAAGATGAAGAAGATTTGTCCCATGTCTCTTTTCTTCAGTATGATCTGCTTGAGACCCGGAGAGCTATGCTAGAGAATCAAGATTATAGAACCTTGCTTTGCTTGATGAACGGGACTCATTTTCTGTCTGAAGTCGCACGTCTCTATAAGAAGCCAGCTTTCCTCTTCGGAGATGCCGTAGTTGCAGACTTTCAAGCCAAGTCGACAAAGGATCGACGGGCTTTCGTAAGGGGGAACACACTGGTATACCTGTCTGAGATGTTAAGGAATTTATTTTTATCTCAGTATGCTCATGCCAACTACCCAAGAAAGATGCCATGGATTTGACTCCTTTCCAAGAAGCTAGGGTAGGAAGAATATGTCACCGTCATGGAGAGCACAACAAGGACATCTTTCTCTGCAAATCTAATCAGTATAGCTCCCACTTAAGGGGTTTGAGACCAGGTAGTGTACCGCCTGATGATGCGACTGTGATAAACCTGTCCGAGTCCCCATCTTCGCTAATATATGCTGCATCTGAGGGAGAATATCCTCAAAATGTCAGCATGAGACTAACCGATTTAATGCATCCGGAGTTTGTCCAATGGAATCGCCTCTCCGTGTGGATCTTAGAAAACTTTCTTGAAAAGCTGTAAGAACTGGAGCTTTGCAAAGATATTCTGACCACCACATGTGGAATAAAATCACTCCAATTTGTTTTTAGCTTTAGCAAAAAGGTATAACAGCAGAACTGGTACCATTGCTACTCCTCACGAAGAACTAGGCTTTGCTCTACATGAAATGTAATTTCTTTCACGTCTACCAATGGAAGATAACCCTTATGAGGAGTATCTACTGACAGAGGACGAGCTAGAGGCTTTAGCCAAAGTAAATCCTCGGATGATAGTAGTGTTAGATGAATTGCTGTGTCATTTTACTATATGTATGCACTATACAAGATGGGTGAGACATGCTACATTTCTAAGTGGTTGGTCTACCTCTTCTTCGGCTACGAGACAGATCCCAAAGTGCAAGATCAATCTGAATATACGCCTCGCTCTTTTGAGCCACTTGATGCTCAAATAATTTTGGCTGAGAGAGGAGACTGGCTGACTGATACAAAGTTGGCCAAACCCTGGAATGACTATGATGTCAATACTCCTCTGGAAAGTTATATAAGGCAGAATGGTATCAATTTATCTTCAGAAGCCACTTTAGCAGGCTTTCTTTCCTGTGGTTATGATGGTTTGTCATCCTAGGTGCTAGTGCTGTCGATGAATCCATCGCTGTGTGCTTTTTGTAGCAGTGCGCTTGGTATTCGGATACAAAATGGATATCCTCTCGGCCATGATTAGTATGCTAAATGTGGGACTCCGAAGTTTCACTAATAGTTCGATTGAAAACCCAATAACCGAAAAGGATATCCTCGAACTGAGATGCCTTATTCATACCTTTGGCTGGCTGTTATTGCATCACCCTTCATTGGATCTTGATCTTGGGAATAAAGGAGCGTTGGTAGCTAACTTCATTGGCAGATTTGCTCAGGCAAAATGGAAGGTTATGTCTTTATCTGATTGCAGAAAAGCATTAAATATGGGCACAGACTGGAATTTTTCTGCACTCCTCCTCCACTTCGGTATAAAAACTTTCCAGCCCCCATGCAAGATTTAGAGCCCATGGGTTCCCATCTTTCTCTGAGGTCTTTAATTGGTTGAAGACAATTAGGCCTTCTCATCTGCTGTACAAATTCGAGAACAACTGCTTTTTAGAGCCATATCTGCCAAGTCCCTTTGCTCGCCAGTTTGGCTATAATCAGTTGCATGTTGGGAACACAACTACTTTTCTAAAAGCTTTGGGCATCAGATTGATGGTGCCCATAGATGGAGGTACTATAATGCCAGAGGCACAAGGGTTCTGTTTACCATGCCTTCTGCTACCATAGAAAATGGTCGCGTATATTGAGTTCATATGCACTCTTCTATACCTTAGCCAACAACTTCTTTGAGGGTTATTCAATGAACGATAGTTTCATCAAAACTCGCAAAGCATTTGATGGAGATGAAGCTACTATAAATTTGACTGAAGCTGAAGAAGATGGCCCTACCGAGGATCCTTTAGAAATTGAAGATATAGATTTCGTTGATGAAACCCAAGATCCGCTGAGCGGCCTTCTCAGGAAGTAGAAGGAGAAATCTCTCGCCAAGAAGGCTACCAAGAAGCCAAGAGTGGAGACCTCCACTCAATCTACCCACATAATCCTCGATCTCCTGCTGATGGGAAAGACGAGACAGAAGAAACAGCTGCCATTGAGAGACCTAGAGCCAGGACCAGACTTCAAACAGGCAGATGGAATCGGGTTTGTCAAAGGCATGACTACTTCCGTCAGGGGATCGACTCCATCCTCATTTAGAAGAGAAAGTATAGGCACTGGAGAGGAAACAAGCAAAGAGCAGCCTGCTCCTGAAGAAGTGCAGCTCCACTCATCTGTCTTTACTGAGAGTTTTGTCATTTCACCTTAACCTTTATTCAAGCATTCGACCAGAAGAAAGCTATTGGCCTCCAAATTCAAGGAAAGGAAGACTGCGGCTTCTCCTGTATCTTCTTCTCCGGAACAAAGGACGATGTTACTCGAGGTGTTTCTTCTCCACAAGGTGATATTTTTATATTTCTATTCAGCAAGAGTTACTTGATGTTGATTCTGTGGCAATTTGTATTGATATATCTTCATCTCCAGAACCTCTGGCTACCAGTACTCCAAATTCGATGGTTGTAACAGGTACTCCTGGTATTGCTGTTTTAGAGCCATTGGTCGTGGGATTCACTATTCCTTTGTCTTCAGCAACATTGGCGGCGTTTGCTGCAGCTGGTTTAATATCTCCTTCAACGAGTGAGCCAACCCCAGTTACTCTGGTGTCTTCTATACCTCAGGCTCCTGCAGCTCCTATTCCAAACGAAGAACCTTCTCAAGATGAAAGGATGATAAAAGCATTGTTAGATTGTGATCTTGGTATTGATCCAATCAAGGAAAACCCGATTGATGCGCTTCTGATCCCGACATGAATGAATCTCCCGATCAAGTACCGGCCCTGGATTCAATAACCAAGGATGATCAAGTTGAAGGTAGTGATCATCAGGATGATAATGACCGGAGCCCCAGTGATGCTAATCAGAGTTTTAAAGAATTCCAAGTAATGAAGACTCTGATACTGAAGTTAAGGGCGATGAAGGCTCAAGTGGTGATGAAGGTGAAGATGAAGACATTGAAACCGAAGGTGGTAAGACCTCCAAAAAGACTCGAGACACCATCAGTGAAGCTTTACAGAATGTTGACTCGTACCTTAGTCAGGTGCAACCGCCCAAGGAGAACCCTGCTGAGTGTCCATATTGTCATAGTGTGGTCGAGACGATCCCTAACATCACCTTCACTCAGCAGGATATGCTACTGAAGAATAATCGACACAATCAACCCCTGTACTATACAGTGTATGTTGGTGCCATCATGGTCGATCGCATCCACATCGACTACAGCTCTTCGCTCAGAATCATCCTCGGAGTTTACTCCAAGCTTTGAGGATCTCGATGCATCAGCTAACTACATCAAACACTACAATCATCGATTTCAACGCTAAAAAAGTGAACCCCTGGGCAAGATCCGCATGAAATGCTAAATAGGCGATCTCCAGACTGACGTTACTTGTTATGTCATTAAAGCCGATATAAACTACAACATGCTATTGGGATGACCATGGATTCATAAATACATGATCGTGCCCTCCACTCTCCATCAGTGCATGTAGTATGTGGCCAACGACGGGACTATAAAGACCGAGTTCGCTGACATTGATCCCTTCTGAGGACTCGAAGCATACTATACTAATGCTGATCTGTACAAACCAATCCCATGGGACAACGATGCCAATGATGCCGAGGATGAGGTCGTGCCACTTTTTAGCATATTTTGTCAGCATAATGCATCTGTACTCGGTTTCACCAATCTACCCATTCTGCACCATATTTCGATTAGAATTACCAATCTTTACTCGTTTTCACCAATCAGCTCCCATTTTACATCGTATTTCGGTTAGAGTCATCCAACTATGCTCGTTTTCACCCTTCCACGTCTTTTTAAACCATATTTCAGTCATAATTGTCAATCAAACAATCATTTTTTCTATCATTGTATGCTCATTATGTACCATATTTCAGCAACAAACACTCATTTCTGCTCGTTTTGACCATTCACGAGTATTTGACACCTAATTTCGGTTAGAAATCACGTTTTCTTGCTCGCTTTCACATATCTATGCCACTTTTTTTACCATAGTTTGGCTCGCTTCTATACTCGATTTCACCAACCTACGCCCATTCTAGACCATATTTTGATTAGAACCACCCATCTATACTCTTTTTCACCATTCTACGCCATTTTACACCATATTTCGATTAGAAATGACATTTATGCTCGCTTCCACAAATCGTGCCTCTTTTTAGCATATTTTGTCAGCATTACGCATCTGTACTCGGTTTCACCAATCTACGTCAATTCCACACCATATTTCGATTATAATCACATATCTAAACTCGTTTTCACCAACCATCGCCCATTTTACAACGTATTTCGGTTAGGGTCACCCACCTATACTCGTTTTCTCCATTCAACGTCTGTTTTCTTTACCCTACTTCGGTTATAATTATCCATCAAACGCTCGTTTCATCATTGTATGCTCATTCTATACCATATTTCAGCTACAATCACCCATTTATACTCGCTGTCACCATTCTACGGATATCTGATATCTCATTTTGGTTAGGAATGACATTTCTATGCTCGCTTCCACAAATCCTTGCCACTTTTTAGCATTTTTTTGTCTGCACTACGCATCAGTACTCGGATTCACCAATCTACGTCCATTCCACACCATATTTCGATTAGAATCACCTATCTAAACTCGTTTTCACCAACCATCGCCCATTTTACACCGTATTTCGGTTAGAGTCACCCAACTATGCTCGTTTTCACCCTTCTACGTCTATTTTAAACCGTATTTCACCCTTCCAGGCTTGTCAGCCCCCTGAATTTTAGGGATTTTTTAAATTTTTTAAATAAATTATTTTTGATAATTTATTTTTATCTAATTGTCATTAATACTCTTTTTCGTGACTTTGATTTCTGGAGCATGAGAGATATTAATCTCTGGAAACTTCTTTCATGAGTTTGTAGTAGACAAGATTATCTTTATTTTAATATATCATGTACCACTCAAACTTGTTCCCTTGTACTCTTTTTGCATCGCACAACTTCGGGTCAATTTAGGCTATTTGATCGTTGAATAATTATTAATAATTTTCCAGTTTTATCTTTGATCATCATATGCACGTTGCCGTGACTTTAATTTAGGAGCACAAGACTAGTCATTTTCTCAAAACCAACTTCTCGTGCATGATCTACTCGAGACACCCTACACCCATGACCTTCGTGTCCTACTCAGACACCCCATCTTGTGCTTCATTTGCTCCGCACAACTTTTCTCACACCAGAGCTAATCTTAATTCATCCCACAGAGTCACATTTATTTCCGACTTGAATTGGGGACACCCTTTCGACCCAAACCTGTCAACCCAAAATATAGACACAGCCCATATTAAGCCTACTACCTACATGACTTTTGTGTCCCATTCAATTGAGCCCCAGCATGCTACTTATTTACCCGTGATCTAAATGACTAAATTAAATTATCCATTACACCAAGTCGATTTTGACACGACCCGACTCAATTGAACCCAACCCAAGGTTCATGTTGCCTCTCATGACTACCCAAACACCCCACACAAATTATCTCTCTTCCCTACTCTAAATATCTCTCTTTCTCTCTCTACTTTATTTAAATATCTCTTCTCTCTCTTTTTCTAATAATGTATAATACATATATCACTCCTCTCTCCTTATCACACAACACACCCCCATCCATAGCCAACACTCCTTCCCCTCTCCCATCACAGCCGACATCACCGCCTCCTATCCTTTTCTTCTTTATCATCATCATCACCCTCACCATTAACATCACCACTACCACCATCACTCTCACCATAACCATCTACTTCTTCTCCTCCACCTTCTTCTTTTTCTCCCTCTCTCTCCCAGGCCAGTAGCTCGAGCGCAGCCGTCGGCCACCACCACCGGGCTGCCGCCCCCGTGCAGCTGTGGCTGCAGTAGCAAGGCAGCAGCGGTATTGTAGCATAGCAGCAGCGGCTGTAGCAGCTGTCGCGTATGGCCGCGCTACCGTGCCACCATCGTGCGTCGGTGCCCCGCGACCCCGCCCTGCCCCCTCGCACCTGTGAGCCTTGCCGCGATCGCTGTCCCGACCATGGTGCGCCGTCGTGCGCGGCCCTGAACGCAGCAGCGGGCGGAGCACAGTGGGCGTACAGCACTGCACAACAGCGCGGTAACGACTGTGCACACCGCCGCGGCCACCACCGCCGTCGTGTACCACCGCAACCTCCCCCATGGCCAGGCGACCTCGCCCGGGCCATCGTCCTCCTCATTGACGCGCACAAAGGCGATTCGTGCGTTTTGCATGGGATCATGTCGTGACGTGCGAGTTTTGAACTTATAATTCATGTTTCGTCGCAGCGACTTCGTGCCATTTTCTGGGAGATCAGACCGTTGGATCGACGGATCTTTCCTCCACAATCTCGGTATATACCCTTTCAACCCTGTCAAGTTTCAACCGTTAATTCCGTCGTTTGATATGTTAAAATTAGCCACCAAGTTGACCCTTTAAATTGTGTATATTTTGGACGTTTTATGGAGCCAACTTCATGGACCGCATCTCCGTCATTGTAGCTCTGTTTGGCGTGCCACCAGTTATTGTGCACATTTGGTATAACCTCTTCCTGCCCCTTAAGTTCTATTTCATTGTGAGCTTGTTTGATTGGTTGTTGAATTTGACGCCAATGTTGGCCGTCCGAATTCGTAATTTCTAACTTGTAAAATCCTAATTTTGAATCGGGAGTTCAAATTCAATTTTTGACACCACCAGTAGACTCATGGCATCGTTTAAGCACGATTCATATAAAGTTTGCTTGATTTGGAGGACGTGTGCTCCGGCACGTATTTCGGTCCAAGACGGGCCCCACAGTCCGAGTCAACGGGCCATTTTGAGATCGGCTCATCGGAATCCAATTCGGATATACCGTTGAGTTCGTATCGTCATTCTGGACTAGATGACATATACTTTTCTAGATTTAGTAGACTTTGGTTTTGGCACATTTTCGTACAAATCAGATTCTAATATCTGGTCAACGGGCCAATTTGAGATTGGGCCATCGGAATCTAATTTCGGATATACCGTTGAGTTCGTATCGTCATTCTGGATTTGTGGATGTATATTTTGCTAGTTTTTGAGAAATTTTATCCTGGCACATTTTTTCGTACAAAGTGGGTCCGACACGGACACCGTTTTGACCCGAAATTACTTTTTTGTCTCTGTGTCCAAATTGGACTTATGGGTAAGCTATTCTAGCTATTTTGACCATTCTGGACACGTTGGTGATATTTGTTTTATATCGACGATATCTGCAGACTTTTCCCTTATCTTACCATTTGTTATAATCTCTCTTTTGGTTCGTATTTTGAGATCCGTGCATCGAAATTGAGATCCGTCGATTCCAGTGATTTATGTCACTAAAATTGACCAGTTGACCATGTGGATGATTATAGAGACTAGCTTTTGTAGGAACCCTATGGGGGATGAATAGGGTCAGCTAACTAATCAAGCACTTAGCACAAGCTAATGGACAATTTAAAAATATAAGTGCAAGAGAAGAAGCAACAACAATACCGACACACGATATATCATGGTATCCTCCAAGGGGCACTCCAGTCCCGGAACTTCTCCGACTTTAATCCACTATTTGAGTAAATAGTTACACACGAGTTTGGATCTGAAGAACTCCCAACTTATTACACGAGAGCTTAGTCCGAAGGCCTCTCCGTTTTCAACTGAGAGTTTGGATACGAAGACTCTCCAACTTCAACCGAGAGTTTGGATACGAAGACTCTCCAACTTCAACCAGGAGTTTGGATACGAAGACTCTCCAACTTCAACCTTTCACAATAGGTTTTGATCTCATTTTACTTTTCAACTCAATAATACTGACATAATTTGTGGATGACAAATGAAAGCTTTGTAGAGTTGTTTGTGGATAGGCTTTGTTGGTTTTGAAATTTTAGGCTCAAAGCATCAACCTTGAATGAAGGGGTTCAAGGCTATTTATAACCAAAGCATTGAAATGAGCTCAAAGGCCACTTTTCAGTCAGCGATCGGTATACCGTCGGTATGAACCGGTATACTGTCGAAATATCGGTCTGGAATTACAACGGCTAGAAATATAGCCATTGGGATCATTAAATGTTAGAAATCTGACCGTTGGATTTTTAACGTTACTGAATCGGTATACCATCGGTATAGATCGGTATTCCGTCGGTATGCCGATTTTGTAAATAGAAACTTTCTGTGAACAAAAATCGGTATACCATCGGTATAGACCGGAATACCGTCGGTATGTCAATTTTTATCTGAAAATGATCCTGGGCTAATTTCTACCCTAGCTTTCGATTTTGCCATCCATTTCTTGTGTTTACAATTATTCCTAAGACTCATTACAACCTCCAAATATACTTAGACAGGTGTAGGCTTCTTTAGAGTCTTGAAATATGATGGCATGGCTTGGCTTCTTCCTTTGATATGTGCTGGCTTTTTTCCCTTGGCGGCAGCTGTCCAAAGGTATCCAGTTTGTGAAAACTGAATACCTTTCGGGGGCTTCGCCCCCGAACCTCCGACGAGGGATGCTGCCCTCTCGACCCCCGTTCGCTGACCGGGCAGCGGAACCCCCGAGTGCGTGGCTCCACATTGATTTTTTCATTGCATATGTCCACATTGATCTTGCTTATTGCTTTTCTGCATGTACATATTAGACGAACAAAAAATATACATAGTAGCAATTATGATAAGTATAATGCACATTAGGACAATGCTGAGTTTAAGTATAAGTGCTAAGGTGATAGCTTAAATGTTAGTGATATCATAATGATTAAACTTAATTGAATGACCACAATCAAAAACTTAGATTTGATTTTGGCAACCGGTTAAATTTAAGATATAAGCTTATATCACTAATATGTAAACCAATAGGCACATATCACCAAAGTATAAGTATAAGTAGAAATGCTATAGTGAAGTATGAAGATTAGTGATAAAAATACTAAACTTAACATAACCATATTCAAAAACATGATACAATCATTAGGCCAACAATCTCCCTCTTTTTTATTATGGCAAATCGTTTAAGTTTAGTTTGGACACAATAGATGCATGTATCACTAATATACAACAGACATAAGCAATATCACTAAAAGCATACTACTTTGATTACTTATAAATACATACTTAAACTTACTTCTCCCCCTTTGACATGATCAAAAATAGGCTCTCCCGTACTAAGAGATAAAATAAAATCAATCTCAAGCATAGAAATCAGAGCATGAGAAGTCATAGACAATCATGATAAGATATACTAGTGAAAAACAATATGAGAAGGGTGTAATGACAAGTTTATAAAGCTACATTGCCAATGTAGAACATCAAATTTTTAAAAGAATCATATCAAAACACAATATAGTTGGTAAAATAAATAAAATTAAAAAACAGTCAAAAAATAGTCTTACCAACTTGAAATCCAAGAAAGAAACTCCAAAACATAATACTATATGAATTAAAACTCTAGTTTTAGAAGGAAGCGATATACCAATTGAAATAAAAGATTTCAATCAAGGATTTAGTCAAAAACCCATGAGGATTAGATAATTGCAAAGTAATTGATATAAAATAATCTCTTTATTTGCAAAATCTATTTGCTTACCCGAGTTAATGCATTTGAACTCAATTACCTTAACATGCAATGTGAATATCCTTTAGATAACCATGAAGGTAAAGGAGAAAAATACTTAAAAAGAGACATTCAGTCGACTTGAATGCTCTCTCTCAAAGTTTTACCAATATAGATAAACAAGAATTTTAGGTAAGTCCTCAATAAGAAAAGCCAAATCAATTAAGCATATAAGGAAAGCCAAAACAATGAAAGCAAAATGTTCATCAAGATAAGATATGAAAGTTAATATTAACAAGATGACTTATTTAATCCATATAAAAGAGAGAGATAAATAATAAAAACACTTGCATACACTCTCATAAATCCTTTACAAATAAATTATGACCTCAATCAATAGGATATGAAATAAAGAAAATATGGTTCCATGATGAACTAGGTATATGACATATTAAAGGGTATAAATAAATTGAATCAATTGATTTGCTCCCCTCACAATATGCGTATATAGTTCCAAAGGACTTATAGTATAAAAATATAACTAAAAGATTTGGGGGTAAATCAACTATGGATTTCTCCCCCTTGCTCAATGCATATAAGGCTACAATATCGTCAAACGAATAATGTTGGTGCTTTATTTACATGGAGAGAGCTTGCTCTCAACATACCTTGTAAAATTTTAGTCCCACATTGGAAAAGCACCATGAGTTATCTCAACATATATACTTGGGTGTGTTGTTGAGAGATGCACATGGGGTGGTGACCCTAAGGAGGGAACCATGTGGGTGATTTTACTAGGAGGTAAGAATAAGGCTCCAAGGATTAAGCATTAATGCTTTTGTCATTCTCTTGGATTAATTCCACTTGGAGCTAAGCCCCAAAGGGGCTAGCAACTCGGACTCGGACTCGGGCTCATGGGTTCATGAGGCGTAATGTGGCGTTTTGTTGGCACTTTGCACTTAGCACGTCAGCAGTCATGCGGTCTTTATGCGGCTCATATGCGGCCATGCGGTCTTATGCGGCATGCGGCTCATGCGGCTCATGCGGCCATGCGGCCATGCGGTCCATGCGCCATGCGGCTCATGCGGTTCATGCGGCTCATGCGCTCATACGGTCCATGCGGTCCATGCGGCTCATGCGGCTCATGCGGTTCATGCGGTCCATGCGGCTCATGCGGCACATGCGGTCCATGCGGCCCAAACGGTCCATGGCCAGGCTGCTGCTGCTGCTGCCGCATGGAGGGCTACGCTGACTGTGCAGATTTCAAATCGGTTATGGAAAGGGTGAATCAATGCGATTAATTCAGATCCTATCTTTGTGGGATTTGAATTAATTTCGTTATCTTTGTGGGATTTGAATTAATTCAGTTCCTATCTTTGTGGGATTAGAATTAATTGTTGCTATCTTTTTGTGATTTGATTCAATCTTTCCATAACTGAAAGGCGGCTAGGGTTTCCACCCTCTCTATATATACTCTCTTCTGGCCTCCTTTGTGACTACTACGAAAATACAAGTCAAAAAGAGAAAGAGAGAAGAGCTGCTGCCGCCATTGCAAGTCATCCGAGGAGTCAGAACAGAGGTGACATCGAGCGTTCCACAAGTTATTCAACTTGCTGGTTCCTGGAAGCAGATCGTGTGGGCGAATCTTGCTTTGAGCAACGGTGTTTTGACACCCCAGCATTGTTCTTCTTTCATCTCTCTAGTTTTATTGTAACTCGTTCTGTCCCAATTGCAACACGTTTGCAAGGAAGAACGAGAGATCTTCTCTTCTCTTTTTTCCCTCCTTCAGATTGTAATTTGGCTATTTGATTTTTTATTCCATCGTAGATCTTGAGTTTGCTCTCTGCAAAGTTTTGTGGGACATCTCAGATCTCGATTGCATCTGTTTTTCCATCTTTGATCAAGCCCCGGACTAACAAATAATACCATCTTTGGTCAAGAGGAGATATCCAATTAATAGCCACTAAAGATGAAAATTCAAAAGAATATTCAATTAAGCACATATAATCAAAAGATGGCATACATTAGTCTATATAGAAGGATCTCATATTTAAATATGATAGATCAATGTATGTTATCTTTTAAAAAATATCATCATGAAAAAAGAATAAAGTCAATTAACAGCAATCATGATGATAGACAAATATAGCACAAAATAAGTAAAAATAAAACACAAATATCATGTCAATGATTATCTAATTAAGAAGAATAAACCAATTTATTACTTTACATGGACTAGGTATGTTTCACCATATATGTACCCATCAACATGTAAAATCCAAACCTTGCTAATGGTAAATAATAATCCATAAAGTTCAAATAGCAAAGGCCCATATGTGACAATCCATGAGTAGTCAAAGTAGGTAATAAATTAGTTTGATAATCACATAATAAGATAATATAGGACTACTCACCCATTGGGATCATTCATAAAGAAGATAAATAAATAAATATGATCCAATGAATCTTATCAAAAGAAAATCTAAAATCCATATTTATAATAAAATCTCACAAATTAATAAAAATATGGGAAATAGTCAATCTATTTAAATGACTGCAAATATAATAAGAAAGAGATGTAAATGATAAATGATAATATGATGAGCAAAGCAAGGAATCACAAACCTCTTTTGAAAGAATATCAAATCAAATGTTTGTCAAACCAGTTTTAGAGAACAAGACATATGTATCTAAAATAGGATACAAATTACATTTAGGAGAATCACTAAACTTGTTTATGTAAATTAGCATATCATATATAGATTGAAGTATAGGAAGATAGCTAGATGTGTGAAAGTGAACCAAAATTATATAGCTAAAAATATCACAAATAAGCAAGCTATATAACTAAATAAGATTAATGAGGTAGGCCATTAACAGATAAATGTGCTCATTAAATCTTAAGTCACAAACACTACAGATACTTGCTTAAGCATAGAGTTCGCAATTAAGGGCATACATTTTGAATGATCAAAATGATTCATTGACTCTTTACTAAGTAAGGATAAAAGCATAAGATGACAAATAAATGAATTAACTCTTATCAAGTATAGGCCAAAAGAGATATTCATGAAAATATAAAAAAATCTCTTTGCTATGTATTGAGATTAACCCAAGATAATAAAATAATAGATCGATCTAGAGAATGCAACATATTATATCCAATATAAAACAAGTGTATTCTCTAGAAATGGGAAATCTCAACACAAAAGCTCAAACTATAGTAGCTAAGGACATAAGAAGTATGATGTATTAATTACATGTATTCTCGTGTGCTACAAAAATATTAGTGGGCAACAATAATTCAAAAGAAGCATATGCCCAAGAAATGAGCAAAGAAAGATCATTAAGATCACGAAAGCTAATTAAGAGCTAAAGATAGCAAGAGATACATTTTTTAAAGCTTTCATAGTACACCATAGTAAATTATAAAGATACAAACTAGAAAATGTGCACTAATTAAGTAGGTAAATTTAACATGCAAGTAGAAACAAAACTATGTGATCCTTAAAGAACATCCATAATTAGTCATGAGCAAGACATCAATAAACATTTTCTCTCAACATCCTAACTTAAAGGTATAAAACAAAAAATATCAAAAGTTAGAATTATTTATATATATGAAACTATATATCACGAATAGGCATACATGAAAAGATCAAAATCAATTAAAACATGTATACATAATGCCAACCAAAAAGTCAAGAAGATATCATCAAAAGAAGACTTTAAGGAAGAAACTAATTAATTCAATAAGCACAATTTGGTCAAGGAATCAATAGCTAAGTATGAGATAAGCACAAGTTTGAAGGTAACAAGTATAATAAATACTCTTCAAGTCAATATTAAAACTTTAGCTCAACTCATATGTCCACATAAAGATATTTATACAAAATATATATCAACATAAGAAATACATGATCTACATGTAAATAGAAATTTAAAGAATATAGTCATGTATCCTTAATAAATTTGAAAAACTATCACAAATTCAAAATACGTATAAATAAGTATTAGGCAAAAACATAATTGATTCATATAGGTTTAATCAAAATAAAATATGAGAACCAATAATGAATATATTATATAACCACAAGGTTAAAATGGAAGTATAAGTATATACTTGTCAAGTGATAAGAAGCTTGTGCTAAACACATGTATTCACAAATACCGACTAATGTAAATATGACATATTAAAAACAAATCGACAAAAGGGTAACTATCTCAAAAACTTTAAAGACGGAGAGTTAAAAACATATTAACTCAAATAAAAACCAAGCCCCTATGGACTAGAGTGATGTGCATGCTTCATAGATAATGACTAACAGTAAAGCGCATGCCTAGATAAATGTCATATATAGAAAATGAATGATAAGCTACATAGTGTGAACTAATCATTTAAGCCGAGTAACTAGTCATGTAGATAAAAGAATTAATAAGAAAAATAACTAAGCATGCTAGTATTATATCTCATATTGATTTATATAAAAGGGAACTAAAGGATATCAATGTGAGCTAGTAGCAAGACAATAAGAGAAACATGCTAGATTCTACAAATATAATAATTTAAAGAAAATCGTTTAGCATGTTACCAAAGTGGCTCTAGTGGCCACGCTTGTATTGGTACAATTACTTGGAAGATGACCTTTGAGCTTTGCAACCACCAACACGCTCCTCGATGCTATGTCCCGATACAAGAGCTCCACCTACAATATTAGGCGAAGACTTTGGTATCCAAATAAACTTGGATCCACATTTGTTAGCTTTAGGGACCCACATAGCATTTACTCTAACATTGGTAGTAAAAGTCCTACGAATAGGGCATGTAACACTCATGTGTCCAATGTGAGAGCAATAGAAGCACCTAATGCTAGTGTGTGCACATGTGTCAGAATGAGCATGGTTATGAACATGTGACATACTAGAATGATGAATATCTCTAGAGTGAGCATGAGAAGATTTGGTTTTAAGAATATTATGTTCTAATAACAAATCATCATGCATGCAAGTAAGATAATCTAATTTAGCATTTAAAATATCATTCTCTTTTTCAAATAAAGCAATTCTAGAGATAAAAGCATCATTTTGTTTCTTTAAATCATCAATAGAAGAATCATGCAAATAAGATAACTCATGTGATTGAGTCTTGAGATCTTCTATTGATGAGGAAAGATTTTTAATTTTCAAAATTAAAGCCTCATTCAAACTCTTTAAAGAAACACAAGATGAGTTTTGATAATCAAATCTAGATAATAAATTATTGTTTTTATTTCTCAAATCTCATTAGATTCTTCTAAATGAATAACCTTTTCTGAAAGTTCTTCATTTGTAGAATGAAGGCCATCAAGAATCTCTAAGGATTGGCTAGCCATGGCTTTCCACTTAGAGCATTTCTTGCATTTAGAAGAAATATGATTGTCCATGCTACTAGTAGTAAAACCCTCTTTATCGGAGGAGAGAAGGAATACAATGCCATATAAAAATTAACAAGGATCTACTCTAAGGAAGTTAAGCCTAACAATAGAGTCCTTGCTCTGATACCAATTATAGGAACCCTGGGGGGGTGAATAGGGTCAAGCAAACTAATCAAGGACTTAGCACAAGCTAATGGACAATTTAAAAATATAAGTACAAGTGAAGAAGCAACAAAATACAGACACACGATATATCCTGGTATCCTCCCAAGGGGCACTCCAGTCCCGAAACTCTCTCAGGCTTTAATCTACTATTTGAGTAAATAGTTATACACGAGTTTGGATCCGAAGAACTCGCCAACTTCTTACACGAGAGCTTTAGTCCGAAGGCCTCTCCGACTTCAACTGAGAGTTTGGATACGAATACTCCAACTTCAACTGAGAGTTTGGATACGAAGACTCTCCAACTTCAACCTTTCACAATATGTTTTGATCTCCTTATTTCACAATAGGTTTTGATCTCCTTATACAACATGAAGATCATACTTTTCAACTCAATAACTCTAACACAATTTGTGGATGGCAAAAGAAAGCTTTGTAGATTTGTTTGTGGATAGGCTTTGGTGGTTTTAAAATTTTTTGGCTTAAAGCATCAACCTTGAATGAAGGGGTTCAAGGCTATTTATAATCAAAGCATTGAAAAGAGCTCAAAGGCAACTTTTCAGTCGACGATCGGTATACCGTCGAATACCGGTCTGGAATTACAACGGCTAGAAATATAGCCGTTGGGATCATTAAATGTTAGAAATCCGACCGTTGGATTTTTAACGATACTAAATCGTTATACCGTCGGTATAGAACAGTATTCCGTCGGTATGCCGATTTTGTAAGTAGAAACGTTCTGTGAACAAAAATTGGTATACCGTCGGTATAGACCGGAATACCGTCGGTATGCCGATTTTCATCTAAAAATGATTCTGGGCTAATTTCGAACCTAGCTTTCGATTTTGCCATCCATTTCTTGTGTTTACAACTATTCTTAAGACTCATTATGGACTCCAGATATACTTAGGAAGGTGTAGGCTTCTTTAGAGTCTTGAAATGATGATGGCATGGCTTGGCTTCTTCCTTTGATAGGTGCTGGTTTTTTTTCCCTTGGCGCAGCTGTCTAAAGATATCCAGTTTGTGAAAACTGAATGCCTTTCGGGGCTTCGCCCCTGAACCTCCGACGAGAGGTGCTGCCCCCTCGACCCTGTCTGCTGACCGAACAGCGGAACCCCCGAATGCGTGGCTCCGGAGATGTCGTCGGGTGGTTCAGAGAAATCTTGTGGGATCCGTCGTCTTTGGCCCACCATGATTTCTTCATTGTATATGTCCACATTAATCTTGCTTATTGCTTTTCTGCATGTATATATTAGACGAACAAAGCAATATACATAGTAGCAAGTATGATATAGATATACATTAGGACAATGCTGAGTTTAAGTATAAGTGCTAAGGTGACAGCATAAATGTTAGTAACATCATAATGATTAAACTTAATTGAATGACCAAAATAAAAAATTTAGATTTGATTTTGGCAACCCGATTAAATTTAAGATAGATAAGCTTATATCACTAATATGTAACCAATAGACACATATCACCAAAGGTATAAGTATAAGTAGAAATGCTATAGCAAAGTATGAAGATTAGTGATAATGAAATGCTAAACTTAACATATTAACCATATTCAAAAATATGATACAATCATTAGGCCAACAATCTCCCTTTTTTTATTATGGCAAATCGGTTAAGTTTAGTATGGACACAATAGATGCATGTATCACTAATATACAACATACATAAACAATATCACTAAAAGCATACTACTTAGATTACTTATAAATACATACTTAAACTTACTTCTCCCCCTTTGACATGATCAAAAATAGGCTCTTCCGTACTAAGAGATAAAATAAAATCAATCTCAAGCATAGAAATCAGAGCATGAGGAAGTCATAGACAATCATGATCAAGATATACTAGTGAAAAACAATAGAAAGGGTGTAATAACAAGTTTATAAAGCTACATTGCCAATGTAGAACATCAAATTTTTAAAAGAATCATGTCAAAACACAATATAGTTGGTAAAATAAATAAATTGAAAAACAGTCAAAAAATAGTTTTACCAACTTGAAATCCAAGAAAGAAACTCCAAAACATAATACTATATGAACTAAAACTCTAGTTTTAGAAGGAAGCGATATACCAATTGAAATAAAAGATTTCAATCAGGGATTTCATTCAAAAACCCATGAGGATTAGATAATTGCAAAGTAATTGATATAAAATAATCTCTTTATTTGCAAAATCTATTTGCTTACCCAAGTTAATGCATTTGAACTCAATTACCTTATCATGCTATGTGAATATCCTTTAGATAATCATGAATATAAAGGAGAAAAATACCTGAGAAAGAGACATTCAGTCGACTTGAATGCTCTCCTCAAAGTATTACCAATATAGATAAAAGAGAATTTTAGTTAAGTCCTCAATAAAAGCCAAATCAATTAAGCATATAAGGAAAGCCAAAACAATGAAAGCACAATATTCCAAGATAAGATATGAAAGTTAAAATTAACAATATGACTTTTTTAATCTATATAAAAAGAGAGATAAATAATAAAGACACTTGCATACACTCTCATAAAACCTTCCCAAATAAAAATATCATGACCTCAATCAATAGGCTATGAAATAGAAGAAAACATGGGTCCATGATGAACTAGGTATACGACATATTAAAGGGTATAAATTGAATAAATGATTTGCTCCCCCTCAAAATATGCGTATATAGTTCCAAAGCACTTATAGCATAAAATATATAACTAAAAGATTTGGGTGTAAATCAACTATGGATTTTCCCCCATGCTCAATGCATATAAGGCTACAATATCGTCAAAAGACAAATAATATCATCTTTAGTCAAGAGGAGATATCCAATTAATAGCCGCTAAAGATAAAAAATCAAAACAATATTCCAATTAAGCACATACAATCAAAATGCCATACATTAGTCTATATAGAAGGATCTCATATTTAAATATGATAGATCAATGTATGTTATCTTTAAGAAAATATTATCATGAAAAAAGAATAAAGTCAATTAAGAACAATCATGATGATAGACAAATATAGCACAAAAATATAAAAATAAAACACAAATATCATGTCCATGATTATCTAATTAAGAAAGAATCAACCAATTTATTACTTTACATGGACTAGGTATGTTTCACCATATATGTACCCATCAACGTGTAAAATACAAACCTTGCTAATGGTAAATAATAATCCATAAAGTTCAAATAACAAAGGCCCATATGTGGCAATCCATGAGTAGTCAAAGTAGGGTAATAAATTAGTTTGATAATCACATAATAAGATAATATAGGACTACTCACCCATTGGGATCATTCATAAAGAAGATAAATAAATAAATATGATCCAATCAATCTCATCAAAAGAAAATCCGAAATCCATATTTATAATAAAATCTCACAAATTAATGAAAATATGGGAAAGAGTCAATATCATTTAAATGATTGCAAATATAATAAGAAAGAGATGTAAATGATAAATAATAATATGATGAATCAAGCTAAAGCAAGGAATCACAAACCTCTTTTGAAAGACAATATCAAATCAAATGTTTGCCAAACCAGTTTTAGAGAACAAGACATATGTATCTAAAATAGGATACAAATTACATTAAGGAGAATCAATAAACTTGTTTATTTAACCTAGCATATCATAATAGATTGAAGTATAGGAAGATAACTAGATGTGTGAAAGTGAACCAAAATTATATAGCTTAATAATATATCACAAATAAGCAAGCTATATAACTAAATAAGATTAATGAGGTAGGTCATTAACAGGATAAATGTGCTCATTAAATCTTAAGTCACAAACACTACAGATACTTGCTTAGGCATAGAGTTCACAATTAAGGGAAAACATTTTGAATGACCAAAATGATTCATAGACTTTTTACTAAGCAAGGATAAGAGCATAAGATGACAAATAAATGAATTAATCTCTTATCAAGTATAGGCTAAAAGAGATATTCATGAAAACATAAAAAAATAGATCTCTTTGTCAAGTATTGAGCTTAACCCAAGATAATAAAATAATAGATCGATATAGAGAATGCATAATATTATATCCAATATAAAACAAGTGTATTCTCTTGAAATGGAAAATCTCAACACAAAAGCTCAAACCATAGTAGCTAAGGACATAAGAAGTATGATGTATTAATTACATGTATTCTCATGTGCTACAAAAATATTAGTGGGCAACAATTGTTCAAAAGAAGCATATGCCCAAGAAATGAGCAAAGAAAGATCATTAAGATCAAGAAAGCTAATTAAGAGCTAAAGATAGCAAGAGACACATTTTTTAAAAGCTTTCATAGTGCACCATAGTAAATTATAAAGATACAAACAAGAAAATGTGCACTAATTAAGTAGGTAAATTTAACATGCAAGATAAAGCACAAAACTATGTGATCCTTAATAGAACATCCATAATTAGTCATGAGCAAGACATCAATAAACATTTTCTCTCAACATCCTAACTTAAAGGTATAAAACAAATAATATCAAAAGTTAGAAATCATTTATATATATGAAACTATATATATCACGAATAGGCATACATGAAAAGATCAAAAATCAATTAAAAACATGTATACATAATGCCAACCAAAAAGTCAAGAAGATATCATCAAAAGAAGACTTTAAGGAAGAAACTAATTGATTCAAGACACATTTGGTCAAGGGAATCAATAGCTAAAGTATGAGATAAGCACAAGTTTGAAGGTAACAAGTATAATTAAATACTCTTCAAGTCAATATTAAAACTTTAGCTCAACTCATATGTCCACATAAAGATATTTATACAAAAAATATATCAACATAAGAAATACATGATCTACTTATAAATAGAAATTTAATGAATATAGTCATGTATCCTTAATGAATGTTTGAAAAAATATCACAAATTCAAAACAAGTATAAATAAGCTTTATTAGGCAAAAACATAATTGATTCATAAGAGGTTTAATCAAAATAAAATATGAGAATCAATAATAAATATATTATATAAGCACAAGGTTAAAATGGAAGTATAAATGTATACTTATCAAGTGATAAGAAGCTTGTGCTACACACATATTCATAAATACCGATTAATGTAAATATGACATATTAAAAACAAATCAACAAAAGGGTAACTATCTCAAAAACTTTAAAGACGGGAGTTAAAAACATATTAACTCAAATCAAAACCAAGCCCCTATGGACTAGAGTGATATGCATGCTTCATAGATAATGACTAACAGTAAAGCGCATGCCTAGATAAATGTGTCACACTAATAGAAAATGAGTGATAAGCTATATAGTGTGAACTAATCATTTAAGCCGAGTAACTAGTCATGCTAGATAAAAGAATTAATAAGAAAATTAACTAAGCATGCTAGTATTATATCTTACATTGATTCATATAAAAGGCAACTAAAGGATATCATTGTGAGCTAGTAGCAAGACAATAAAAGAAATATGCTAGATTCACAAATATAAATAATTTAAAGAGAATCGTTTAGCATGTTACAAATATAAACAATTTAAAGAAATATCCATTTCGATATGTGAACGGCTAGGGGATAAATCCGGCACCTGCACGTGTCGTGTACAGGTGCTATTGTTCACGAATAAACATCATGGGGATATTTCTGGATAGTCTACATGTCTAAGATATTTTCCCTCCCGACTACTCCATGTGACGAGCGTGTCAACAAGCAGCAAGATATATATAAACATGAAATGATAAGACTACTATGAATCGAAAGCAATCAGAAAGTGCACTTGCCTGTGGTCCTTTGCTGGTGAAACAACCATCTTTGTTTGGTCCAACGTAGTTCGATTAGCCTAGGGTCGATATGAAGTTGTCAAATTCAGGCAACATAAGAACGTACGACTAGTCACGATTATGATTAATCTAATAGAAGTTTGTTTTATAAAAAGGAGATTTTAGTTAGATGTATATACACTATTTAAAAACACCTTTAAGAGCATAATATTTACTCGAAAACCATTAAGGGAATATTTATAAGTTTAGATAAATATTTATTAATTTAGAAAGTACTTATAAACCTTTTTTTGGATACGTATTGAGAAAGCTAATAGATAGTAGAGATCATATTATACTTTAGGTAAATACATGGAAATCTTAGAAAACATTTTTAGGGCAAAAATCTAACTTTTGCCAAACTATAATTTCTTTGACCAAAACTATACTTTTAATAACTATAATTTTTCAGGAAAGTATAAGTAATATTAATGATTATAAATAAAACCAAATATATATATACAAGTCCAAATTAATATTAGGAAAACTATTTTACATTATTAATAAAAACTCATACCTTTGTAATCTATATAATAATTCCAGAGAATCTATTTACACATACATAATTGTACGTATCTAAAATAATTGCAAAAACTACTAATGGGCCCACAGCCCCAACTAAATAAATAAAATAGAGACATTGACATGGGCCCAGGCTTAAGCCCCAGCCCAAATGTATGATAAGTCCCTAAACCTACTAAAGTCCCATTTAAGTCCATATATTAAATATTCAAAAATAACTAAATAATAATAATATAATAATAATATAATAATAGTAGTTCATAACCAAAATAATATTACTAATAATTTTAGTAATTCAGTATTAAAAAAATTATTGTATTAGGGATTTATATATATCCAGCCTAGACAATTTGAAAGCCCATTATCCATTCCATTGTGCTCACTGGACTTGCCCAACAAAACAATTAAGTCCCTACTGTTACCAACTCTTAAAAACAAAAGGATGATATTAACCCTTCTCTGCCAGATGGGAGAGAGAGAGTAAGGAAAGGAGAGCAAAGGGATTAGAGTGTGAGTGACAGCGAAGGGAACTCACCGGAAGGGTTTTCCCGAGCTCGTCGGCAACGACCTGCTGCCGCCACAGGGATACGATGCCACCGGTCAGGCGGGGTGCACGCCAGGGCGGCGATCCTGGCCGGGGCAGCTCACCGAGGACAAGACTCGTCAAGCGCCCGGCGGCGGAAGGGCGAAGTCGAAGGCGTGCTGACCTCCATCGGCCGGGACGCGACGGCAAAGTGGGCGAAGCGGACCGAAAACGGCGGCAAAGTCGACGCGGGCGGAGATGTCCTGCTGGAACAGGAAAGGGGCGGAGGAGGCGTGGCTTCGAAATCGGGGCTGGCGGTTACCTCGAAGTGGAGGTGCGGGTTTGCGAGGCCGGGCGGTGGCGCGCCAGGGCGACCACGGTGGCGAGTTCGGTGTCCAGATCTGGACACAAGGGACTCAGGCGCGAGGAGAGGGCGGACCGCGTGTCGTCGCTATCGCAGACGCCGGTCCGGTAGAGGGAATGCTCGGGATCGGCCGGTGGGGGCCGCTCGAGCGGTTCACGGAGTAGGAACTCCGACGTATGGTGAAGGCTGGCAGGAGGACGCGGACAACGACAGCGGCAAAAAGGATCCGAGACGGAACTGGCACCGAGGCGTAGACGTGCGCTGGAATCTGGACATCTACGAAGCAGGGCTCGACGAGGGAAAACTCGCGCGGCGGCGGCTCCTGGTACCGATGAAGCACGGCAAAAAGTCGATGCTCGGCGCTCGGGAGAGAGGAAACATGGCGGCCGTGGCTTGCCAAAGGTTGGCGGAAGGCTGGGCGTTGACGCGGTCGAATGTGCCGGAGGGTTGCTGTCAGGTATGGTGAGGGTCAGGGTTGTATGTTGATGGCGTGTCATGTCCTGATGTTTGGACACGGCGGAGATGGTCTTGTGGTTCATGTCCGGTATGTCGGACATGAGAGACTCGTATTCTGTAATGTATTTAAATGGGCTGGAATTGTGTATTGGACACGGACACGACGACACCGTAGTGATGGTGCTTTGGTTGTGGTGAATGGTACTGATGGGGATGGTGGTAAGGGTGGTGGTCACCTGGTGTACGAGGGGCACGGGTGTTGGATCTGGAGGGGTCGGGGCGCGGCTAGAGACCAGTCGAAAATTGACCATCACGGCTAGTCGGAGGAGGACTACTCGAGGAGTGACGACTGTCAAGGAGTGACGACTGTCAAGGAGTGGAAGAAGGCAGGGTGCAGCGCTGTTCATGTAGTCGGGATGGCAGCGATGGTAGGGATGGTGGTGAATGGTGGTCGATGGCTTGGGTGCAGAGGAGAATTGATGCATATATATACGAGGGAGAGGGGTGTCTATGGTGATAAGATTGCTAAGATTTACAATCGATTGTCATTTAGTTTATTACTATCTTAAACCCTCATTCATATCTATAAGTACTTCTTCTAAATTGAAATTTAATACAATCTTAGCCTAATAAATAGTTTAAATACATATTTAACTTTTCAAATACTTTCTAAACCATACAAATTAAATCATATAACCTTAATTAGATTGGCAATCTTCATTGGTAAGATAATAGTCAATAGATTTCAAAACTAAATTAATGTAATCTAATAATTTGAAAAATATAACTAATATTAACGAAGTATTTTAAATCGTACTTGAACTTAAATAATTGAAGGTTGATTATGGTGATTTGAAGTAGAAAAATAGCATAAATAATATTGATACCATCATGATAATCTAAATTACTCAAAATCATAATTTAGCAAATCCTCTTGTTTATAATATTCATTTTCGAAATTAAAACATTTGAAGGTCCAAATTACTAACCTAAATATCTTTATAAAACCAAATAGTACTCTCTAACTAGTTTTTCGAAATATCAAGATAGTGTTTATATGTTTTAAAGGACAATTATTTCTAGGAAAAATAAAAATAAAATAGAGGAGAGGAGTTACAAATCTACCCCAAAAATTTGTCACGACCCGTATCCGCTTTTTGGACGCGAGCTCGCGAGCAAGCCAACTACGTATCGAGCGGACTCCAGCCCGACTCGAGTACGTATGAGCTATCGGGGTCATGGGTATCATGTCTAATCTAAACAATATCTCAATTCACATGAACATATAAACAAGAATGAACAATTATGGGTCGTGGTCTGCAGCCCACTAGCATATATGTCCGATTAGACTCCAAGAATAATATGAGTCTATAAAGCTAAGCTGATAAGCAGGATATATCTTGAAAGCACGAGAAGATAGTAAATCAATAACACTAACAAAATACCTGAATCATGCGATTGAAGTCAACTACCACATGCTCAGCTAACTAACTCCGTGCAATCAGCTACCTGAAGAGATCATCAGGTCCTCAGAGGACTAGCAAGATACATAAAACATGCCTACTAATATGACAGTAAATAACATGTATGGAGTATAAGAACTCTGTAAGAAGAACATCTAAGGACGATGAGTCGTGTGGAAATATAATACTAGACTTGGCTAACTATCAATCAAAACTCCTATAGCTTGTAGTTCAATGGAAGATACTCCCAATCTATAGTGTTTCAATTGACGTACAAAACAGGATACTCTCAGTCGAGATTAGCCAATTCTAGTATCGATCTCCTCTCCTAAGGATACAAGGTCAAGTAGACTCCTATAATTGTAGTACAATGCAAGATACTCCCAATTTATAGTATCGCAAGTCAAGTAAATCAATCAATCAATATATGCTATAGGTCGTAGTACAATATAAGATAATCCCAATCTATGACATGTCCTCAAGTAAAGTTAATCAAGTGATATCAAGGTAGAAGAATCGGCTATAGCTCGTAGTACAATGTAAGATACTCCCAATCTATAGTATGTCTTAACTGTAGTATAATGCAAGATACTCCCAGTCAAGAATGGTCAAGTCAAGGATAGATATAGAAACTAACAACTCAATCACGAGACAAGATAACATAAAAAGACCAATAATCAACAATGTCGAATATCCTATACATGCACGTAATCTAGAACAAGTAAAGCAATCAAGGACAAATCAATCACAATATGGAGTCATGTGACAATATAAAAGGAAAACAATAGAAAGAAACAATGTAAATACTGTATATGTTCGGCAAGGTATACTTGCATGGGGGTTGCACGGAGAACCAACAATGTATCGCCAATCAACAAGTCAGAAAGTCCAAGTCATCCCAACTGTCTTCGAAAGTTGAAATAAACATTACCAATATTCTCAGAATAGTCAAATTAGCTAGAATTGCCTGTCCTTAAGTCCAATTCTGGACACAAGAGCAAAACGATAATCTTTAGCAAAAATGATGTCCGCCGTTGGACCTGTTTGTACTGAAA
>JANAVB010033017.1:20308955-20323955 GCA_029216955.1 Iris pallida | reverse complement strand
CATATGAGGAAGTTGTGGTCTCATGCATTGGCATAGAGTAACAGCCACCAAACTAAGGAAGGTTACTTATTACCAATAAATAGAGGATCATAGGTTCAGTCTTATTGAAACCTTCAGGCAAGTATACCCCAACTATACAATCCAAGGAATATTAGAGGTTATGTGATCATACCCCAACATTCATGTTTCATGTCAGTGTTAATCATACAACCCATGTATGATTAGCCAAGTGTTAGTCATACATCTCATGTATGACTAGCCAGGCCATATTCTTGTGCAAGTTCCTAAGCCGACCACATAACGCTCTAATATCTTAAGGCACCATTTTATGTTTATATTATACATCATATACTCCTATACTGTTCTACATTTCTGTATTTCATACCCTGATATGATATCCAATTTTACATATCATGTTTATATTCCAGTCTTGATATTTTATCTTGTATTTTATTATAATTGTCTCTTATAGAATTTGTCAATTCGCATAGAACTGTTGTTAGTTTATGTACTCGTTCGCATCTTGACTGGATACATTGATAATATTTTTAGGAGTTGTTATTCCCTCATTATTGGACTACAGGATGATGCTAGCTGAGGCAGATCTCGATATTCTTTCACCATGAGTTATCTTCCAGGAGTTCTAGGTATGGTAGTAATTTTATTTTTGTTATTATTTTTTCTCTATTTCATTCTTGCCTCATATGATCCTTTTCGTACCCGTATATTCGGGTGCGGGTCATGATACGTTTTTAGTGGTAGCCCATGCAGGCCAGTCTTTGCGATTAATGCAAAGTCATGGTAGTACTTGAGCTTATCTGTACTACTGCGAGCCTGCCCTAGGATTAAGATTGAGTCATGGAATATTTTAGGATTTTGGTACTCAACAACATATTGGGAACTCTTGATAGATTCCAGGGATGACCCCTGGGAGTCTTATTTTGAAATTTTTTTGAGTCTATTTCCCACTTGCTTCTATTCATCCTGATTTTGAAATATTTGTCCGTTATCGAACCCTATTCTTGCATTGGGATGAGTTTATGGACCCTAGAGGGAATTATAATGTATAAGTTGAACTTATATATCTTCTAGGCTGAGAAGAGAATATGATTAGTCAATCTTATATAAAGGTTAAGATTTGTTTTAGATTATATTCCAGGAATCTTGACCTAGATAGTACCTATGGGACATCCCCTGAGAACCTCCTTCTAAATCCTACCTCGAAATCTGTTTCTGTTTGTTTCCATTTACTTATCCTTGATTCGTTGAAAATTTTGAATCTTGATGTTCGTTGTTGACTTTGATTTTGTTTCTAGATAAGTTTTTTATGAATTGTGTTAAGATATAGTCTGATAACATATTTGATGAGGACAATGAGTAGGGTAAATGTCTACTTTATTTATGGAGTTTAGAATTTATCGCAGTCATACAAGCTAGCATGACGAAGACATGGAGCCTGATTTTGGATATACTATCCTAGTTATGGAATTTAAATTTTCTTGCATCCATACCGGTTGGCATGGTAAGGAATCTAGATAACATGATTATAGGGTGTATACCTTAGTTATGGACTCTATCGTTTATTACAGCTACGCTTACTGGCGTGGCAAAAATTTTGGCAACATGATTCGGATAGACGTGTATGGTTATCGGATCGTATCTTAAATGGATTCACTTCTTTTGACCAAATAAGCAAGAACAATTCCTACCATTATTTTTGTCTTATTATTTTTCCTTATCGTATGATGATTTTCTCACCTTACCATTATTTCCTTGTCTTAATTATCAACTATCTTGTATTTACATCTGACATCTACACTTTGAAAATTTTGAAATTCTCATATCTCTGTACCTTGGGAAAAAAAGTCGAGGAAGTATCGTAATCATCTATCTCGTAGAAGAAAAATTTGTTATTAAGTGGTATCTTGGTAGGAATATGAGATGTTGGACATTTAGAAAAAAAATCTTGGGATAAATATATGACTGAGATTGAAAATGAAATCAAGAGGCCGGTATTATCAATTGGGAAAAAACAATTACACTTGGAGAATTATTTTGAGTATGGATTGTTTTAGGAGGAACGAAGAATGATTTCAAGAATTGGAATATACATAAAACTGTAATATTTCATAGTTGTTATTACAGCTGAGGAGGATATTCAAGGACGACTGGATTTTGAGAACCTAAATATTTTAAGTTAGTGATTATTGAGATGTTTCATTTTGAATTAAGACAAGGTACTAAATTTAGGAATTCAAGATACATGGAAAGAATATTGTGATTGTATGCAATGATGATGCTAAATTAAATAAGTATTGATGGAGAATGATTGAGAACTGGTAGGAAAAAATTTGAGTTATAAGAAAATTTAAAGATTTTGTAAGATTACCAAATTTAAGAAGAGTGATATCTGAACGTACAATTGAAAGATATATGGAGATTGATTTATATAATGAGGAATGAATTTTAAGTTGTAATAGCATTAATAGGAGGAGTATAGATTTGGACAATGTCCAAGAATTTTATAATTCTGATACAGGGATTAAATTAAAACTTAGTACAATGTTGTAGAATTTGGACTTTCAAGATGACTAAGTTAAAAGGATTACAAATCCGATGAAAAAAAAAGAAAAAAAAGGAAAGAAAAGATTAATCGAGGAGTTATAACAGGAACGTGCTTCATGAGTGGTCATCTTCATGAGTGAAATTTTGGGTCTTAGTAGTAGTCGAAGCATAGCAAGATGATTACCCCGACTTCCTTCTACAAATCCTACATTTTGGTTTTCTATCATAACGGAAGAAATTCAATTCCTTATCCTTGAATTGTTTCTTAAATTTCAATATCATTGAGATTTTGATCCCCTCTGTTTATGACCAATCGATTTTGGTCGTCTTGTATATCGTGCCAAAGAGTCTTGATTGCTGACTAGACTTAAATGACTTCAAATTCAATTGTGACCTGTATTTGCATCCTTGGATGCTCGTGCTCAGACTTTGATGACCTTCTTCTTCATCTTGCCTAAATCCTATTTTATTCAAGAATTGATCAACTTAGATCATGTCGAGACTTAAATTTAAATCGTGATTGGATTTTAATGCTATCAATTCGTGCTTTAACTTTCTATTTAATTCTTGCTAATGACTAAGTTCTGTTCTAATCACGATTAAGCTTCATGCTATCCTTGATCATACCAAAATCTCATGTTTGGTCAGGCCTAGGTTGCTATCATACTCTTTATCATATGTAATACTGTTGACCAAGGTTAGACTGACCTAATATATAATCATGTCAAATTACGATTTTGATTACGTTGGTTTTTTTTATCGTGCCAAAAATCTTTTCTGACCATGATTTGATTCCTCGAATCTTATCTGAAATCTCGTGATTCTATCGTGCCAAAATTACTAATCGTGTCTAAGTAATTCTGAACTGATTATCTTGAATGTGCAAAAACTCGTCATTCTTTGATCGTGCCTAACATATTGCCTAAACTTTCTATCATGTTTTAACCCCACTATCAACCTTTAATTTTGAGGACAAAATTCTTACAAGGTGGGTAGGATGTGAGCCCCCTGAATTTTTGGGATTTTTTAAATTTTCTAAATGAATTATTTTTGATAATTCATTTTTATCTAATTATCATTAATGCTCTTTTTTGTGACTTTGATTTCTGGAGCATCAGAGATGTCAATCTCTGGAAACTTTCTTCATGAGTTTGTAGTAGACAAGATTATCTTTATTTTGATATATCATATCCCACTCAAACTTGTTCCCGTGTACTCTTTTTGCATCGCACAACTTCAGATCAATTTAGGCCATTTGATCGTTGAATAATTATTAATAATTTCCCAGTTTTATCTTTGATCATCATATGCACGTTGCCGTGACTTTAATTTAAAAGCACACGACTAGTCATTTTCTCAAAACCAACTTCTCGTGCATGATCTAGTCGAGACACCCTACACCCATAACCTTCGTGTCCCACTCAAACACACAATCTTGTGCTTCATTTGCTTCGCACAACTTTCCTCACACAAGAGCTAATCTTAATTCATCCCACAGAGCCATATTTATTTTCGACTTGAATTAGGGACACCCTTTCGACCCAAACCTGTCAACCCAAAATATGGACATGGCCCATATTAAGCCTACTACCTACATGACACTTGTGTCCTATTCAATTGAGCCACCGCATGCTACTTATTTATCCGTAATCATAAATGACTAAATTAAATTATTTATTGCACCAAGTCCGATTTTGACCCGACCTGACTCAATTGAACCCAACCCAAGCTTCATATTGTCCTCTCATGACTACCCAAACACCCCACACAAATTTATCTCTCTTTCCAACTCTAAAATATCTCTCTTTCTCCTTATTTTATTTAAATATCTCTTTCTCTCTCTCTTTCTAATAATGTTTATATACATATATAACTCTCTCTCTCACCTTATCACACACAACACACCCCCATCACCATCAGCCAACACTCTTCTCCCTCTCTCCTATCACAGCTGACATCACCCCTTTCTTTTATTTTCTTCTTTATCATCATCATCACCATCACCCTCACCCTCACCATTAACATCACCACCACCACCATCACTCTCACCATAACCATCTACTTCTTCTCCTCCACCTTCTTCTCCTTCTCCTCCTCTCTCCCTCGGCCAACAGCTCGAGCGCAGCCATCGGCCACCACCACCGGGTTGCCACCACCCCGAACAGCTGCTGCTGCAGTAGCAATGCAGCAGCGGTACCGCAACAGTGGCTGCAGCAGCAGCCGCGTGTGGCCACACCACCACCGTACGTCGGTGCCACACCGCAACCCCGTCCTTGACCCCCCTCATGCCTGCGAGCCTTGTCACGAACGCCGCCCTGACCACGGTGTGCCGTTGCGTGCGGCCCTGAACGCAGTAGCGGGCGGAGCATAGTGCACGTGTGTAGCACTACGCAGCGGCGCCGCAACGGCTGTGCACACCGCCGCGACAACCACCACCATCGTGTACCATTATGACCTCCTACATCGCCAGGCGACCTCCCTCGGGCCACCGTCCTCCTCCTCGATGCGTAGAAGAGGCGATTCGTGCATTTTGCACGGGACCCGTCGTGACACGCAAGTTTCAAACTTAGAATTTGTGTTTCGTCGCAGCGACTTTGTACGCATTTTCTGGGAGATCAGACCGTTGGATCGACGAAACCTTTCCTCCGTCACAATCTTGGTATATACCCCTTCACCCCTGGCAAGTTACAACCGTTAATTCTGTCGTTTGATATGTCAAAATTGGCCACCATGTTGATCCTTTAAATTGTGTATATTTTGGACAATTTTGTGGAGCCAACTTCGTGGATCCGTCATCGTAGCTTCGATTGGCGTGCCACCAATTCCTATGGACAGTTGGTATAACACTCTTCCTGCCACTTATGTTTTATTTGATTGTGAGCTTGTTTGATTGGTTGAATTTGACGCCAAAGTTAGCCGTCCGAATTCATATTTTCCAACTTGTAAAATCCTAATTTTGAACCCGGGACTCCGGATTCAATTTTTGACACTACTATTAGACTCACGGCATCGTTCTAGAATGAATTCATATAAATTTTGCTTGATTTGGAGGACATGGGCTCCGACACGAATTTCGGTATAAGACGGGCCCTACAGTCCGAGTCAACGGGCCATTTTGAGATCGGCTCATCGGAATCCAATTCCGGATATATTATTTAGTTCGTATCGTCATTCTGGAATCATTGATATATACTCTACAAGATTTGGTTCCAGCATACATTTCCCTACAAATCAGATTCCAATATCTAGGTCAACAGACCAATTTGAGATCGGGCCATCGGAATCTAATTCCGGATATATTGTTGAGTTCGTATCGTCATTCTGGATTCATGGACATATATTTTGCTAGGTTTTGAGGACTTTTATCCTGGCACATTTTTTGGTGCAAAGTGGGTCCGACATGGACACAGTTTTGACCCAAAATTACCTTTTTGCCTCTGTGTTCAAATTTGACTTATGGGTAGGCTATTATAGCTATTTTGATCATTCTGGACACGTTGGCGATGTTTTGTTTCATCATCCGATAACATCTGCAGACTTTTCCCTTATCTATCACCATTTGTTATAATCCTTCTCTTTTTGGTTCGTATTTAAGATCCGTGCATCGAAATTGAGATCCATCGATTCCAGTGATTTTATATCACTAAAATTGACAAGTTGACCATGTAGATGATTATAGAGTCTAGCTTTGACCTAGTTTAACCTAGAGTGGACTAGGAGTTGACCAGTTGATTAAAGTCTACTGTAAGTCAACCTTTGACCCAGTTTGACTTAGTTTGACCTATAATAGGCCTAGAAGCATAGAATTAATGTATTTCATACCCTGACATGAAATCCAGTTTTACATATCCTGTTTATATTCCAGTCTTGATATTATATCTTGTATTCCATTATAATTGTCTCTTATAGAATTTGTCAATTCACATGGAACTGCTGTTAGTTTATGTACTCGTTCCTATCCTGACTGGATACGTTGATAATATTTTTAGGAGTTGTTATGTCTTCATTATTGGACTACAGAATGATGCTAGCTGAGGCACATCCCGATATTCTTTCACCGTGAGTTATCTCCCAGGAGTTCTAGGTCTAGTAGTTATTTTAGTTTTGTAATTGTTTTTCCTCTGTTTCATTCTTGTGTCATATGATCCTTTTATAGATTCTATTTGTTCTAATGATATTGTTATCTTTCTTGTCTTATCTTCCATAGCATTTGCGATGTGATGTGAGTACTTTTATAGTGATAGATCTTTTAGATGTTGTACTTAGTATCAGGTACTTGACAGTGCTCTACCACCGATACTGCGGTGTAGGCTGGGCGTGGCTCACGTATTCATACCCGCATATCTAGGTACGGGTCATGACAATGCTTCTATAGTCGGTTTCACCAACCTACGCCCATTCTAGACCATATTTTGATTAGGACCACCAATCTATACTCTTTTTCACCATTCTACGCCCATTTTATACCATATTTCGGTTAGAAATAACATTTCTATGCTCGCTTCCACAAATCTGTGCCACTTTTGAGTATATTTTTGTCAGCATTACACATCTGTACCCGGTTTCACCAATCTACATCCATTCCATACCATATTTCGATTAGAATCACCCATCTAAACTCGTTTTCACCAACCAACGCCCATTTTACACCGTACTTCGGTTAGGGTCACCCATCTATACTCGTTTTCACCATTCAACGTCTGTTTTATTTACCCTACTTCAGTTATAATTGTCCATCAAACGCTCGTTTCATCATTGAATGCTCATTCTATACCATTTTAGCTACAATCACCCATTTATAATCGCTGTCACCATTCTACAGACATTGAAACCTCATTTCGGTTAGAAATGACATTTTTTTGCTCGCTTCCACAAATCTGTGCCACTTTTTAGCATATTTTTTTCCGGCATTACGCTTCTGTACTCGATTTCACCTATCTACGCCCATTCTACGACATATTTTGATTAGAAGTGCCTATCTTTACTCGTTTTCCACCAATCAGCTCCCATTTTACACCGTATTTCGGTTAGAGTCACCCAACTATGCTCGTTTTCACCCTTCCATGTATGTTTTAAACCGTATTTTGGTCATAATTGTCAATCAAACGATCATTCTTTAATTATTGTATGCTCATTCTGTACCATATTTCAGCAACAGACACTCATTTCTGCTCGTCTTGACCATTCCACGGACATTTGATACCTTATTTTGGTTAGAAATCACGTTTTCGTGCTCACTTTCACAAATCTATGCCACTTTTTTTAACCATAGTTTGGTACGCTTCTACAATCGGTTTCACCAACCTATGTCCATTCTAGACCAATATTTTGATTAGGACCACCAATCTATACTCCTTTTCACCATTCTACGCCCATTTTACACCATATTTCAGTTAGAAATGACATTTTATGCTCGCTTCCACAAATCCGTGCCACTTTTTAGCATATTTTTGTCAGCATTACGCATCTGTACCCGGTTTCACCAATTTACATCCATTTTATACCATATTTCGATTAGAATTACCTATCTAAACTCGTTTTCAGTAACCATCGCCCATTTTACACCGTATTTCGGTTAGGGTCACCTATCTATACTCGTTTTCACCATTCAACGTCTGTTTTCTTTACCCTACTTCGGTTATAATTATCCAACAAACGCTCGTTTCACCATTGTATGCTCATTCTATACCATATTTAGTTGCAATCACCCATTTATACTTGCTGTCACCATTCTACGGACATTTGATACCTCATTTCGGTTAGAAATGACATTTCTTTGATCGCTTCCACAAATTCGCGCCACTTTTTAGCATATTTTAGCCGACATTACGCATCTGTACTCGGTTTTACCTATCTACGCCCATTCTGCACCATATTCAATTAGAAGTACCTATCTTTACTCGTTTTCACCAATCAACTCCCATTTTACACCATATTTCGGTTAGAGTCACCCAACTATGCTCGTTTTCACCCTTCCACGTATGTTTTATACCATATTTCGGTCATAATTGTCAATCTAATGATCTTTTTTCCATCATTGTATGCTCATCTGTACCATATTTAAGCAACAGACACTCATTTCTACTCGTCTTGACCATTCCACGGGCATTTGACACCTTATTTCGGATAAAAATCACGTTTTTGTGCTCGCTTTCACAAATTTATGCCACTTTTTTTACCACAGTTTGGCACGCTTCTATAGTCGGTTTCACCTACCTACGCCCATTCTAGACCATATTTTGATTATGACCACCAATCTATACTCTTTTTCACCATTCTATGCCATTTTACACCATATTTTGGTTAGAAATGACATTTCTATGCTCGCTACCACAAATCCGTGCCACTTTTTTAGCATATTTTTGTCAGCATTACGTATCTGTACCCGGTTTCACCAATCTACGTCCATTTTATACCATATTTCGATTAAATCACCTATCTAAACTCATTTTCAGTAACCATCGCCTATTTTACACCGTATTTCGGTTAGGGTCACCTATCTATACTCGTTTTCACCATTCAACGTCTGTTTTCTTTACCATACTTCGGTTATAATTATCCAACAAACGCTCGTTTCACCATTGTATGCTCATTCTATACCATATTTAGTTGCAATCACCCATTTATACTTGCTGTCACCATTCTACGAACATTTGATACCTCATTTCGGTTAGAAATGACATTTCTTTGCTCGCTTCCACAATTCGTGCCACTTTTTAGCATATTTTAGCCGGCATTATGCATTTGTACTCGGTTTCACCTATCTACGTCCATTCTGCACCATATTCGATTAGAAGTACCTATCTTTACTCGTTTTCACCAATCAGCTCCCATTTTACACCATATTTCAGTTAGAGTCACCCAACTATGCTCGTTTTCACCCTTCTACGTATGTTTAATACCATATTTTGGTCATAATTGTCAATCAAATGATCTTTTTTTTCTATCATTGTATGCTCATCTGTACCATGTTTCAGCAACAGATACTCATTTCTACTCGTCTTGTCCATTCCACGGGTATTTGACACCTTATTTCGTATAGAAATCACGTTTTTGTGCTCGCTTTCACAAATTTATGCCACTTTTTTTACCACAGTTTGGCACGCTTCTATAGTCGATTTCACCTACCTATGCCCATTCTAGACCATATTTTGATTATGGCCACCAATCTATACTCTTTTCACCATTCTACGCCCATTTTACACTATATTTCGGTTTAGAAATGACATTTCTATGCTCGCTACCACAAATTCGTGCCACTTTTTAGCATATTTTTGTCAGCATTACGCATCTGTACCCGGTTTCACCAATCTACGTCAATTTCAAACCATATTTCGATTAGAATCACTTATCTAAACTCGTTTTCAGCAACCATCGCCTATTTTACACCGTATTTCGGTTAGGGTCACCCATCTATACTCGTTTTCGCCATTCAACGTTTGTTTTCTTTACCCTACTTCGGTTATAATTATCCATCAAACGCTCGTTTCAATATTGTATGCTCATCCTATACCATATTTCAGCTATAATCACCCATTTATACTCGCTGTCACCATCTACGGACATCTGATACCGTAGAAATAACATTTCTATGCTTGCTTCCACAAATCTATGCCACTTTTTAGAATATTTTTGCCAGCATTACGCATCTGTACTCGGTTTCACTTATCTACGCCTATTCTGAACCATATTTGATTTTAACTACATATATTTACTCGTTTTCACCACTCAGCTCCCATTTTACACCATATTTCGGTTAGAGTCACCCAACTATGCCCGTTTTCACCCTTCCACGTATGTTTTAAACCATATATCGGTCATAATTATCATTCAAACGAACTTTTTTTCCATTATTGTATGATCATTCTATACCATATTTCAGCAACAGACACTCATTTCTGCTCATCTTGACCATTCCACGGGCATTTGACACCTTATTTCGGTTAGAAATTATGTTTTCGTGCTTGCTTTCACAAATCTATGCCACTTTTTTTACTATAGTTTGGCACGCTTCTATAGTCGGTTTCACCAACCTACGCTCATTCTAGACCATATTTTGATTAGGACCACCAATCCATACTCTTTTGCACCATTCTACGCCAATTTTACACCATATTTCGGTTAGAAATGACATTTCTATGCTTGCTTCCACAAATTCGAGCCACTTTTGAGCATATTTTTGTCAGCATTACACATCTGTACTCGGTTTCACCAATCTACGTCTACTGCATATCATGTTTCGATTAGAATCACCTATCTAAACTCGTTTTCACCAACCATCGCCCATTTTACACCGTATTTCGGTTAGGGTCACCCATCTATACTCGTTTTCACCATTCAACGTCTGTTTTCTTTACCCTACTTTGGTTATAATTTTCCATCAAACGTTATCATTGTTTGCTCATTCTATACCATATTTTAGCTATTATCACCCATTTATACTCACTGTCACCATTCTACGGACATTTGATACCTCATTTCGGTTAGAAATGACATTTCTTTGCTCGCTTCCACAAATCCGCGCCACTTTTTAGCATATTTTTGCCGACATTATGCATCTGTACTCGTTTCACCTATCTACGCCCATTCTGCACCATATTCGATTAGAAGTACCTATCTTTACTCGTTTCACCAATCAGCTCCCATTTTACATCGTATTTCGGTTAGAGTCACCCAACTATGCTCGTTTCCACCCTTCCACGTATGTTTATACCGTATTTCGGTCATAATTGTCAATCAAATGATTTTTTTTTTCCATCATTGAATGCTCATCTGTACCATGTTTCAGCAACAGACACTCATTTCTACTCGTCTTGACCATTGCACGGGCATTTGACACCTTATTTCGGTTAGAAATCACGTTTTCGTGCTCGCTTTCACAAATCTACGCCACTTGTTTTACTATAGTTTGGCACGCTTTTATAGTCGATTTCACCAACCTACGCTCATTCTAGACCATATTTGATTAGGACCACCTATCTATACACTTTTCACCGTTATACGCCCATTTTACACCATATTTCGGTTAGAAATGATATTTCTATGCTCGCTTCCACAAATTCGTGCCACTTTTGAGCATATTTTTGTCAGCATTACCCATCTGTACCCGGTTTCACCAATCTACGTCTACTGTATATCATGTTTCGATTAGAATCACCTATCTAAACTCGTTTTCCCCAACCATCGCCCATTTTACACCATATTTCGGTTAGGGTCACCCATCTATACTCGTTTTCGCCATTCAACGTTTGTTTTCTTTACCCTACTTCGGTTATAATTATCCATCAAACGCTCATTTCATTATTGTATGCTCATTCTATACCATATTTCAGCTATAATCACCCATTTATACTCGCTGTCACCATACTACGGACATCTGATACCTTAGAAATAACATTTCTATGCTTGCTTCCACAAATCTGTGCCACTTTTAGTATATTTTTGCCAGCATTATGCATTTGTACTCGGTTTCACCTATCTACGCCTATTCTGAACCATATTGATTTGAACTACATATATTACTCGTTTTCACCACTCAGCTCCCATTTTACACCATATTTCGGTTAGAGTCACCCAACTATGCTCGTTTTCACCCTTCCACGTATGTTTAAACCATTATCGGTCATAATTATCATTCAAACGATCTTTTTTTCTATTATTGTATGCTCATTCTATACCATATTTCAGCAACAGACACTTATTTCTGCTCATCTTGACCATTCCACGGGCATTTGACACCTTATTTCGGTTAGAAATTATGTTTTCGTGCTCGCTTTCACAAATCTATGCCACTTTTTTCACTATAGTTTGGCACGCTTCTATAGTCGGTTTCACCAACCTACGCTCATTCTAGACCATATTTTGATTAGGACCACCAATCCATACTCTTTTGCACCATTCTACGCCAATTTTACACCATATTTCGGTTAGAAATGACATTTCTATGCTCGCTTCCACAAATTCGAGCCACTTTTGAGCATATTTTGTCAGCATTACACATCTGTACTCGGTTTCACCAATCTACGTCTACTGCATATCATGTTTCGATTAGAATCACCTATCTAAACTCGTTTTCACCAACCATCGCCCATTTTACACCGTATTTCGGTTAGGGTCACCATCTATACTCGTTTTCACCATTCAACATCTGTTTCTTTACCCTACTTCGGTAATAATTATCATCAAACGTTCGTTCATCATTGTTTGCTCATTCTATACCATATTTAGCTACAATCACCCATTTATACTCACTGTCACCATTCTACGGACATTTGATACCTCATTTCGGTTAGAAATGACATTTTTTTGCTCGCTTCCACAAATCCGCGCCACTTTTTAGCATATTTTGCCGGCATTACGCATCTGTACTCGGTTTCACCTATTTACGCCCATTCTGCACCATATTCGATTAGAAGTACCTATCTTTACTCATTTCACCAATGGGATTTTATATCGTATTTCGGTTAGAGTCACCCAACAATGCTCGTTTTTACCCTTCCACGTATGTTTTATATCGTATTTCGGTCATAATTGTCAATCAAATGATATTTTTTTCCATCATTGTATGCTCATCTGTACCATGTTTCAGCAACAGACACTCATTTCTACTCGTCTTGACCATTCTACGGGCATTTGACACCATTTCAGTTAGAAATCATGTTATCGTGCTCGCTTTCACAAATTTATGCCACTTTTTTTACCACAGTTTGGCACGCTTCAATGATCGGTTTCACCAACCTACGCCCATTCTAGACCATATTTTGAGTATGACCACCAATCTATACTCTTTTTCACCATTCTACGCCCATTTTACACCATATTTTGGTTAGAAATGACATTTCTATGCTCGCTTCCCCAAATCCGTGCCACTTTTTAGCATATTTTATCAGCATTACGCATCTGTACCCGGTTTCACCAATCTACGTCAATTCCAAACCATATTTCGATTAGAATCACCTATCTAAACTCGTTTTCAGCAACCATCGCACATTTTACACTGTATTTCGGTTAGGGTCACCCATCTATACTCGTTTTTGCCATTCAACGTTTTTTTTTACCCTACTTCGGTTATAATTATCCATCAAACGCTCGTTTCATTATTGTATGCTCTTCTATACCATATTTCAGCTATAATCACCCATTTATACTCGCTGTCACTATACTACGGACATATGATACCTTAGAAATAACATTTCTATGCTTGCTTCTACAAATCTGTGCCACTTTTCAGTATATTTTGCCAGTATTACGCATCTGTACTCAGTTTCACCTATCTATGCCATTTTGCACCATATTTGATTAGAACTACCTATATTTACTCGTTTTCACCACTCAGCTCCTATTTTACACCATATTTCGGTTAGAGTCACCCAACTATGCTCGTCTTCACCCTTCCACGTATGTTTTAAACCGTATATCGGTCATAATTGTCATTCAAACGATCTTTTTTTTCTATTATGTTGCTCATTCTGTACCAAATTTCAGCAACAGACACTCATTTCTGCTCATCTTGACCATTCCACAGGCATTTGACACCTTATTTCGGTTAGAAATTACGTTTTCGTGCTCGCTTTCACAAATCTACGCCACTTGTTTTACTATAGTTTGGCACGCTTTTATAGTCGGTTTCACCAACCTACGCTCATTCTAGACCATATTTGATTAGGACCACCAATCTATACACTTTTCACCGTTCTACGCCCATTTTACACCATATTTTTGTTAGAAATGACATTTTTATGCTCGCTTCCACAAATTCGTGCCACTTTTGAGCATATTTTTATCAGCATTACACATCTGTACCGGTTTCACCAATCTACGTCAATTTCAAACCATATTTCGATTAGAATCACCTATCTAAACTCGTTTTCAGCAACCATCGCCCATTTACTCTGTATTTCGGTTAGGTTCACCCATCTATACTCGTTTTTGCCATTCAACGTTTGTTTCTTTACCTTACTTCGGTTATAATATCCATCAAACGCTCGTTTCATTATTGTATGCTCATTCTATACCATATTCAGCTATAATCACCCATTATACTCGCTGTCACCATACTACGTACATTTGATACCTAGAAATAATATTTCTATGCTTGCTTCCACAAATCTGTGCCACTTTTTAGCATATTTTGCCAGCATTATGCATTGTACTCGGTTTCACCTATCTACGCCATTCTGAACCATATTTGATTAGAACTACCGATATTTACTCGTTTTCACCACTCAGCTTCCATTTTACACATATTTCGGTTAGAGACACCCAACTATGCTCGTTTTCACCCTTCCACGTATGTTTTAAACCATATATCGGTCACAATTATCATTCAAACGATCTTTTTTTCCATTATTGTATGCTCATTCTGTACCATATTTCAGCAACAAAACACTCATTTATGCTCATCTTGACCATTCTACGGGCATTTGACACCTTATT
>JANAVB010033017.1:20212792-20294541 GCA_029216955.1 Iris pallida | reverse complement strand
CGCTTATTTCCAGAAGATGTATCACCTCCGGTGGGGTTACGGTACATCCAACCACTATTCAATCAAATATGCTCCCCTCAAATTAATGAAGCTATTCAAGCAGTTCGGAGTTAAGAGCACAATTTGAAGTTCTCAAGCACAAAGATCAGCTCCAGAAGTTGGGGATTAAGCAACCTTATCCTCCCTACTAGAATGATGTACCCTTTCCTCCAAAATTTAAGCCACAATCTATGGTATTATTTGACGAAAGGCTTCTCCAAGTCAATATCAATTATTTTGATATTATGACTGTACATCTACAAAAAAATGATGCTCTTCTCACCCGAGTCTTTATTGGATGTTTGACGGGTACAATATACGATTGGTATCGTAGTCTACCCGATAATTGCATATCGTCTTTTGACGAATTGAAAAATATTTCTCTCTCATTTCTTGATAGGGGAATGGATATGAATATGTCCTCCTTAATAGAGATTAATCAAAAAAGAAAGAGGATACTCGGACGTTTATTAAACGTTTCGACAGGCTACTTTGAAAATGCCTCCTGGTATGCCAGATTCAGCTTTGATTGATACATGCAAAATGAATCTGCAACCCTCCATTGCTGTTCTTACAGGCTCTCAATTCACAGATTGGGCCTCGTTTATTATAGCAGCAGTTTTAGCTGAGACCAATAGAAGATTGGCTCGTGAATATGGGATGATCTTCGCCTCAGAAGATAAGGAAAGAAAGCCTCTTCAGGTAACAACTCTGGTAATCGCAATAGAAAAGGAAAAGAAACCCTAGTGGTGGACCTTTCAAAATCCAAAAATACCCCAAATAATCCAGAATCTTCTAAACCGAAAGAAGAATACTCTTTCGATGACAGTAATATTACTGGATATTTTAATATTTTAAAGAGTGGTAAACTCCAGATTCCAGAGCAAAACAACCTAATGAAGTAGATTTGGTTGATAATCCCAATATTGTATCTATCATAGATACATAAATCATCCCACGAAATCTTGCTATGTCTTGAAGAAGAAAATTCAAGAGTTGATAAATGCTAAAGCTATTTCTTTGACTAATGATGAGCATACAGTTACAACCAATATGATTTCTCTTCAATTTGGAGGTTTCCCTCCACAGCAAGTTCCTGATAGGGTTGTCCCGATTCTGAAGACGACAATGAAGATTGTGAACCTTCCACCAGCCAGAGATCAAAGTGAAGAATTAGTGACTCTCACTTTGAAAAATGGTGAAATCATGTGGGTACACCCTGACTTAGTACCTGAAATGGAACATAAAGTAAGATTTCAAAATCCAAGAAAGGTAAAAAGGTCAGAACCTGCAATATGACTTCTCATGTTGTTACCCCGATTATGATTATTCTGATCATTTGTGGGATGACATCCCTTTGGAGGATAGGCTAAGGGGTCTGAACATATGTCCTCCGAGTTTGGATCCTCCTACCAAACTAAAGCTTACTCATCAGCAATGGTTGGCAATGAATAGTGTCCCTTTGTACAGGGCACAACAAGTTTTTTCTGCCAATGAGAAAGCTCCTGTGAGCCCCATTTAAATTTTTCTTATTATTTGAATTTCATTATTTGTTATAAATTGTTTAAACCCACACTTTGTATAGGCAATGGTCATCTAAGACACAATTGTTATATAAATGTAACTGGTTATAGGGAAGGAAGGTTTAATTTTTAATATCTTATAATGCAGGGGCCACTTTGCAAAGTTGGAACTTTTAAATTTACAAAAAACATCGGGATAGCTGCACTTCTATTTTAAATTAGATTAGGAATACCCAGTGTCTCCAAGGATAAGGATTGCTCGAATTCAAACAATTTGAATTCTATCCCTTGAACACCTCCCTATCAACTATATATATAGGTATAGGAATTTCGGCTAGGTTCCTCTACAAACCCTAGCCACCCATATTATTCCCTGCTAATAGAAACAGAGTTGAAGCAACAGGGCGATCGAGTTTTGCACAATCACCAGGTAAGTTCATCACCCCTTTGGTTATATCAACTGCTATGCTATTGTAATACATTAGAAAGGGGAGGGATGTTAGGTACATGAGGAAATTCCTAGGTGAGCCTTGTGGGGCTCTAAACTTTAATGCTGATCAGAATTCTGGAGTTTGTACTATATACTTTTGTGTGATGATACCATGGAGTCAAAAGACACATCTAGGGGGGAGTACACCTTGATAGCAGCTAATGGTAGGATAGGCTATCACCTGAGGGGTTTTCCTGTGTCCTACATAACACAGGAGATCCTCCATAATCCATTAGAATGGTAACTAAGATCCTAGGCCATAGGAACCTAAGACCTGTCAAACTTGGTAGAGGGGAGAGAGAGTATTACCTACCTACCTTTAGGAGTAATCTAAGATCCCCTTGTTGTACAGGGAAAACCTTGGACCATGGGTTTTCTTTCTTGTAACCTCACTAATGCTCAACAGGGATTACATGATGTGATATCCAGAATCACAAAGGGGTACTTGGGGTAGCAAAGGAAAGGCTGGCACTCTATGGTAAGGGCCATCCACAGTGTGTGGTCACCTCACAGCTACACCCTTGCACAGGAAACATGATGATTTGTATCAGGAAACATAAGAATTTAACTAGAACCATTAGCAGTGAGTATACGAAATCAGGGCAACCTGGATAGGAACTTTCAGTCTCTAACTCTTCAATATCAAGAACCTTGTGGTTAGTTGAAATCAGTTATGGGTAAGCCTGGAAATATAAATCAGGTTTCCTAACCTTGATTTCCAGTTTTAGATTAACTATAGGGCAGGTTAAGGTAGACAAGAGGCAGTTGTCCAAGTTCCCTCTGGATAGGTAGAAATAAAGCCTGTACCTAAATAACTTAGGTAGGGATTTCAGACAATGACATCCAGCCTTGCCTACACCCTTGCATCAGGGCAAGACCCTACTGACCTGGGAAATCCCATGGCAGCCTAATATGGCCAGAGACCACAGGTTGTACAGGTTATGAAAGGACAGGACAGGGATGCATCTGACCAGAAAACCCAAATCCTGGGGATCCAGTAGATGTCAACTGTTATGGACCTATCAGAGACTCTAAGTTAAACTCTTGACAGTTAACCTGGGTAAGGAGTTAAAATCTTGTTTCAAGTTTAGGATCAGGTGGGAACCTTTCATCAGGAATCACTAAGTCTTGTTGGAAGATTCTGAGGGATGCTCATCAAATTTAGGATGTTCAGGGTGAACAAACAAACATGAGTAACCAGGTCAATGTACTAGGTTTGTTTTGGGCACCCAGACTCGACCACATTCCCTGGATACTTATGAGTATTAGAAGAGAGGCCTAATGGCTGACCTGCATTCAGAAATGCAAGATTATCCAGAAAGTTGCCAGGATATTAGGGGTTAGTGTAGCAAGAAGTTTGCACTGGACAGAAAGCAAGGTATGAAGTATTGTGGCAGGTGAGAGAGAATAGGCATGACAGGCCCTGTACTTTACTCACTTGCCGTTTCCTGACACTGGTGTGTTAGACAGTATAGAACTAACCCAGGTCAGATAATCATATTGACTTACATGTTAGATATCCAGAATTTGAGAGGGTATCATGTGGCAAAATAAAGTAGAGTAGTTACTAGAAAAGCACCTGAATACTTATCATGAATTTCAGCACAGGTTAACACTTAATATTAAAGTTAGATTTCAACCTAAGGAAAAGGGGTATCATAGGATATGCATTAGGCCAATACAAAATTACTGTTTTTATACCTTTATTACTGTATATTGATCCTTATAAATCATTAAATAGGTCATTTGGACTCAGACTTGGCATTGGATCTATTACAGCTGTTTGGGACATCAGGCGAGTACAGTTTGTTGTTTGTTTTCATTTATTGATCCTTACTATACAGCAGTGATTAGTCGATAGATATATGTTTTCAGTTTTTATGATTTTGTTCCTTGTCATATCGGGAAGTAAAAAATACCAAAGATATGTGATCCGACCTTAGACAGTGTAGACAGTGTAGACAGTGATTACTATTGCTTATTTATCGTAGACAATGTAGACAGTGATTACTATTGCTTATTTTTGTAGACAGTGTAGACAGTGATCTCTATTGCTTTATTACTTGTAGACAGTACAATTCATACAATGTAGACAGTGTAATTTAGACAGTATAATGTAGACAGTGTAGCTTTAGACAGTGTAGACAGTGTCGTATAATTGTCCCGAGACCGATCACATATCAAAGGTATTTTCAGTCAGTCTGTTGGTGAGTATTTACTGCATTTTCATTTCTGTTCTTATTCAGTTTTATTGTTTTTCTTCATATTTTTATTTTATGTTTCATATGTCTAAAAGCTAACCCCTGTTGTATAGTCATCTTCATATATTTGGAACTGTACTCAGTGAATTGTACTCGTTCCATCCTGACTGGGTAACCAAACAAATTTTAGGTGAAGGCGATGAGATCGTGTGTCCAGAGGAGTATGGCCCATATGTGGGAGATGGCTTAGAGACGGACCTTGTTTATCAGGAGGATTATTCAGCAGCTGACCCCGCTGCTCTATCTTAGATATTTGTTAGTGCTGAGACCTTGTATTTGATTTATGAGCTGAGATGAGACATGTAGTAGAGATTACTTTGATTTAGACTCTCTTTCATTATGAGACGATTCCATTCTTATTCATGGCAGCTGAGTTGGGATTTAGAATTACTTGTTTTTTTTGTGATATATTTTACTGCGTGGATTGTTTATCATATTGATACAGCGTTCTACCGCCGACTCTGCGGCGTAGGCTGGGCGTGTACACTGATTCTTGCCCAAATACTGGGAACGGATCGTGACACATTTTTATGGTGGCCCATGCAGGTCGACGTTTCGCAAGACCAGCGAAACCGTGGTAGTACTTAAGATAGTCGTACTACCGCGGGCCTGTGACTAGGAACAAGAATAGGAACTTAAGGACTGTCTTTATGAGTTAAAATTTCATCATTGACCTCTATATTCGATTTCAAATATCTTATGCATCCTGTTTGAATCATTCTATCGTCTAATGATTTCCTTTGTTTTTAGCAAATAGACCCACAGGACATGAACAACGCAGCACTGAACACGCCACCGATAGCTGGTGGGTTTTTCACCTACGAGACTCCTCCGACTCAGGGAGGTCATCTTACTCACCAGAGCGTACCAACCCCTCCACAGTACTCGAGGTTTCGCCGGAATGACATTCCACCTCTACTACAGTTCCCTCCGCAGACGCCAGCACCAGCACCCATTCCTCAGCTGGCACCAGCAGCGTATCCACCACCAGCCATGTACTCCACACCTATGATGCAGCAGGCACCCTATATGTACCTATCGCCTGCCATGCACCCAGCTCCAGCGATGTACCCAGCACCTGCTATGCATTCCGTGCCAGAGATGTACTCGACACCTACACTACCCCCTCCACCAGCCCTGGATAACATTACCATGCTGAGACTTATGCAACAACAGGCCAACATCATTCGCGATACCTTGCAAGAGGTTCTCCAGCAGAGGGATGCTCCCCGACAGCAATCGGGGAATCCCAAACACTTCATGGATTTTAGGCCCATGCCGTTCTATGGGATAGAGGGAATCGTCTATGCTGACGAATGGTTAGAGAACGTGGAGAGGTATCTGAAGATGGCCCGAATCCCGGAAGATCTGAAGGTGGAGTCAGTCAGTGGACAACTTTTTGACATCGCACGGACATGGTACCAAGGCGAGCCCCGCTTTTCTGCTCCAAAGATAACTTAGAGGAGTTCAAGCGGTTATTCAAGAAGAAGTTCTATCCATATGTAGCACGAGAAGCGTTAGTGACCCAGTTCGAGCATCTGGAGCAAGGCAACCTCACCGTTGACGAGTACACATCAGAGTTTTCACGTCTCAATCGCTTTGCGGAGAACTTAGTCAGCACCCTGGAAGACAAAGTACGACGGTACAGGAAGGGATTATCGTATGAGATTCGCCTAGCTATCGCCACCAGCCGAGCTACTACCTATGAGGAGATCCTGGAGGTCGCCCAAGCAGTGGAGGAAGAACTGAACTACAGGTCGAAGAGGAGTCGAGACACTTTTAGCGGAGTCAGCCATCAACAAACACAGGCAAAGCATCCACAGTTACAGCCTAGGACCTTCCAGCAACCTTTCCAACATACGAGTAAAGCCCCAGCACATCAGCAGCACCGAGGCCCAGCCAGAGCCAGACGCAGCAGACATAGAGGCAGGCCCCACAGTGTACCTTTTGCGGAAGGATCGGACACAGATGGGACGATTGCAGAGCCAGACTTGGATCGTGTTTATACTGCGGATCACCTTCACATCAGCTGAAGGATTGCGCAGTAGCTCCCAACCGAGCAGGGCGAGAGACAACTCCAGCACCGAGAGGACCAGCTGCCCCACAGCCGCGAGGACCACCGCTACCCACTCAGCAGCAGCGGTTCGCCCAGCACCAGCAGAGAGGAGCACCCCAGCAGGGCCGAGCTTTTGCTATGACTATCGAGGAGCCCGAGCCCACACCAGATGTGATAGCAGGTTCCATACTTCTTGATTCTATTTTCGCTATAGCCTTGTTTGATTCTGGCGCATCCCATAGTTTTATCTCTGTAGCTTTTGTATTCAAGTATAGTATAGCGTCTGTATCCTTGGGCGGTAGTTGCAAAATTATGACAGGCGGAGGCATTATCCTAGTCAAGGATATTTGCATGAGGCAACGCATCACTTTGGGTGGAAGAGAGTTGCACGCCAACTTACTCGTAATGCCACTACCGAGTTTCGACATCGTTCTCTGTATGGATTGGTTGAGTAAGAATTTTGCCAGTATAGACTGCCACCGAGGATGTGTTGTATTTAGTCCTCCGGAGGAACCGGCGTTTGAGTTCGCGAGAGGAGCAGTCGAGCAGCAGTACGGAGCTATTTGCGGAGCTATGATCGAGGGAGAGGAGATCCCACATCCCATCATCACGGAGTTCATGGACGTGTTTCCCGAAGACTTGCCAGGATTGTCGCCAGACAGGGACATCGAGTTTGCTATTGATCTAGTGCCAGGCGCAGTACCGACAGCACAGCCGGTATATCGGATCAACAACAAGGAGGCTGAAGAACTGAAGAAGCAGATAGACGAGTTGCTAGAGAAGGGGTTCATCAGGGAGAGTTCGTCGCCTTGGGGCTCTCCTGTACTTTTTGTGCCGAAGAAGGATGGTACGGTGCGAATGTGCATCGACTACCGAACCTTGAATAACCACACTATCAAGAACAAATATCCGCTGTCGAGGATAGACGATCTCTTCGATCAATTGAGCGGCACGCGGGTATTCTCCAAGATAGATTTGAGGTCGGGGTACCATCAGTTGAAAGTGAAGAAGGAAGACATACCGAAGATCGCTTTCCGGACCAAGTACGGACAATATGAGTTCATGGTGATGCCGTTCGGATTGACAAATGCCTCGGCAGTTTTCATGAACTTGATGAACAAGGTATTCCATCCGTACCTTGACAAGTTCGTGGTGGTGTTTATCGATGACATACTCATCTATTCGAAAACACCGAAAGAGCACAAGGAACACCTGAGGATCGTGCTAGAGACCCTCAGGAAGGAGAAACTCTATGGAAAACTCTCAAAATGTAAGTTTTTCTTAGACAAGGTAGAGTTTCTTGGTCATGTGGTGACTGGTGACGGTATATCCGTCAACCCGAAGAAGGTGACAGCAGTGGAAGCATGGTCTACTCCGACTACAGTAGCAGAGATACGGAGTTTCTTGGGGCTAGTAGGGTATTATCGGAAGTTCGTACAAGACTTCGCCCGAATTACAGAGCCGCTTACTAGACTCACAAGGAAGGATGTAGAATTCGTATGGACAGAAGACTGCCAGGCTGCGTTTGATGTACTGAAGAAGCGATTGACAACAGCCCCTATCTTAGCCTTGCCTCCAGGATCGGGAGGTTTTACCATTTATAGTGATGCCTCGGGCAAAGGACTGGGCTGTGTCCTAGAGCAGAACAAGAGAGTGATAGCCTATGCGTCTCGACAGTTGAGGCCGCATGAGAAGAACTATCCCACTCACGATCTTAAGTTGGCAGCCGTGATCTTCGCCTTGAAGCTGTAGAGTCATTATTTGTATGGAGAGCAGGTAGAAATCTTCACTGACCACAAAATCTTGAAGTACGTCTTCACGCAAAAGGAGTTGAACATGAGGCAGCACAGATGGCTTGAGCTGATGAGTGACTATGACATATCACTGCAGTATCATCCGGAAAAAGCTAATGTTGTTGCGGATGCTTTGAGCAGGTATCCCGTAGCAATGTGCTTGACTCGAGATCGTCACTTGTTAGCGGATTTAGAGAGCTTGGGCATCGAGATCGTCATTCCAGGAGCCGAGAGGCAGAGACCAGGAGGATTATTGCAGCCGCTACCGATACCCGAGTGGAAGTGGGAACACGTCACTATGGATTTCGTTTTCGGTCTTCCACGGTCGTCGGGCGGGAAGGATGCGATTTGGGTCATCGTTGACCGGTTGACCAAATCGGCCCACTTTATTCCACTTAAAGTGGGGTTGTCTACGGAGAAGCTGGCGGAACTCTATGTGAAGCAGATAGTCAGGCTACACGGGGTTCCAGTGAGTATCGTGTCGGACCGTGACAGCAGGTTCACATCTCACTTTTGGAGGAGCCTACAGGCCAGTTTGGACACAGCACTCAAGTTCAGCACTGCTTAACATCCGCAGACGGATGGACAGTCGGAGCGGACCATTCAGACGCTCGAAGATATGCTGCGGACATGCATGCTAGATTTTGGCGGCTCATGGGAGGACCACCTTCATCTCGTGGAGTTCTCCTATAACAATAGCTACCAAGCTAGTATCGAGATGTCCCCTTTTGAGGCATTGTACGGTCGGAGATGTCGTACCCCGCTGTCTTGGGACGATGTAGGAGAACGTGCACTGTTGGGACCAGAGATTGTGGTAGATGCTGCGGAGAAGGTCAAGTTGATTAGAGAGCGGCTTCGCGTGGCTCAGGACAGGCAGAAACACAGGGCCGACAGTCACCGTAGGCCGTTAGAGTTTGAGGTATAGAAATTCCTTAAGACTAATTTGAATATGTAATTATGAGTTTAGTGTTAACATTTGTGCATCTAGGTCAGAGGCTTAGTATTTTTGAAGATTTCTCCAACACGTGGCACTATCCGTTTCGGTAAAGGCGGCAAACTCAGCCCACATTTCATTGGGCCGTTTGAGATTCTCGAGAAAATCGGTGCCGTAGCATACCGATTAGCCTTGCCGCCTGCACTGGAAGGAGTACATAACATGTTCCACGTATCCCAGCTGCGACGATACGTGGCGGACCCCAGCCATGTCTTGGACCATTCAGAGATCGAGGTGGGACCGAGTCAGTTACCAGGAGCAGCCTGTGGAGATCTTGGACCGTAGAGAGAAGGTACTGAGGAATCAAGTAATTCCCTTGGTTCGTGTCGCGTGGAAACACCACTCCCCAGGCGAGTCTACATGGGAGAGAGAGGATGAGATGCGCGAGCGCTACCCTCACCTCTTTGAGGACTGAGGTACAGTTCTACGTTATTTTTCAACTAATTTCGAGGACGAAATTAATCTAAGGGAGATAGATTGTGAGCCCCATTTAAATTTTTCTTATTATTTGAATTTCATTATTTGTTTATAAATTGTTTAAACCCTCACTTTGTATAGGCAATGGTCATCTAAGACACAATTGTTATATCAATGTAACTGGTTATAGGGAAGGAAGGTTTAATTTCCAATATCTTATAATGCAGGGGCCACTTTGCAAAGTTGGAACTTTTAAAGTTACAAAAAACATCGGGATAGCTGTACTCCTATTTTAAATTAGATTAGGAATACCCAGTGTCTCCAAGGATAAGGATTGCTCGAATTCAAACAATTTGAATTCTATCCCTTGAACACCTCCCTATCAACTATATATATAGGTATAGGAATTTCGGCTAGGTTCCTCTACAAACCCTAGCCACCCACATTATTCCCTACCAATAGAAAAAGAGTTGAAGCAACAGGGCGATCGAGTTTTGCACAATCACCAGGTAAGTTCATCACCCCTTTGGTTATATCAACTGCTATGCTATTGTAATACATTAGAAAGGGGAGGGATGTTAGGTACATGAGGAAATTCCTAGGTGAGCCTTGTGGGGCTCTGAACTTTAATGCTGATCAGAATTCTGGAGTTTGTACTGCATACTTTTGTGTGATGATACCATGGAGTCGAAAGACACATCTAGGGGGGAGTACACCTTGATAGCAGCTAATGGTAGGATAGGCTATCACCTGAGGGGTTTTCCTGTGTCCTACATAACACAGGAGATCCTCCATAATCCATTAGAATGGTAACTAAGATCCTAGGCCATAGGAACCTAAGACCTGTCAAACTTGGTAGAGGGGAGAGAGAGTATTACCTACCTTTAGGAGTAATCTAAGATCCCCTAGTTGTACAGGAAAAACCTTGGACCATGGGTTTTCTTCCTTGTAACCTCACTAATGCTCAACATGGATTACGTGATGTGATATCCAGAATCACAAAGGGGTACTTGGGGTAGCAAAGGAAAGGCTGGCACTCTATGGTAAGGGTCATCCACAGTGTGTGGTCACCTCACAGCTACACCCTTGCACAGGAAACATGATGATTTGTTATCAGGAAACATAAAAATTTAACTAGAACCATTAGCAGAGAGTATACGAAATCAGGGCAACCTGGATAGGAACTTTCAGTCTCTAACTCTTCAATATCAAGAACCTTGTGGTTAGTTGAAATCAGTTATGGGTAAGCCTGGAAATATAAATTAGGTTTCCTAACCTTGATTTCCAGTTTTAGATTAACTATAGGGCAGGTTAAGGTAGACAAGAGGCAGTTGTCCAAGTTCCCTCTGGATAGGTAGAAATAAAGCCTGTACCTAAATAACTTAGGTAGGGATTTCAGACAATGACATCCAGCCTTGCCTACACCCTTGCATCAGGGCAAGACCCTACTGACCTGGGAAATCCCATGGCAGCCTAATATGGCCAGAGACCACAGGTTGTACAGGTTATGAAAAGACAGGGCAGGGATGCATCTGACCAGAAAACCCAAATCCTGGGGATCCAGTAGATGTCAACTGTTGTGGACCTATCAGAGACTCTAAGTTAAACTCTTGACAGTTAACCTGGGTAAGGAGTTAAAATCTTGTTTCAAGTTTGGGATCAGGTAGGAACCTTTTATCAGGAATCACTAAGTCTTGTTGGTAGATTCTGAGGGATGCTCATCAAATTCAGGATGTTCAGGGTGAACAAACAAACAGGAGTAACTAGGTCAATGTACTAGGTTTGTTTTGGGCACCCAGACTCGACCACATTCCCTGGATACTTATGAGTATTAGAAGAGAGGCCTAATGGCTGACCTGCATTCAGAAATGCAAGATTATCCAGGAAGATGCCAGGATATTAGGGGTTAGTGTAGCAAGAAGTTTGCACTGGACAGAAAGCAAGGTATGAAGTATTGTGGCAGGTGACAGAGAATAGGCATGACATGCCCTGTACACTACTCACTTGCCATTTCCTGACACTGGTGTGTTAGATAGTGTAGAACTAACCTAGGTCAGATAATCACATTGACTTACATGTTAGATATCCAGAATTTGAGAGGGTATCATGTGGCAAAATAAAGTAGAGTAGTTACTAGGAAAGCACCTAAATACTTATCTTGAATTTTAGCACAGGTTAACACTTAATATTAAAGTTAGATTTCAACCTAAGGGAAAGGGGTATCATAGGATATGCATTAGGCCAATACAAAATTACTGTTTTTATACCTTTATTACTGTATATTGATCCTTATAAATCATTAAATAGGTCATTTGGACTCAGACTTGGCATTGGATCTATTACAGCAGTTCGGGACATCAGGCGAGTACAGTTTGTTGTTTGTTTTCATTTATTGATCCTTACTATACAGCAGTGATTAGTCGATAGATATATGTTTTCAGTTTTTATGATTTTGTTCCGTGTCATGTCGGGAAGTAAAAAATACCAAAGATATGTGATCCGACCTTAGACAGTGTAGACAGTGTAGACAGTGATTACTATTGCTTATTTATCGTAGACAGTGTAGACAGTGATTACTATTGCTTATTTTCGTAGACAGTGTAGACAGTGATCTCTATTGCTTTATTACTTGTAGACAGTGCAATTCATACAATATAGACAGTGTAATTTAGACAGTATAATGTAGACAGTGTAGCTTTAGACAGTGTAGACAGTGTCGTATAATTGTCCCGAGACCGATCACATATCAAAGGTATTTTCAGTCAGTCTGTTGGTGAGTATTTTACTGCATTTTCATTTCTGTTCTTATTCAGTTTTATTGTTTTTCTTCATATTTTTATTTTATGTTTCATATGTCTAAAAGCTAACCCCTGTTGTATAGTCATCTTCATATATTTGGAACTGCACTCAGTGAATTGTACTCGTTCCATCCTGACTGGGTAACCAAACAAATTTTAGGTGAAGGTGATGAGATCGTGTGTCCAGAGGAGTATGGCCCATATGTGGGAGATGGCTTAGAGACGGACCTTGTTTATTAGGAGGATTATTCAGCAGCTGACCCCGCTGCTCTATCTTAGATATTTGTTAGTGCTGAGACCTTGTATTTGATTTATGAGCTGAGATGAGACATGTAGTAGAGACTACTTTGATTTAGACTCTATTTCATTATGAGACGATTCCATTCTTATTCATGGCAGCTGAGTTGGGATTTAGAATTACTTGTTTTTCTTGTGATATATTTTACTGTTTGGATTGTTCATCATATTGATACATCGTTCTACCGCCGACTCTGCGGCGTAGGCTGGGCGTGTACACTGATTCTTGCCCAAATACTGGGTGCGGGTCGTGACAGCTCCTGTTGGGATTTTACCTCTTGTACCGAAAATTCCACCCTTGCGACTACAGAGGTCTCTATCTCTTCTTCATTTGTTGGACCATCTGTTGAAAGCCCGCTACCTACTCACATGTACAGTCAATAATCAGTTCATCTCATGAAAAAGATGGGCTATGACTTTCAAAAACGGAAGGCTTGAACAATGGTAGAGGTATGTGAGTTCCTTTACAAATTCAAGGTCAAAAATCTTCTGTCGGATTGGGATTTGAGGTTCCTCATGAAAATCTCCATAAGAAAACGACTAAGGAAAAGAAGACTAAATCCTGTAATAGGGTACTTCATTCTCCCGAGTCTGAAGAAGAGTCGTTTGCCGGAACAACATCTGGAAAAGACTATCACAAAGATTATGAGGGAACTTCCAAAGAAGCGGATAATGTCGCAGAAAAACTGTCGACTCAGTCATCTTCTATTCTTGTCGAAGTAAGACCTTCTAAACTACCAGTGGTTGAAAAAAGAAAACAGAAGGCAGTACGTTTTGACGTTCCGCTGAAGTCTGGTTCAGATCAAGGGTTGATGAAACCTTATAAATTTAACATTCTAGCCCAATTTGCCAATACACCGACTAGACTTTCCATCTTTGAGTTACTCCGCCTTTCTAAAGAAAGTCGAGAAACTTTGAGTGAAGCATTGTTACAGGCAGATTCATGCTTAGCTCCGCTCAAAAGTCCTGACAATATACCGGTGTCACGTCCTCAATGTCACAGTATGATGGAATCAATTCCCAATATTACTTTCACACAGAAGGATATGCTGTTGAAGCATAATCGACATGACATGCCTTTTTGCTATACTGGGTATATTGACTCTACTGAAATTGATAGGATTTACATTGATCCTGGGTCTTCCATTAGCATTATCCTTCAGAGTATGCTAAGACCCTTGAGGATTCCTACTAGTGAGTTGACTTACAGTAGTACAACGATTGTTGGTTTTAATTCTGGAAGAAGTAAGCCATTGGGGAAATTTGTTTGAAAATTTATATAGGTGATCTTCGAACTATGGCAACCTTTTATGTTATCAACTCAGATGTATCTTATAACATCCTCCTCGGAAGACCGTGGATACATGAGCATAACATTGTACCTTCGACTCTTCACCACTTCTTCAAGTATGTAGATTCTCAGGGGACTATGAAGACTAAATTTGCAGATCTCAATCCTTTTAAAGCTGTTGAAGCCTATTTCTCGGATTCAATACATTATACACAGGAGCATGTGAAGGAAATCTCTGATATAGCTGAAGATCAATCACCTGCAGAAGATCAATCGATTTTTAAAGATCAATCGCCTTCAGAAGATCAACCTTTGATGATTAAGGTTAAAGGTCAAATCCAACCCCAACCTGTCAATGATGAACCTTTGATGATTAAAGTCAAAGAAAAAACTCAAGCTACGTCCGATGAAGCTGTGAGGGTTCCAGTCAGAAGTCGAATTCAAACTAATACTGATGATCAGCCTCTCATAACTAAGGTTAAAGGACGTACTTCTCGTACAATTGATCCAGAACCTCTGGTTATCAACCTTGGCAAATCTACGCCGAAGACGGACGACGGTCCGTTAATGATTAATCCAAAGCATACTAGTCAGTTTGTCAATAATGTAAATATTGATTACTCTGTATTCTATCATTTTAATAAAAATTTCCTTTTGGAGTATATGGCTGTCAAATTTATTGAAAGAATGACTTAATCTGTTGATAATCAAGGTCATCAACATAAAACTGACATAAATACAGAGGAAACTTTATATATTAATCATAAAGAGAATTCTTTTCCTCCTCATGTCGATGTTGGACCCTATGCTCAGAGGTTTCTAACACCTTCTCCTTATTTTTTACCTGTAGCCTCATCATCACAAGCTTGTGTAACTTATAGACGTCATGAAGAATCTTATTTTGCTATCCTGTCTAATAAAAAAACAAGCGTCAAAATGTGTTTAGCTTGGCTAGAAATATCCCTGTTATTCAGACAGATAATTGCGAAGAGAAAAACAAAGGAAAAATCAGAATTGACAAATATAGTCAACAATCTCTTAAGATTATTCAAAATATGGGATATGATTTAAAAACCATGTTAGGTCTCAATCAAGGCAAAGGTAGACGATTATCATTATGTGGTGATCCATTTTATCAACGAACTTGTCACGGTTTGGGATACGACACATCCCACATGTTTAATGATGATATAGAAGAAGAATTTTCTTCTAGTTCTTTACAATCCTCAGATTCTGAAGGAGTCCAGTATGTTGAATCTAAGCGCGTCTTTTCAGTCAATATGGTTCAAACCGATGATGAATCTGAACTATTTAAAAATAACCCTTGGGCACAACAAATGGATACTCAGTGGGAGCTTCAGTTTGAACAGCGACAGCCGCCCACAGAAGATGAAATTGTCCAGATTGATGTTGGAGATGAAACTACATCAAAACCCATATTTATTAGCAAAAACCTTTCTGAAGATAAAAAAAAGAGTTAATAAAGCTGATAAAAAAATATATTGATATCTTTGTATGGAGCTATGAGGATATGCCAGGCTTGGATCCTAAAATAGCTACTCATAAACTCAATATTCTTTCTAATGCCAAACCTGTAAACCAACAGCAGTGGCATTTTCTACCAGATATGATGGATGCAATTGAAACAGAATTTAGAAAGCTGATCACATGTGGTTTTGTCCGTGAAGAACAACACCCAGATTGGATTGCCAATATTGTTCCTGTCATAAAAAAGAATAGAAAAGTTCGAGTTTGCATAAATTTTTGAGATCTTAATGCAGCTTGTCCAAAAGATAAATTTCCACTTCCGATCACCGATATCATGATAGACAATACATATGGTTTTGAACGCATGTCTTTTATGGATGGATTTTCAGGATATAACCAAATTAAGATGCATCCAGGAGATGAAAATCATAATGCTTTCCGTACACCCCTTGGAGTTTTTTGCTACACAGTTATGCCTTTTGGTTTGAAAAATACCGGTGCTACATATCAAAGGGCCATGAGCAATATCTTTCAAGAACATCTGCGAAAAATAGTTGAATGTTACGTGGATGATATCGCTGTCAAAAGTCGATTAAAAGATGATCACATTCAAGACTTAAAGACAGTATTTGAATTGATGCGTCGACATCAACTAAAGATGAACCCCACTAAGTCTTTCTTAGGGGTTTCTAGTGGCAAATTTTTGGGATTTGTCATTACTTCTCAAGGTATCCATGTTGACCCTGATAAAGTCAAAGCCATTCTTGAAATGCGTCCCCCACATAATCTGAAAGAACTTCGTGGCTTTCAAGGTCGCATTGCCTATATCAGGAGATTTATATCCAATCTTTCTGGGAGATGTCAACCTTTCTCTCGTCTATTAAAGAAGGGTGTATCATTTGTTTGGGATGAAGCATGTCAAAAGGCATTCAATGACATCAAACAATACCTTACAAATCCACCTGTTTTAGTACCCCTAATGGTGGAAAGACCATTTTTGCTGTATGTTCGAACATTAGATCATTCTCTTGGTGCTCTTCTTACACAGAAAAGTGATAAGGGTCATGAACAGGAAATTTATTACCTTAGCCGAATGATGGTTGGAGCCGAACACAGGTATACTCCTGTGGAAAAAGAATATCTAGCCTTGGCCTTTGCCATCCAAAAGATAAGACATTATGTATCAGGACAGACCATTCATGTCATATCCAGAATAAATCCTATTCGGGTATTGATGAAAAAGCCGAGTATTCTTAACTCCCGATATAATAACTAATACAAAACAACCAGGCCGGGCCAGCCCAGAGTAGGACAGCCCAGCCCGGCCTGCCTGCCTGAGCCCAGCCCACACCAATTCTTCCCAACAGCAACAAAGAGGAAAATAGATCAATTAAGCGCCGACTGCTGCGCGTATATACATGAGGGCAATACTCCATAAACGAAAACCCTAATCCCAGATGAAACGCCATCACCCTCCCTAACCCATGGGCGAACCACCCCACGGCCAAGCGCCGCCGCACCAGGCCGGAGGCCGGCCACACAGGGCGCGCGTAACAGAGCCAAGGCAGCAGCGCACTGCGAAGAGTCTACCTTTACAGCGATGATTCGTCGCGTATAATGGATGACGTCACGAGCTACGAACTCTGGTACGATCACAACCTTACCCTCTATAATCTTCTTCAGAAAGTTTGAATTATTTCGCGTTGTACGCGTGGTAAATCGAGTGTCAAAACCCAGGAAAAACCCACAGTTTCGAAAACTTGAAACAGGGTGTAAACCCATACAGACCTGGTTTTGGAAGGCCCATTGTGATCTACCTATTAGAGATTTTCAAATAGTAATTAAACACGATTTTAGCCAATAAATAGGATACTAAAAGGCCGTTTACGCTTTTCAGTTTCATCGATTATATATCAAGATAACTCGATTCAAAAATCGGAAAAAACCAGTTTTCGAAATAGTGAAAAACATTAAAATCACTCCGATACCACGTCCGTCCCGCCATTCCGGGCGACGTGGTCATGTACCGTAAGCATCAAAAGCTGCGTAACAGTTTCGTGGTCGTGTGGGCTTTGACAGAATTCAAATTGGTCGCGTGTGCGCGACGAATTTGATGCGTATCCGTCAAAATTTACCGTATTGTGCACTTTGTAAATTCTCCAATTACTTTATGCACGCTCGTCAGATCGAGACGAAACCTATGCCAACAGGACCGTATCATTTTTTTGGTCCTGTATGCCAAGTTTGGTCCGATTCTGAGACTGTTGATAAAATCACCGTTTTGCGGGCCCCGCGGTTCCACTCAACGGGCGATTTTGTGCACGGCCCGCCGGAATCCAACTCTGGACATAAGGTTGGGTTCGTATCGGAAAACTGGATTCGTAGACATGTAGTTTGACGACTTTAGAGACCATTGACCCTGGCACACTTTTCGGTGCAAAGCGGGTCCAACGGCGGACATCGTTTTGGCCCAAAATTACTGTTTTGCCCCTGTGTCCAGAATTGGACTTAAGGACAGGCAATCCTAGCTAATTTAACTATTCTGAGAATGTTGGTAATGTTTATTTCAGCTTTCGGAGACAGTTGTGATGACTTGGACTTTCTGACTTGATTGATTGGCGATACTTTGTTGGTTCTCCGTGCAACCTCCAGGCAAGTATACCTTGCCTCCCTCTAGAGTTTATTTACATGTATATTTTATTATTATACAGTTTTACCAGTTAGATATTTACTTGTGATTTGTATATCGTGCTTGCTAGTATAGATATAGTCTATGTACATGGTTAGACTTGTTAGTTCATATTGGATTGGTTCACTCGTGTATCGTGATTGGATCGTGTCGTGTCTTCACCCGTGTCTTGACTGAGTCGTGTCTGCAAGTATGAGTGAGTAAACTGCTATTTATTTGTCTTTTCTATAACCTGCGAGTCCACACACGGGGCGAGGGTTGCCTTTGCACCTGCGAGTCCACAATCGGGGCGAGGGTGACTTGTCTTGAAACTGACCTGCGAGTCCACAATCGGGGCGAGGGTTGGTTATCCATTGATCTACCAGCAGTTCATTTATGCGTACTTGATCCCGTATCCGAGTTCATAGTTACCTGTCAGTAGCCACTTGTTAGTCTCTTGTCTAGTTCCTGTTTACACCCTGTTTATATTATTGCATGACTAAACTGTTAGATAGGCATGTTTTATGTATCTTGCTAGTCCTCTGAGGACCTGATGATCTCTTAAGGTTTAGCGACTGCATGGAGTTAGTTAGCAGAGCAGGATGGTAGAGGATTACGATATATGATACAGGTATTTGTTTGCGATATTCTTTATTATCTTCTCGTGTTTTATATTCAGTACCATGATATACTCTGCTTATTTATAGACTCATATCATTCTTAGAGTCTAATTGAACAATATGCTAATGGGCTGTAGACCATGACCCATACTTGTTCATTCTTGTTTTATATGATTCATGTGGATTGAGATATAGTTTAGATTAGACATGATACCCATGACCTTGACAGCTTATACGTACTCGAGTCGGGCTGGAGTCCGCTCGATACGTAGCTGGCTTGCTCACGAGCTCGCGTCCGAAAAGCGAGTGCGGGTCGTGACACCCGGTTAGCTACCTGGACAATGTTGCTTACTCCCTATGATATGGTCTACATACCTCAAAAATCAGTGAAGGGTCAAGCGTTAGCTGACTTTTTAGCAGCTCACCCTATACCTGAAACTTCCAAGTTATACGACAACATTCCGGATGAAGTCATAGATTGCAACATGACTTTGAGGGATGATATTTGGCAACTATACATTAATGGAGCATCACGAGTTGGACCTAAAGGCAATATTGTCTCTGGAGTAGGCATCGTCTTGGTCTCTCCTGATAAAATGGTCATATATTGTGTTTATTCTTTCATTGAACCATGTTCCAATAATGTGGCAGAATATAATGCTCTGATAATTGGTCTTCAAGTAGCAAGGCAATTGGATATTGAGTTCTTGTAAGCTTATGGAGACTCTCAACTGATTGTCAACTAGGTCAGAGGAACATATGAAGTCATAAATCCTGACATCATTCCCTATCATCAAGTGGTAACCGAATTGGCTCTTTCATTCAAAGGGTTCTTCATTGAATTTGTACCACGTTCTTAAAATTTGGAAGCTGACGCTCTTGCTAGTTTAGCTGCAGACTTAGCAGTTCCAATTAGAAGGCAAAACACCATTACTTTGTTGGATAGAGATTTATTCTGTGTCAAGAATAATTTGCACATTGAACACAGTTATGCTACTGAATCAAATTCTCAGCAAAGGGATTGGAGAAGTCCATTTATTGATTATGCAGTTTTAAAATTTTACCTGAAGATCCAAAGGAAGCTGCATCAATCAAAAGATGATCATTTCGGTTCTATTATGATTCTTCATTACATATGTTGTATCATCGTTCTTATGACGGACTTTTATTGCATTGTCTTTCGAAAAAAAGGCCAAGCAAACACATCGTGAAGCTCATGATGGAGTTTGGTGCGTATCAACCAGGTCCGAAATTACAAGACCGTATTCGAAGAATGAGTTATTATTGGCCTTCTATGATAACAGACGCTGTGGATTACGCCAGACGGTGTAAAGCATGCCAGATTCATGCTGATTTTATTCATTAACCCTCTGAATTTTTACATCCTACAGTAGCTTCTTGGCCTTTCGAAGCTTGGGATATGCATATTATTGGTCCAATTAATCCCCCTTCTGTCAAAGGACATCGGTTTATCCTGTCCATAACTGATTAATTCTCTAAATATACGGAAGCGGTTCCTCTTGTTGAAGTAAAAACATCTAATGTGGTTAACTTCATCAAACATTATGTCATTTATCGTTTCGGGATTCTCCGAAGGATAATCCATGATAATGGGCCTCCATTTGCCAGTCAGGCATTTTATTGATTTTGTGACAAGAATCAGATCCAGAACTTAGCTTCTACAGCTTACAATCCAGCTGCTAATGGTTTAGCAGAAGCTTTCAACAAAACAATTATTAAACTTCTTAAAAAGTTTGTCTCTTCTAATAAACTGATTGGAACGAGAAACTTGGAGAATGTTTATGGGCTTATCGAACAACGGTCCGAACTCTAACTGGTTTTACACCATTTTCATTGGTTTAAGGATGTGAAGCTGTTCTTTCACTGGAGATCCAGATACCATCTCTTAGAATAGCTATTGCTAATGAGCTAACTACAGAGAATAATGACCGCTTAAGACTCCAAGAACTTGAAGGTTTGGATGAGAAGCGTCTTCAAGCACAACAGCACATTGAGCTATATCAAGCCCGTATATCTCGAGCTTTCAATCGTAAAGTTAAAGAAAGGGTATTTAAAGTAGGAGAGCTAGTTCTAGCTGTCCGAAGACCTATGGTTATGACTCATAAGAGTAAAGGCAAATTCCAAGCTAAATGGGAGGGTCCTTATGTAGTCGAAACCGTGTTCTCCAATAGTGCTTATAGGTTATCTAAACCTAATGGAGATTTGCTCATGATGCCAATTAACGGTAAATTCTTGAAGAAATACTACGTTTGAACTTCTTCTTTATTCTCCAGCTACCAAGGTTTGGTTAAGCTGGTTATTTATTCTCCTAGAAGAGAAATTTGATTTTCTGTCCTACCAGCTGATTTCAGAAAGAAAAAGATTTATTATTTATCATGTCTTCATTACCTCTGAATAAATATTAAATCTACTTCTTTTTATTATTATTATCTATCATGTCTATATTACCTCTGAATAAATATTAATCTATTTTATTTGAGTCATTATGATCTATTATGTCTATATTACCTCTAAATAGATATTAATCAATTTTTTTTGAGTCATTACGATCTATTATATTCATATTACCTCTGATAGTATTGTATACTCCAAAAAGAAAACAAGATTTATTATCTATCATGTCCACATTACCTCTGTATAGATATAATCTACTTTGTTGAGTTTTGAAGACTTATCATGTTCAGATTATTACCTCTGATAATTGTTTTCTATCTCACAACCATTTTATAAAAAATGTTTCATTCATTGCATGATTTGAAATATTACAGTAAAAGAAAGACAGAATACAAAATTTTTTATTTTGATAACATGAAAGGAAGAATACAAAATTCTTTATTGATACAAAATTCCTAAGGAGGAGCAGACTGATCTTCAATCATCTTCTGTAATTCGGCCAGTAGCTTTTCACGAGAGCCCAACACATTTGTGTATGCTACAGATCATCGAGCTTCTGCTGTACAGAGATTGGAGAGTTCAACAAAAGCAACTATCATCTTATCATTGGCTTCATCAAGGGTTTTAATGGTAGCTTCAGCACCAAAGACCCTCTCTTCCAATATTTAGCTCTGTGCCAGATGTTTATCTCGAGCTGCAATCATTTGCTCTCTCTCTGCCTTCAATCGAGCCAACTCTGCTTCGACTTTACGAATTCTATCATCTTGTTGATGAATTCTCATGTTTGAAGTTTCATAGGCTTTTCTATGTGTCTCCAGTAAGGGTTCAGTTTTGTTCAAAAAAGCTCTCTCTTTGGCAACTTTGCTGTTGTAGTCCTGAAGAGATTCTTTAAAAATAGTCTCCCGAGTGATGTATTCAGCTGATAAAGCATCATACTCGGTCTGGATAAGACTTTCGAGGGTTTTACTTGGCAGCCTTAGATATTCCTTAATAGGCTGTTCAAGTCCTTCCACTACTTTCTCTAGAGTTGCTGCTCTCTCAGCATCATTAAACATAGCAACATTTTCGATGGTGGAAGCAATCATAGCCTTCAAGCTTTCATAATTTAGGCCCATCTTCAGGCCCATCTTGATCAAGGCTACCAAGGTTTTATAGAAAGCTTCAGTATGAATCCCAACTAAAAGATTCATTTCTGTATAGGGTATAGCAGTAAGGTCTACTAAATACTTCTTCTGAAGACTGGGGGCGGATGTTGTCGTTGCCTTGGTAGCAAGTTGAGCTAAAGCCATAGTTGTTGTTGCTACCATGGCTAATTGAGTCCTAGGGAGTTCTGGGGCTACATCTTCAACAAATTTTTCTGCTAACTCCGGAGGATGAGTTTCGGTGGTAGAAGATGGTATCATGGAGGTGCTGCTTCCTATGTTCGATTCAGACTCGAACACAGTTGTCTCAGGAACTTGAGCTGGACTGGTAGCAATAATTGATGGTGCCTATGCAATCTGTTCTTGAGCAGCAATTGATTCATTAGCAGCTAGCTCTTCGGCTGTAACTGGTTCTTCTTTTGTAACTGGTTATTCTTCTCTTTTTTTGGCAAGAGAAGGCAATTCCTGGTGTGCCACTACTTCAGGCTCTGGTTGTATCTCCATAGATGGAGAACATTCTTTAGAAGCAGAATCTTCTTTTGAAGAAGAACTCTCTTCTTTAGACTCCATTTCCTCTTCATGGATAGTCTCTTGAGAGGGATGAGGAGCAACAGATTTTGCTGCAGCGAAGATACCTACAAAGATTAACCAAAACAGTTAAATATACAAAATCTTAATACATATTTTTGTATAAATTTTATGTCATTTAACTTTACCTAGAGTAGGTGCAGGACGCGTCAAGAGTGCGTCATAATCCATATCCCAGTCATCATCTTCTAATTCAAGGGCCGGTTCATCTGAGGGGATGGGTTCCGGATCAATAGTATGAGTGGTGGCGGTGTCTTCATCAACTTTCGCCTTTTGTGACGAAGTTAGATGTAGTGAAGTTCTGAGGCATCCGAGAGATAGGACTCCTACAACTTCTGTTGATGCTGCTGGCTGGGATGCTGAAGACCCTTCTCCAGGTTGAGCTGAAGAAGATATAATATTTTGAGGCTCCTCGACAGGAGTTTTGCTTTCTGGAGTAGCGGCTCTCTGTCTAGAAGGTCCTTTAACAGTAGTCTTCTTCTTCTTTTCTCGGATAGTAACAGCTGTATCTATTTTCCGCTTCCGGGTTGTAGTGATGGTAATGGGCCCTGCAGCTGTTTCCCCCATTCCCATAGGAAGTGCTTCCAGATATTCATCTGGGATAGCATCATCAGGTATGTCAGAATGTACCATGACTGGTTCTTCGACATCTCCTTCCTTGTTCCATCGAAGACTTCCCTTCATGTTGTAGTCATTTGCGAAGGAACGGATGAAAGCAAAAAGTGAGCATACGAATGAAGCATTCGTAGCTCAGTTGTACAGGTGGTAGTTGACATACGAAATTTAGCACCGGTGCATCTAGAGCTGAAATACCGCCATGCCCTTGTACCATCAACTAATTTTCCATAATAGTTGAAGGTAGTGGAGGGATTACCAACATGAAGTTGGTCATACCCGAACTGACGAGCGAACCGACTGGGCAAAAACGGTTCGAAGATGAAGGTGTCTTCAGTTCTATACATCAGATGTGAGGGTCTGATGCATATCATCCAATTAAAGACTGGCGCAGGTATTAAAGTCCTCCCTTGACCTATGTCTTCAAACTGTACACCAAAGCAGTCGGCTGGAACTGTTGGTCGGGTACAGAAAAAATTCTACACATGGGTGTAGTTTAATGTTGCCCGGGTATTTGCCACTGAAGTCGCAGCCCACGTGGCTTTATTAAACTTCTGGAGGAATACCTCCGCATTATTTTCAGGGCCCGGTGGCAATAAATTGTATTTGTGATGCAATAACCAGCCCATCAAATAAGTATATGGCATCTCCACCCTAGGGAAATCTTTACGGTAGGGAGCATTATTGATTAGTTCGTCACCAAATGCTCGCAAACCTGCATTTATCTGACATACTATTGCCGGTAATAAACTGAGTCTCACTTTGAATACCAAACGTACAACTGGCCATATTACGTTTTGGTGAATTCTGTCGACGGTGCTAGTCCCTGGAATGACCCATCTTTGCAGCCATAACGAAAGAAATCCTGCCAGTAAGGCTTCTCTTGAGAACTTTTGACTGCCATGTCTCAGAAAGCTCAATGCTTCAGTTCATGCAGGAAATTCTCCAACCTTGGTGGACAAATACTTGTCTGGAGACTTATGTATGCTCTTCCAAGTACTTATCGAATTAGCAGGAATTATTGAACAAGGGTTGATGGGTTGAGCCTTGTTGTCTTGGAATCTCTCCTTGTCATCCTTGGATATCCTATCCTTGTGGTAGAATAGATATGTTGTCCATTTATTGATGTATGCCAAATGCGATCCACTTTCATACATAGTGGTGCAAATTAGATAATGGCACATCAACTCTTGATATACCTCAACTAATTGAGGATTTTTCTCCCTAATCTCTGCTAGTTCCCGGTTGGAGGGAACGTACTCTTAATATGGAACTTCCCCTATCGGCAGCTTGGAGATGAATTGCATCTCATGGAGTGCAAAGCCCATTTCACCTATCGGGGTTGAAAAAGTCCCTGTCTAGCTGATATACAACTCCATCAAAGCTAAGAACAAGTTATTGTTCATTGGTATGCCTTGACTTGTGGAGGCTACTGCTTCAAACAGCCTAATGGCTCGCAGGTCCGTTCCGAAGTTCTTCATGATCCAAGCACTAAGTTGAATCCAGCTCTTATTGTGAGGGGTCATCCACCCTAGCAGCCTAGGGTTGACCTGGGGATACAGTACTGAGGCTTTCATAAGCTTGTTTATAAATATTGGTATCTGCACCAGTTGGATCAGAGCTGAGCCCTCGCTTGGTGTAAATAACTACAGGAAAAATACGTTTTTACGACGCACAATGCGCACCGTAAAACACTTAAGACGACGGGCATGATCGTGCGCCGTATTAGCCTGTGCCGTAAAAAGCTGGCACGTTTAACGACTTAATTTGCGCGCCGGAGAAACTCTATTTGTGCGTCGTCTATAGTCATTCATGACATGCATTGTGTGTCGTGAAAAGTCAATTATGGTGTGTTTTTGCACGTCGTACAAGCAAGCAATTATGGCATACTTATGCACGTCGTTATTACATAAATCATGACATGTATTGTTTGTCGTGAAAAGTATCAAATACAAACAAATAGGGCATATTTTGCACGCCTTAAATGCTCATATTTGTTTTTATAAAAAAGTCCTAATTTTTGTATCCATCAATTTTACCTTTGATCCATTGAATAACCAGATATAATATACACAACAATGAAAAGTAATCACTTTCATTGAAACAATGGTGTCAAATTAATCATCCAAATTCAAAATGACTTCATAGTGTACACAACAATTGTTATAAGTACTAACTTTCATTAAAACCATATATAATGTCACATCATATAAATTCCAAATTACCAACTAAATGTCACAGAAATATTGTCATATACTTAATCTAGGCCTATACAAAATATATCGATTCCTTTATTCCATTCATGGTCGAGAAGTAGCATGTACGTAGACCCGTCTTCAATCGCCACAACATCAAAAGTGCCCAAGTCCACAACCTCCCGCAAAAAGTAGCATCTCTTATATAACCTATCATATACAATAACAAATCATGTCAATATAAAGTTCAAAATTGGAATAACAATAGCAAAAATATAACATATATAGAAAACTTCAGCTGGAATATTCCAGCTGGAATAACAATAGCAAAAATATAACATATATGGTATTTTATCATCATTATGATCCATGAAGACATCAACATTATTTCTTTCATAATAAAATACACTTAATAAAGATAATCAGTAATCCACAATACAATGCATCCATTTTTCAGTCCCATTTCATTGACCTGTCCTGCATATATTTTTCAGATGGAACAGTCCCTTGAACATACTGACCTATCCTGCATACATTTTTCAGATGGAACAATCCCTTGAACATACCTGGAATGCCTTAAACTGCTTGTATTGACCTGTCCTGTATACAGTGTACATATTAACCACTGCATCCATTTTTCAGTCCCATTTCATTTAGCCTTCTCAGATGGAACAATCCCTTGAACATCTATAGGTTCAGTTCAAACCTTTAAGTATCAGCTACATTACATGTTCAGTGGGATTGGGATGTCCTATATATATATATATATATATATATATATATATATATATATATATATATATATATATATATATGTTTTTATGTATCAAACATTTGAATGAGTTATCTCTTCATGTCCAATCTTCGGATATCATTAGTCAGATTCTCAGGAGATTAGTTATGCTCATAACCTTCCTAGTATAGGCTATTTAAGCTATGTTCAGGTAAGGGTACATGGGGAATGATGTTTTGTGGATGTACCATGTCTCTTGGCTCTTGGCTGCAAGCAGTAGATAGGATATGGTGAATAAGAAGAGTCATGTGCAGGTGGATGACTGCAGTATGAAGAGAAAAATCAAGGGAGTGAGTGTGTACATATGTGTGAGAGATACTAACATACAATGAAGAAATTTGAGAAATAATGTTGATGTCAGGATAGTATGGATGCATGCGTGGTCAATTATGGATGCAAAAAAGATTGGCTTGGATAATATCCAAAAAAAATTAGCAGTAATAGTGTTGTTATGAATAGTACTGAGTGTGAAAATGACAAAGTACAGGATAGTAGGCAACATGTTTTAACTAAATATATGACAAATTTTCATTTCAGCATTGCAATAAGAGGCCCCAGAGAACTTGCTACAACAATGACGTCAACAGCAACAAAAAAGCCTCTCCCCCCATCTTTTGGAGTCAGCTATTTGAATCATTTTCTTCCACTCAGCTCAACTAAGGGCAATGTACTCTAACATTACAAAAATATATCACGACTGAGACTAGGTGATGGATTCAAAAATAAGCCAAAGTTCGTGAAAACTAAGAACATGGAAGAAATAGGCACATAAAGAAAGTTTAAGATCTGCTATGTTTATTCAGTGAGAATGAAACTATGCATGTCAGAGACTATTAACAGAAGAAAAATAACGGAAGACTGCATTCATTAATTGTCAGCTGCAAATGTACATTAACCAGTCATGTGAATGTATATATGAGTGACACTTTCTGGATAGCTGGCAAATAAATTCATGAATTCTTGAAAAGTCCAAGAATGCAATAGATCTAAACTTCTAATAATAGATCCGCTCATTCTTTTGGCTAAAGAAATGCTTATGAATAAAATTTATTTTTAAAATAATTTCTTATTGTTGCCCAAAAAAAACTTCTAAAATCTCTATGGTTGCATAATCTGCCATAACAGGTAGGAGGAGGGTCCCAGAATTAAATTTGATTGAATATAGGAAATTCCTGGATATTCTATTAGTATCAGGGATCAAACAGCCCTAGGTTGGTCACTAATATCAGGAAATCATGGAGAGGTAAATACTAGAGTAGATAGAGCTGCAGTAACATACGATACAGTTCTATGCATTTAGCAATAGCAGCTACATAAGGGAATAGTTCCCTGTAGGGAGGGGAAAGTAGGATACTATGCCAAGTACCTATAAGGAAATGCACATGATTATAGTTGGGAACAGATGAGTTGTATCAGTAAAAGAAAAGAGAAGGCCAGGCAATGCTTAAACCTATGGGACTCAAGGCTGAGTTTGCATTTTAGCTTAATGTCCCTGTGTATCAGAGGTATGCCATTACTTCAGGACATTAGAGGAAAAGCCTATTCCTTTATTTCATTATAATACTCCTTATGTCTTGCTATGATGCATACACCAGGACGTTAGATCACAGGGAACAGAGAATAATGGTGATGAACCAACTCTCCTAATGTCAATCCTAATTAATGGGGTGACTGCATAAGAGTGAAATAGACATAGGTTCGAAAGAAACAAGCATATGCACAGGAAGGTAAAGCAGCAGGGAGAGTGTTCAATTGATACTGTAGAGGCTCTGGTTATAGCTGTGCAAACAGGGACCTAGCCTCGACTGTACCTGTATAGGAGTATTGACTATACCTAGATAGATGTTAAGTACCAGGGTTAGTGGTATTATGGTGTGAGCTTTCACAGTGGGTAAGCAAATTCTCTATGCAAGCAAATTCTCTATGCAATAATTCAATGGATAATTGTTAAAATCGACGAATGTAACAAATACTTAGTTATAATATGGTCAAATAAAGAGAAGGGTAGTCATATTACCTTACCCCATGAGTGTTACCACTAGTCGAATCTGATATACTTGATAGGCCATGTGATTGTACTTGATAAAGCCTCATTTAGAAGAAAAAACTCGCGTGTCGGCCGATACAAAGTTACCTCATAATCAATTACTTCATGAACCTAAAGTTTATAGCACTCTTGTCCTATAGCCACATGATGGACCACATCTTTGGGATTTGTAGATGCAATCTCGCCAATTGCCACAACGTCTGAACCCGTCTCCCAATCCAACAATTTGCATTTTGTCCCATTGTTAGGGGAAGTTGGACTTTCTGTATTTTCCTTTTCCAGCCTTGCTTCAGCTATTTTACGATTGGTAGAACTTTGGACCCCAGAGTTTGAGTTAGCCTTTCTCACTGTATTTGAGTTTTCAATTTACTACATGAATGAAAAATACATTAACTATTGAAAAAATTGGTTTCTAATAAAGAATAGAGATACTATGTCGAACTATAAAACTTACGGTGTTATTATTTCCATTGACCTTTTCAGCAATGCTTTTAACAAAAATTTTCAATTCCATCAACTCACTTTCCAATCTATTGAATTTATCTCGTTGATATTTTTGGCCTTCCACTTTTGAAGGAGTCGCCCCAAAGCCAAGCCCTCTTACTCTTTCTTGTCGTTCAGGGCCAATTACTTCTGAAATCGCATCATCTTGAAAAGAAGTTTTTTCTGATGGTGCCGCTTCCTTATAAGTATCTTCTATGTCATCCAAATAAAAAATAGTACAATAGGCAATTTTAGAAAGATATAAGTGAATAACCAAATGATAAGATAAATAAACGAAAACATACCAAAATTTTCTGAGCCTCTGAACTCAATGTACCCGTCTCCCTCTTATGTCCCTTGATCCAAACATTAACTCTTTGTATGGAATTAGGATTGTCAATTTGTTGACGCTACAAGACATTTTTATTTGGGTAATAAAGGGTGCGTAAAAATCAACAAGGCTAATGAAATGACTAGTGTAAAAAAATAGATTTTTAGGCAGCAAGCAGATTTACCATTTCATCCTCTAGACGAGCATATCCCTTATGACTCGTTGTATGCAACAAAGTTTGACTTTTCCTCATCTTCTTGAATTTTTCGCTTCTTTCCTTTATTACATATGAAATATATGTTATATAGCAATAGCAATAGCAAATATTTATAACAAAAAAAGCAATAAAACCAACAATATTTACCTTAAATCCTGGAGTACATCTCTTGATTACAAAATTCTTCCAATATTTAACGAATGGTATATTGTCAGGTTTTAGGAGAGCAAGTGCTCGTGGTAGACCTACAACTTTTGCTTGCTCCATCACTTCTTTAATCAAATTAGATTTATGATTACGCCAATGCTTTCCTAACTTTTGGAATACATATGTCTTGTGGCAATCATCAAGAATGTATTTTTGCTATAAAAAAAAGATACACATCAATGAAAAAAAAATTAAGAGTTGACTACATGCATCTCGTAAAAACATGAGTATGACATATATAAATATTACCGTGATGTGCTCCCAGATTTAATGTTTAAAATCATCAGAAAGATCTGTCCAGTTCTCCATTGTCACTGGCACTAAATCTCTTGATGTAGAACCTAGAAAACTAGCAAATTCAGCTGCAATATCTCCAATTGGTTGACCCCTATCATTGAAATCGACCGGAACGAGATTTTTTTCTCATACGAATATGATCTATTCTTGATTTACCCCTAGTTTTCTTCTTTTCAAGCACGGTAGAACTTGATTGATTTTGATCACTTGGTATAGATGGAGAGTTAGAGTCTCCATTTGATATTCTTACACGTTTATTTCGTCTTTGCATGGTCCCCGCTATGGCAGCTAAACGTTGTTTCTCTCCTCTTTTAGAACCCTTTTTTGGAAGACTTTGTAAAACAAGCACATAATAAAAACTAAAGGTTTTTCACCAATATATTATTAAAGAAAGACTATAAAGATAAATGGAGCTTACTTCAGCAGATCTAGACATGTTCACAAGTTTCTGAATAGACCTGCAGCATCTAAAATACTCATTACATATGAAAGAAAACATCAGATGTTTGTGTATGTACATAATATACAACTTTTGTAATTTAACAAGAAAACATCATATGTCTGTGAATATCATCCTAGGCAATTGATCTATACCAATTCAATAACACATTATGCAATTTTTGCATACATATTTTAAGGTCAACGTGTGCACCAATTTTTAAGAATATAACCAAACCTGGTGCTAAAGTACATTCTAAAATAGATCAAAACAATAACATTTTTATCAAAAAGGACAATGGCACTCCAGCAGGTTGACCAAACCTGGTGCTAAAGTCTCCATTATCAAATAAGCCCTCATGCTTCACTTTTCTGACCTCCAGTTCAAAAGTGAGACCTCACCAAACAACTGCTGAGTCATGAATGAATAGACAAACAATTCGAATCCATCGACACAGAAATAAAAAGGGAAAAACCGTGTACTCCCTGAGAGGAACCAGTCAGACTTGTCCATAAGTTGAACTTATTTTGCAGAATAATCAAATTTTGTAGACCAATCAAAAGATTAATGGATTTATTGCTGATTAATGGATTTATTGCTATTGTAGATGAAGTCTAATTTCCAGCAAAAAGACAGCCGTACGAGATATTTTAATTGAGAAAACAAATGAGTCTTTCGCATAATATTCCAAGCTCATTGATGGTTTAGTAGAATATATTTTCTCCATCCACATCCAATGCTCATAGATGGCACAGAAAAATAAATAAAGAGCAAGGGAGTACAATGAAGACAAGTGAGATTAGTAAATATATTGACCTTTTAGAGGGATTGAAGTAGTAAACTAGTAACCAGCAAACAGAAAATTATTGCCAGTTATTGAATGGCTTCTTCTGGTATACTTTGAGATTTTGATGCCAGTTATAGAACGGCTATATAAGGGCCCCTGTAGAAGTTCCACTACATGTCAAAACCTGACCAGTTCCCAATAACCATGTACATCACACCAAATTTCAACTAAACATAATGGAGGAAATGTAGCTACTGAAGTTTGGTGGTAGTCTTACCCACTAGGCAGTAGGATCGTCTTTGCAAAATCCAATAAAGTGATGTAATTGGCAAAATTTACTGCACTTCCAAAGAAAGAAAATCAAACAACTGTCACTCATTATTCACAGATGTAATTGGCAAAATTTACTACACTTCCAAATAAAACATTAACAAATACCAATTAACATGAACAAAAAAAACTATAAACTAGATGAACCAATATAAGACTAACACTTTGACAAACGAGCACTCATTATTCAAAGGGAAACAACAAACATTCAATTATAGGCTCAAAAGAGGAAAACAACAAGTGCTCTCCCGCAAACACAGTTGTACTAGTTAAAGAAGAAGATAAATGCATAAAGTATGAGAGTACATATAATAAAGTGTGAGCAAGTTCACATGTGACACTTCCAAATAACATATCTGTTTTCTTTCAACTAACACTTAGGACTCTTCAATTTGTTTAGTAATCTTCAAACTGTTTAGAAAAACCTCCATCGTTGAGATTAATCTTCGATCTGTTTAGTGAAACATTTAAATTAATTAATAAGAAAAAAAATAGGATATATGTATATACAAAATTGATAAATGATTACTATCAAAATACTAATTATTTACCTCATCTGAAGTCACCTTCTCACAATCATGTCTTACATAACTTTCCCTATCAAGGTTCGGATCAAGTTGTAGTGCATCTAATGGTGCACTTGGCATGTACGCACTCTCTTCAAACCATTCTAACTCGTAAAAACCTCGTGGTGGTGCTCTTAGAACAGTGTACCAATGTGATACATCACAATCTCTTGAATAAAATACTTTTTTTGCTTGTGATGCTAAAATAAATATATAGGTCTCTTTCAAATTTACTTTGCCCATGGTGAAGGTTAACCAATGTAAATCCCTCTTCAACTTTGACACCATTATCTATGTTTGCCCAATCACATTGAAATAAGGAAACCTGGATATTGTAGTAATCAAGTAAAATTATGTCTCTAATAACTCCATAATAAGAAACTCTTCCAATGACATGAGATGTGTCTCTTGCACTGGATCGACAAATTGTTTCGGCTTCAATTGAAACACCACTGTTTTGTGTGCTTTTCTCGGCATCTTTTGTATGAAATCGATGACCATTGATGATATAACCTGAGAATGACATTACATCCTTTTTAGGTCCACATGCTAGCCACCTTAATGTGCTTGACATAGTGTCAACTTGGCCCGTTTTGACTTTATTTGCTAGCCATCCTATAAAAGACTCTATATGTCTCTTTTGTAGCAAACTTTCATTCTTCAAAAGGCGCCCATCCAAATGCTTAAGTTCCTCTAAATACATTCTAGTATTAAAGTATAAGTACATGAGAACTTAGAAAATGAAAATTTTAAATGAAAATAAGTTACAATTTGGTATCATACTTACTTAATGTACGGTTCAACTTCAGAACTGTTGAACAAAATAGTACGATGAGCTATCTCTAACATGTCAAAAGACATACTCCTTGTTTTACCCTTAGAAATTGGCCTCCCTTCTCCCATAGTTTCATTCTCAAAATCATCATTGCGTCTATATTGAGCTCCAATTTCAGTAGCTTGCTTTTTGTATCCACTACAAAAACTTGAGCACTCTTCAGCAAGATACCTTTTCTGCTATACATCCTTTAGGCCGTGAACGATTTCTAACATATCCTTTTAGTACCTTCATAGATCTAATTAAAAGATACTATTAGAAGAGTATATAATAATTTAGTTCATTATTAGTTTAAAATATATGTTGTTACCTCTCAAAGGGATACATCCAACGAAAATGTACTGGCCCACCAATTCGAGCTTCTCGTGCAAGATGAATTGTGAGATGCACCATAACATCAAAAAATGATGGAGGAAAAAATCTTTCTAATAAGCACAAAGTTTCTGCAACTTCAGTTTCGAGTTGTTCCAATCTGTTTTTATCGATCACTCTTTGACATAATTCATTAAAAAATGAACAAAGTCGAAATAATGCAGTTCTTGCACCCTTTGGTAGAAGTCCTCTTAATTCTACTGATAACACTTGTTGAAGTAGAATGTGATAATCATGAGACTTGAGGTTTAAAATCTTGGAATCTTTTAACGACACATGATTTGAAATGTTGGAACTGTAACCATCAGGCAATCATAAATTTGTAAGCCTCGCACAAAACAATTGCTTCTCTGACTTCGATAAATTAAAAGAGCCTGCTGCCCATCGAAACTTATCCCCTATTTTTTCAGCATGTAATTCTTTCCTTATGCCCATTTCTGCCATATCTCTACATGAATTTAGTCCATCATTTGTTTTCCCTTTTATACTCAAGAGTGTACCAATAATGCTCTCACAAATGTTCTGCTCAATGTGCATCACATCTAAATTATGTCGCAATAGCAAACTCTGAAACATCATTTATTGTCCAAGCTCATTTATGTTCTGCTCAATGTGCATCACGTCTTGAAGATGTTTCAATTCCACATATTGGACAAGCTGCTCTATCCTTTGTGGAATATCCGGATAAATTTCCATAGGCTGGAAAGTCATTTATTGTCCATATTAGAACGGCCTTCAAATTAAATATGGATTTGCTGAATGAATAAAAAACATTCACACCATTGGTCCATAACTCTTTCAAATCTTCTATAAGTGGCTCCAAGTATACATCTATGTCATTTCCTGGTTGCTTAGGCCCAAGAATCAATAACGTCAACATCAAGTTTTCCTTTGACATGCATAGGGAAGGAGACAGATTATAAGCAAGCAAAATCACAGGCCAACAACTATACTGAGTACTACTATCACCGAAAGGATTAAATCCATCCGATGCAAGGCCAAGCCTAAGATTACGCGGATCAGATGCAAACTCAGGCCACTTGCTTATCGATCATATTCCATGCAATTAAATCAACAGGGTGCCGCATCTTTCCATCCTGACTTTTGTGAGTGTCATGCCATCTTAGTTGTTCTGCCTTCTCGGGTGTTTTAAACATTCTTCTAAATCTTGGTATTATAAGAAAGTACCTCAATACCTTTGCAGGAACTCCATTTTGAATCTTATTGGTGCGCACATCAACTTTCCACCGTGAAGCCCCACATTTTGGATATGTCTCCATATGTTTATTTTCCTTTCTAAATAAACAACAATCATTAACACAAGCATGTATCTTCTCATAGCCTAGATCGAAATCCTTAAGTAGCTTCTTTACTGAATATAAAGAATCAGAAAGCTTATTGTCTTGAGGTAAAATTTTGCCAAGCATCTCAAGAAGTTCATTAAAACCGCTGTCCGTAAGACTATGTCTAGCTTTGTATTTATATAGGGCAACGACTGCAGCCATCTTTGTGTAAGTAGATCCACCATATAAAGGAAGTTCAGCATCCTCCATAAGATTTGTATAATGTGGCTCTCTTCTTTGATATGCAGGTTCACATTAATATCAATGTCATCAAAAAAATCATCTTCAATATTTGCATCTCTGAACATTTTATATGCCTTGGGTATTTCAAAATCTTCGTCTCTAGTTGCAGTAGAACTTTCTCCATGAAAGACCCATTTATCATATGTAGGATCCATCCCAAATATGACTAAGTGCTCATAAACCATATCAAAATGGTGAAATCGATGACTTAAACAACGACAACAAGGACATTGAATTTTTTTTGGATTTTCCTTGCTAGCTTGAATTGTATCAGCAAATTTTCGTGCTCCATTTTGATATGCTTGTGAATCTCTACAAACAAAAACAAACCGCCACACATAATCTTATATTAATAAAAAGCAACAAGTATGCCAATGTTTATTGTTTTAAGAATAAATATTAACCTTTTAAACTGTACCTAACCTTTGTCCATTGTGTATGACCCACTTGTACGAATTATAACCTGCTAAAGACCTCCATTAAATATATACGAGGCAGATAAGAAGGTTCACAAAGCATTCCATAAGGATTCCTACAAATGAATCCAATTAAAGGTCTTTGTAATAAATGAATAAACAAGGTTTTAATATGAGCATGTTTAATTAAAGAGTGAGCAATGAAACATCAAACCCCATAGTCAAATGTAATATTGCCACCAATAAACTACATTTCAAGCTACCACCATAATGAAATCCTGCATATCTTTTGTTAATGCTATTTTCTATGCAATGCTCTATCTTTAAACTCTTACGTTTACAGGTTGGCGGAATGAAATAGTGGTGTCTACACCTAGAAGCGATAAAGACTGTAAACTAATATTCTATTTATTTGTTTCTGAACTCCTATATTACAATTGAAACTAAGTCAAAATTGAGTATAAACATAAACATTTAACTCCAATTTGGCTTAAATTCAAAGTTAATAGTCTACTTCTCTCCATCTTGCAGAAGCATTCAAAAGGTAACATCATTCTAGTATAAAGAAATGGAGATGCTGAATCACTTTGCAAGTGCTCGAATGTAAGCATTTAGTGTCTGATTGGTTGGTCAATCAAGTCACTAGGATTGTATAGAGCACAAGTGAGCTTGTGACCAGTGTATAGCAGTTGTGCATCACCTAAACAGTGGCGATGAAGGTAGATAATATCTGGTCATGGTGTGCCCTAGTCAGTCTTGCATATAGATTCAATATCCAATATTTCATAATATACCATGATATATAGTTCTCGGACATATAATTGAGGAGACACATATTTCTTGAAACAAAAGAGAGGGCATGACAAAAATCAAGAGAAAAGAAAGGAGTATCAGGATAATCTGTATTCCAATCATTCCATCCAAAAGAACACAAGCAACATTTCATTCCCGGACGACTAATTGGAACCTAAAATCTTGCAAATGTAGAAATTGCCTCAAAACATCTGGTGATAATTTTGGAACGGAGTGAGTTTGCTTTACGACCGTATTCCAAGTAAAACTGATATACAAAAACAATGTAAGAAATAAAAAGATTATTAAAAATTAAAAAAAATAGATATCACACAGATCAACAGGGATGTACCAGTTAGAGACAGATGACCGATCATATCCAGGCGAGGAAAGTGGCTTACTTTTCCTTTCCTATTATAACTGGTGTATAATATATTGGCTGAATCAAATGGTTGCAGGATTAAAACAAAAGGTTGGTCTTGCTTAAGAAGTAAAATAAAAAACGGCCAGCAACCAGATTCGAAAGCAGTTCTCAACTACATAGTTCTGTGAGAAGCATGTTAGGCATAGTGTGGATGCACTATAGCTGCTCGTGTTCTTCCATGGACACAAAAACAAAATCTAAGAGGTCTGTAATTATAGTAGTCACATGTATCATATATAATTACCTAAGAGACAAGAATACAGCTCTTCAAATCAGAAGAGAGGAGAATGCATTACAAGAAATCAGGATAAAAAGGAACGAACAAATTTCTCTTTCAAATTATTTCCTCCAAAGAATCAAAAAATCACTTTTTCTAGCCAGGTATAGGAACAAATTTATCTCACAAACATAGAAATTGACCCAGAAGATCCAAATGTGCATTTTGTGAACTGTTTGTATTCCAAGTAAAAACTGATCTATAAATAGGTATAAGAAATATCAATTTTGAGGGACTAACCCCTAGGAAGCACGAAAACTCATAGTAATATACATTTAGTGCCTATGGCGGCGACAAAGCAATAACCAAACATGATACCTGCATCACACTAAGACACCCACCAGATTCAGTGTCATCACATTTGTGTCCATTCAATATGAATCTGTTTGAAAGGTCCTTGACATATGTTGCATGAATATGGACACAAATACGAATAAGGCCACAATATTGATACGGCCAGCGGGCATTTTTAGATAGGTAGTTGCACGATACAGATACTATAAGGGTAAGAACACAATTTTACTGTGTCCGAGCAACACATTTTAAAGTATACGCAGATCAATCAAGTCACTAGGATGATTGGTTGGTCAATCAAGTTGAGGTACAATATATAAATTATGTCAATTCTTCTTTCAGCTTATTAAGCAATAATTAGAATTTTCAAGCATCATGTGGCCAGGTATCACTCATCACAAACTTTATAATTAGGAGACCAAAATATAACATTAGCATTAATGGTGTATACATCTGCATGTCTTTGTTTGCTTTATGTTAACATTTTACAGTTTCAGTTAATGGTGTATAACATTAGATACTTGGATCATAGTTTTAGTTTGTTTGATTACAGTTAGGTTAAATAAGAATTGTTAGATACTTAGTTCATAGTTTGATACAACCACTATTTGCTTACAACATTGCATTTTGTTGCTTAAAAAATGCTTTGGTCAATCAATAATTTGAATAGTTTAATATAATTTCTCAAGTTATGTTATTTTACAAGTTTTTTCCAATCACTTTACTAGCATATATGAAATGTATATATCCCTATGCCCCTACGAGTAAATAATGGCTAATATATTCTAGATATTGCCTAGTTGATATGACTATTAACCTTTTCACCATATGTTCAGAGCTTTAGAACTACTGGCTACTCATGTTTCATACTAGAAGGATCTTAGTCCAAATTCTACGTTTTGAATTTCAATGAAGTGTCATATCTTCCGAAATTCATATCATAATCTACAATCTGCAGCTTACAAAATGCCATAAGAATGATGTTAATATTTTCTGGAGATTTTTATAAATCAGGATTTGATGAAAAGAAAGGAACTAAATGGCAATAAATCATACTTTTTAGTATAAAAACTAGCAAAATTTTCTTATGTGCTTTTATGATGTTGAGATTGATTATCAAATATAATGTGTCTCAAATATATAAGGATGAACATAAGACTTTGTTGTATATATTTGCTCCAATATTTGGATCCGAGTCTCAAATTAAATCAAACTAAAACTAACATTAGTGAAAATCAAATTAACCCAAAAACTTCTCTCTCAAATGAATCAAAGCTTATGGAAAAGCATACCCACGAATAATATGAGCGGCAACCGTCGGCTTTGTTGGCGATCCTGAAATTGGTACATGCAAAACCATAAATAATATGTATGCCCTTAAAAAATAGATCAAACTTCACTAAATAAAAAAGGAAGAAAACCCTAAAAACAGAAAACCCTAAATAAAAAAGGTAGAAAACCCTAAAAAATTAGAAAACCCTAAATAAAAGGAGAAAAATAGGGAAAATTTGGGAGAAATCAAAAATAAAGAAGAAAAGTAAAAGAAAAGGGGAGAAAAAAGTAGAAAAATACCGAAAGATAGAGGAAGAGAACTGGAAGAGAGAGAGTAAGAGGAAGAGAACTGGGAGAGAGAAAGAAAGAGAAGCAAAGAAAGAGAGAGTTACCTGGAAGATCGGAGGAGAGAGAAGCCTTTCCGAGCCTTTCCGAGCAGAGCCTTTCCGAGCAGCAGAGAAAGAGACTCGAGAGAGCCTTTCCGAGCAGAAACTGAGACGAGAGAGAGAGAGAAGCAAAGAAATGAGAAGAAAGTTTGAGAGAGAGAGAGAGAGAGCAGCAGCACGAGAAAGTTTTTGGAGATAGGTGCAGCCGCGGGAAATGAAAAAATAGGCGCGGTATTTTTTTAGGGTTTAGGGCGTTCACTGTGCGCCTTAATTTTGTAAAGTAAATTATGGCTCGCCAATGCACGCTTTAAAAAGGTCCATTTGTTGTGTTATAAACCTTTTGACGGCACACAAGAGAATGTTTGTCCTAATTTAACTATTTAGGACATGCTTTTCATGAATGTCTTAATTTTAACGTCGTAAAAAATTAATTTTCTTGTAGTGAATCTAGGCAATAAGCCGTAGAAAGGAACGACACCGCCACTGGGAGTACTTGAGTGATAGCCCATCTGGTTCTCATCCCTCTTGAATATGATTCTCCCTGGTCTTACATTACTATTGGGAGTCAGATTCCAGATAATCTGTCTCGGATGAGTAGCATGTAAAAAAGAGGAAATGGGATAATCTCTTTGCATTTCCGGGAGATACATCGCCCTTTCTCCAAATATGAATACCCAAGACTCCTTCTTGGGGTTTGTCTGATATTTGAAGTCTATTGCATCCCCGAACAAAAATGCAGGCTTCAGATAATGTTGACCATCCAGTGATGTCAACCATTTTCCGTTCATTAGTGACAATAGCATTCTATCTCCCTGAGCAGCTATCAGTTGATGTCTTTCATGGGGATACTACTTGTCAGTTTGTGGGAACTCGACATGGGATAAATTCTCCAGATAATTTGATCACAGAATGCCAGTTGGTGAGCCAAACACATCAGAGACAGGATGGACCCCCAAATTCACTGCAAAAGAAGTTCAATAAAGAAAAATCAAGTTAGTAAAAATATAATTTTAATTTTACGCAGATGACTTATTCACACAGATCTTTACGCAAGTAAATTTTACGCATAAAAATCAAGACTCTGTACTAGAGGGCTTGACTATGCAAATTTTACGCTTACGCGTAGAAGTTAAGTTGATTAAAAAAATTAAGTGCAAAAGTTCTCTGTTTTCAGAATCGACTTTTTTATGCTGGCACATATGAATGTGGACGTATTTTTCATATTTTTATGCTGGAACATATGAATGTGGGCGTATTTTTCATATTTTTACGCTGGCACATATAAATGTGGACGTATTTTTCATATTTTTACGCTGACACATATGAATGTGGGCGTACTTTTCATATTTTTACGCTGACACGTGTAAACGTGGGCGTACGAATTAGGGTTTCTCTTGGGTCATCTTCCTCGATGAAGTCCATGGTTGAATAGCGGGGATTTCTACCTATCATGATCGGAGCTACGTTTGGGTGTCTTGGTCGAGTCACCTCGCGGTGTGGGGATACAACAGCGGTGTCGTGTCCCTTCGACGATCTCGTTGATGAGGTGGCGGGCTTCTTCCCCTTGACTGTTTTGATCGCCTTGCTCTTGGGTGCCATTGCTTGAAGAAGGCGAAGTGTTTGAAAGAGCTTTTGAAGTTTGAAGAGATGTGATGAGTAAACTTCTCTCTTTCTTAACAAAGCTCTATTTATAGAAAATTCTGGAATGATTCAAATGACTCTTGGATATCCCTAAAATTTATGCTGACTGATGGGTATCCCTATTTGTACGCTAATGACTGTTGAATATCCCAGATTTTACGCTTCTGTTCAAAGTATTTCAAATATTGAAAAATTTGAAAACTTTGAAGGGGGTCTTTTAGAAGCGTAAATAATTTTTGTTGACCAAGTCAAAGAAGTTGCAAACTCTATGCCAGAGTCAAACATGGCCAAATTCCAACTTTATGCTTAAAGTTTTACACAGAGTTATTATCAAATTTTATGCCAAAAAGATTCTATGCCAGTGGACTATCTTCAGTCATTTCTCTCTCCTCTATATTAAATGCATGCAGACAGTTGGTAATGATGACAGATCTGATGATTTGATTCTCTGACACGGAAGACGAGCAGATTAGATTGCTTTATGCTCAACTGTTATTAATTAATATGCCAACGAGCTCTTTTACGCTCAAAGGACGGTTTTCCTTTATGCATAAGAGTTTATTTGAGTTTTACACTCAAGGCTATCTTAGCCATTCTTATGCACGTAAAGTCTATTTTGAGTTCTTTTTACGCTCATGGCTATTCTTAGCCACTTTACGCAGGCAGCTTACTTTGGCCTATTATTACGCTTAAAGCATATTTAAATGATAAATCTTTACGCATAGTCTTTACTTACTATGTGGAAAGTGGTTTGCAGACGTGGCCTTCATGCCATACTTCTCGAAAGACGTGTGTTTATGGTTCTCTTATATTTCTGAGTTATGAGATACGTGTCAGCAAGCGTACAGGTAGAACTTCGTAGGTGGATTATGTAGGTCCTAAAAAATAAAGTTGCATCAATCAACAAAGTCAAAAATTCAAGATATTCATCATTTTGATGAGTTGCACAGACAACAGATTGTGCAGACATCACTTTGCGCAGATTGGTTTGCGCATGTTCCCAACTGCGCAGGCTGACGTGGCAGAAGTCATCATTGACTGAATCAAAATCAGATCTTCCTGACAGCTGACAATACGAATAACGAGGAGACTGTTCATTTTTGATGCCGCATAGTGCTCAAGGGCGGCTGACAGGTGGCAGTGCAATCCGTGGTTGCGCAAACCATTCATGCGCAATCCGTGGTTGCGCAAACCATTCATGCGCAGTCTGTGTCTGCGCAAACCAAAGTCTGCGCAGTTCACTTTACGCATTCTACCAACATAACTGACCAATTACATGTGGCATTCATGCCATCAATTGCTCATTATGTGGCAACTGTCTATGCACGATCATGCGCATTTCAATCAAATAATGCCATGTGTCTCAGATATTTGGCCCACGATCCAATAACTGCCTGTGCAGTCCAGTACTGCGCAAACCACTTGCTGCACAAATCAGCTTGCGCAGTCCAAAATAACTGAAAGTTAGTTATTTTCAGAACTCTATAAATAGAGTTTCAAGTCTTCATTTCAAGGGGATCAAGATCAGAGATCAGAAATCAGAGAGTTCAGGAGTTCTGCCAAAATGCTGCTGCATTCCTCCGAGACTTTTGTCTTCAACTTCAGAGGCTTTTGCCTTCAATTTCCAGAGTTGTTTTCAACTTCAAAGGCTTCGTCTTCAAAGTTCACATCGTCCTTTGCTTTCAGCCACTAGGGTAATTGATTCTATTTTAGAATTATATTCAGCTGATTTTGCTGAATGAGCTTCTAACAGATTTTGAAGAGTTAACCTTTCCATATCAGCAGCTTGAGCCAGCCGCTCAAATTCAGCTTGTACTAAAGAGTCTACATCTTTCTTCTTGAGTTCTTTATACTTCTTGATGGAGACTTCTAATTCATCCAGTATATATTCAAGGAGAGTGGCCTGAGCTTCGTCTCCTTGGTCTCTTATGGCTCTTATCAAGAAAGAAGTGGGCTTCCTAACCATAATGAAGTCAGCCCCTTCTTTCTCTATCATTTTACGGACGAGAGATCCCAGCGACTCAAAGAAACATCGGGTAAATGACTGGACCACTTGCTGATTGATGGCCAGAGTTCCAGGAGTCGCTGCAACTCCTGATGAAGACAGGGTAACAGGTTGCTCGATTCTTTGAGGTTGGACAATAGGCTCATTAAATAAGGGAGCCAGAATAGAGCTGGTTGCTCCTCCTGCTTGATCTTCTGCAAAAGTAAAATTGTTATTTTACTAATTGATTGTTGATGCACAAAAAGATCAAATGAAAAGCAATTTTACCTTGGTTTGGTTTAACAACAAGTTCATTCCCTACTGGAATAGACTCCTGTTGAACAGAAGTAGCCTCCGCTGCAACAGCATGGCTGCTGCCCGCCTCAGAACCACAAGATAAATGATGACTACTGCTAATAACCACCGTTGGTATAGGCACCATAATCAGGTCCGTTGGAGGTATTGGCAAAGTCCCAAGATCTGTAAATGAAGATATTAGTTATCAGTTCATTTTAAAAAAGAAAAGATTGTTAAATCTCGTTTTATACCTTGAGGGTCGGTGGCGGGATTTTCTTTTAGCACACCTTCGTCGGCTACTTCTTCAGGAGATATTTCTATCTCAACATCGACAGCCTTTTCTGCAGACGCCTCCACTTCAATATTCTTTTTAGGATTTGAAATATCATCGACAGTATCAAGAGATCTGTGTTCTTCAGTTTGCTTTTCAGGATCTTGTAAATACTCATCAACATTTTCGGATGAAGAACCTTCTTCGTCTTCTTCTTCTTCTTCTTCTTCTTCTTCTACTGCTGCATTTCCACTGCTAGTGGCAGCCTGATCTTCCTGTAAGCTATAACTGCAATCCTCCAGAGCTGCAATCATTTCACGGTCTTCTTCCTCACGAAGAGTCCTGAGAGTAGGAGGAGGTTGAGTAATATCTGCAATAGGAGAATGAGGTCGTACAACACTTTGTTCTTCCTCTAAAATATGTTCTCTAGGCTTTTCAATTCTTGGGGCAAAATCTCCCCTCTGTTCATTCTCCTCGAGAGTTTTGCTCCCTGATTCAGAAGCAGGTGTGGGAGATGCCATTAGAAGTCCTGCAGCAGCATCTACTGAAGTCAGGAGTTGTATAGAAGAAGACTCTTCCAAGACTCTTCTGGTGACTACTCTTTTCTTTCTGTGTAGAGGCCTGACAGGACTCTCTACATTTTCTGGTTCTGCTTGCTTTTGCACAGAAGTTGGTGTAGTGGCAACTTCTTGATGTGTCTCGGCCAATTGCCGAGATTGAGATCTGGTAGTCACCTTTTCAGAAGAAACATCAAGAATCAATTTCTTCTTCGCCACAGGAGCAGGAGGCTCCTCTCTTCTTCTCTTCTTCGCAGGAGATTTACCCACCTTCAGAGAAATACGAAGTGGTGCATTCACTTCTTGGGGGAATATAATATCCCTTGTAGTCTCCAGAGGTGCATCTGCCGGTTCCTGCGCCTCCTCATTTATAGGGATCGATGGAGTAATTCTCCCTCTTCTCAATCTTGTTGCAGTGGCGAAACTATCTGCGAGATTGAAATTCTCGGCAAAAGTATTCGCTGATGTGTAAAATACGGAGTATGTAAAAAGCATTCGAGGACCCTGAGGAGTAGTCCTTGCTGGCATGGAGAAAGTGGCTTTTGTATCACGGGCATTGTAATAAACCCAAGCCCTAGCTCCGTCTATCAGATAACCTTTGCCTTGGAGGCAGGTAATTGCGTTCCCTACATGGAACTGATCATACCCAAACTGTCGAGCAAAATGGCTTGGAAGGTATGGTTCTAAGTAGCACTCTTCTTCGAATCAGTAGACCAAATGAGATGGTCGAATTATCTTCAACCATTTAAAAGCGACACGAGTTAGAGGCTGCAGTTTCGAATCCACCATATTCGTGGGCATCTGATCATACCCAGCAGGGAAAGGAGCGCAGCAGAAGTTCCAGCCTCTGTTCAGATTCAACATAAATCTACACTCAGATAAGGAAGTATATTTCCATTTTCCATCGGAATACCTTCGAAGAAAACTGCCGTCAACTGGTCCCATGCCAGGATCCATTACAGTTGGATAGTGAAGAAGCAACCATCCAAACAAATATGTATATGGCAATTCTAAGCGAGGGAATTCTCTCTCTCCTTTCGCTTTCAACATCAAGTCAACATATAAACGAAGACTGGCGTTCAGCTTACAGGTCATTGCTGATAGTAAGTCCATTTTATAGCCGAAGACTAGCTTAACAGCTACAAAGAAGATGCCACGGTGAAAACGATCCACTGCACTGGATCCGGGAACTACGAACCTTCGCAGCCAGTATGTTAAGAATCCCGCTAATTGTGCTGCTTCTGACATGGGCCTATAGCCCATTCTCAAGTAACTTTCCAAATTGTCTCCTCTCTTCAAAGGAGGATATTCATGGTCATCCATCACTTCTTTATCAAAGTGACCACTCTGTTCCATTAATTTTCTGACCTCTGTATGGCTCAAAGGTTTGAAAAAGGTTGGGTAGCATTTATCGTTCTCCTTGGTTTTTTTCTCTTCTATATGATTAAGAAACAGATATGGTAGCCACTTTGAAGAATAACAAGTATTGGCAGTGGCACTCTTGTAAAATAAAGAACAGATCTTGTAATGGCACAATAGTTCTTCGAACACTGTCACCATCTCTGGATTCTCTTTTCTGAGCTTGTTCAACTCATCATTTGTTGGTACATACTCCTCATACGGAGCATCTGCCATGGGCAAGAACGAGATATACTTTATCTCGTGGAGTGCAAAGCCCATCTCTCCCCCTGGGGTCATGAAAGTTCCGGTCCTGTAGTTGTATCTCTCAGCTAAGGCTAAGAACATATGAGGATTGGGAGCAAATCCATATACAGTGGCATGCACTGCTTCATACACGTTAATTTGTTGGAGTCTGTCTTGGAATTTTCCCAGAACCCAATTCGTGATATAACTCCATCGCTTGTAGTCTGGATTCACCAATCCAGTCATTCTTATATCTTGCTCAGGATATTTTCCTTCAACCTTCGCAAACTCATTTGCGAATATTGGTGTCCTAACAGGCATTAGCATGGAGGAATTCTCTGGTGGAATGCAGCCAGGTCTTAAGCCTCTCAGTAGGACACTATATCTGTCGGAAGAGCTATAAAACATATCCTTATGTTGTGGCCCCTTCTTTACGAAGATTTTTCCTGCCCGAGCATCCTGAAATAGAGTGATATTCCATTCCATCTTCCTAGGGTAGCTTGCATGAGCGTACCGTGACAAAGGAAGGCAGCGAGCGATGTCGGGTATAAAAAAAAATCTATCTTGCTGGTGAACTACCCTATCTTCCATCCTTGGCCTAGGCTGAGAGGCTCTCTCAAAGGTGTCACCGAATAGGAATAAGGGCTTTTTGTGAATTACAGCATCAGCTGATTCTAAAGGCTGTCCGTTCATCAAACACATCAAAGTTTTATTGTCCTGAGAAATCAATATAGCCTGACGGGAGGCCGACAGATCATACTGAGGGTAATAGACATGAGACAGATCTTCTTTGTATTCAGACTCTGTAAGGGTTCCCATAAAATGTTCGTAATCTGGATCTTCATTGACTTCAACTGCATCAACAAAACAGATGAAAATTAGTCCAAGACAAAGATTCTGTTTTTTAAACATAAAACATTAGAGTGCGCAACATCAGACTGCGCTGACATGATTTGCGCAACCTCAGACTGCGCTGACATAATTTGCGCAACCTCAGACTGCGCTGACATGATTTGCGCAATCTCAGATTGTGCTGACATGACTTGCGCAATATCAGTTTGCGTATCATAAAAGGTGCGCAAAGCAATGGTTTGCGCTGATATTTGCGCAACTTAATTGTTTGTACTGACTTCCTGTCAGCACAAATCAACAATTTGCGCAAGAATGCAGCCTTCATAAAAATGAAGAACGGATAGTTGATGCAACCGAAACCCTAAAAAGGGTGGCGCAATATGAACTTATCTCTAAAAAGAGATGAGTTTCAAGGGAGTCGAATCACCCTAAGAAGGGGTTTTCGATCGGTTCAACTACCTCTCAGAGCAGGGTGTGCGGATTCGTGTCGGGAAGCTCGCCGTGCAATCCTGTCAGAAGACTCGGCCGGAGCTTTTTCCTTCGCGGCGGCGGCAGCAGCAGCATTTGATCGTCGTGGGGCCATAACAATCGTCGGAGGAGGAGAACAGTGAAGGTTTTCTTCTCAAAAAGCTCGAAAGATTGCAAAGTAAAGAATTGAAAACGAAAAGAGGGGTATTTATAGTTTTTGAAATGCGAAACGAATGCCTCGGATTGTGCCTAAACTGGTGGTCTATTCGCTTTGCGCAGACAGCTCATCATATTGCGCAAAATAATTCAACATTCAAAAATTCAAAGTATTTCAAAATTTTGATTATAATCAACTTTCGAAAACTTTGAAGGGGGTCTTGTAGGTCCTAAAAAATCAAGTTGCATCAATCAACAAAGTCAAAAATTCAAGATATTCATCATTTTGATGAGTTGCGCAGACAACAGATTGCACAGACATCACTTTGCGCAGATTGGTTTGCGCATGTTCCCAACTGCGCAGGCTGACGTGGCAGAAGTCATCATTGACTGAATCAAAATCAGATCTTCCTGACAGCTGACAACACGAATAACGAGAAGACTGTTCATTTTTGACGCCGCACAGTGCTCGAGGGCGGCTGACAGGTGGCAGCGCAATCCGTGGTTGCGCAAACCATTCATGTGCAATCCGTGGTTGCGCAAACCATTCATGCGCAGTCTGAGTCTGCGTAAACCAAAGTCTGCGCAGTTTACTTTGCACATTCTACCAACATAACTGACCATTTACATGTGGTATTCATGCCATCAATTGCTCATTACGTGGCAACTGTCTATGCACGATCATGCGCATTTCAATCAAATAATGCCATGTGTCTCAGATATTTGGCCCACGATCCAATAACTGCCTGCGCAGTCCAGTGCTGCGCAAACCAGTTGCTGCGCAAATCAGCTTGCGCAGTCCAAAATAACTGAAAGTTAGTTATTTTCAGAACTCTATAAATAGAGTTTCAAGTCGTCATTTCAAGGGGATCAAGATCAGAGATCAGAAATCAGAGAGTTTAGGAGTTCTTGCCAAAGTGCTGCTGCATTCTTCCGAGACTTTTGTCTTCAACTTCAGAGGCTTTTGCCTTCAATTTCCAGAGTTGTTTTCAACTTCAAAGGCTTCGTCTTCAAAGTTCACATCGTCCAAGGGATAAAGCAATCGTCATCAAGATTGGATTCCTATAGTTGTAATTTTCCGAGAATTCTTGTAATCTTTATTACAGTTTGTATCAATAAAGTTTTATACGTTTGTTTTTGCAAACAGGTTACAGTTACTCTAACTGCTCGCGTAAAAGTCAAATTTATTGCTTTTTACGCACAGAAGACAAGCCTATATAAAGACTTCTTTTTTTAAGAAAGAGGTACAAGATTTTGGAGCTCAGAGACTTTCAGAGCAATATGATTCTCCAGATTGTATCCCTTCAACTTTTTCTCAAGAACAGAGTGAAGCAAAGCAGGAAAGCATTCGACTGTGTCATCAGTGCCAATTGTGTCGATACCTTTCTAGTGACTTAGTTCTTCCGGTTGTTCTGCTCAAAGCAGTTCTCTTCATTATCATCGTGTGGTCCAAGGAACAAAGTGATCGCTCTCAGATCAGACTTCCATAGCAATACTTTCCAGAATCTACTTGTACTTTTGTACTTTTTTCTCGTTTTCTTTTAAAAGCCTTTTAAGGGCATTTTGTTAAGTGAAACAGCTGTCACCATTCTACGGATATCGGATACCTCATTTCGGTTAGAAATAATATTTATATGCTCGCTTCCACAAATCCGTGCCACTTTTTAGCATATTTTTGCCAGTATTACTCATTTGTACTCGGTTTCACCTATCTACTCTAATTTTGTACCATATTTTGATTAGAATTACCTATCTTTACTCGTTTTCACCGTTCAGCTCCCATTATACACCGTATTTCGGTTAGAGTCACCCAACTATGCTCGTTTTCACCCTTTCACGTTTGTTTAAAACTGTATTTCGGTAATAATTGTCAATCAAACGATTTTTTCCTTATTGTATACTCATTTTGTACCATATTTCAGTAGCATGCACTTATTTATGTTCGTCTTGACCATTCCACGGGCATTTGACACCTTATTTCGGTTAGAAAACACATTTTCGTGCTCGTTTTCACAATCACCCATTTATTTCGGTTAGAAATCATATTTTTTTCATCATTGTATGCTCATTCTATACCATATTTCAGTTACAATCACCCATTTATACTCGTTGTCACCATTCTACGGACATCTGATACCTCATTTCGGTTAGAAATGACATTTCTATGCTCGCTTCCACAAATCCACGCCACTTTTTAGCATATTTTTGCCGACATTATGCATCTGTACTCGGTTTCACCTATCTACGCCCATTCTGCACCATATTTCGATTAGAATTACCAATCTTTACTCGTTTTCACCAATCAGCTACCATTTTATACCGTATTTCGGTTAGAGTCACCCAATTATGCTGGTTTTTACCCTTCCACATATGTTTTAAACCATATTTTGGTCATAATTGTCAATCAAACGATTATTTTTTCCATCAGTATATGCTCATTCTGTACCATATTTCAGCAACAGACACTCATTTCTGCTCGTCTTGACCATTCCATAGGCATTTGATACCTTATTTCGGTTAGAAATCATGTTTTCGTGCTCGCTTTCACAAATCAATGCCACTTTTTTTTACCATAGTTTGGCACGCTCCTATAGTCGATTTCATCAACCTAATCCCATTCTAGACCATATTTTGATTAGAACCACCAATCTATACTATTTTTCACCATTCTACGCCCATTTTTTACCATATTTCGGTTAGAAATGACATTTCTATGCTCACTTTGTAACCACCAATTTTATAAAATGAGGGTAATTTTGAACTTTTGTAAAATTGACCATGTTATTGATTTATTTGTGAATTTTGAATATTTTTAATATCATTATATTAGTGTATTGTGATTTTGTCCTTTTGCTAGTGTAACCTAAGAGCTACTTAGCATAGAGACTAACCATGACCTTGGAGGCCTAACCCATGTGATTAGATTAGCTAATTACCACTTTTAGGCTAAGGGTATTTTGGTCATTTTAAGACTTTTGAATTATTAAGAATTTTGATTAATTGGTGAATTTTAGATTATTTTAATAATATTTAAATTAATATATTGTGATTTTGGTCATTTTTTATATTTTAATATTTTGGAAATTTTTATATTTTAGTATTGATTTTATAGGATTTGTTAAGTTGGGTTCGATTTTCATCTCGTTTCGACTTGTGTTAGTGACCCGGGTAGCTTAGACTCTAGTTGGGACCCCAAAATTAGTTAGGCATGGCCCGCAAACCCCATTAATTAAGTTAGTGTCATTAGACTAATCCCACTTGCTTAGAATGGTTAAATTAGAGACTTAAACTTGACCTTTTTGACCACAAACCTTGACATGACTTAAGTTGACCCAAAGGAGACTTGTAGGGGCATCTTGGACATTTCACATAGGCCCATTAGGGCATTATGGATAGCCACCTATAGGGGGAGAGGTGTCCCTCTCTTTCATTTCACACTTGCCTCTTTTTTCCCCCAAATTTGTTCTTCCCAAAACTTGAGAGCTTCCCTCTTGATTTTGATCTCCAAATCCCTCCATTCTTCTTCCAATATTCCATCATTTCTTCTCATTCAACCAAGGAGGAGGTGCTAGCAAGGATTGAGAGCAAGGAGCAAGGAAGGGTGTCCATTTTGGAGGAGGTTTTGTGTCGGAATGGTGTCCTTTGAGTGTATTATTGGGATCCTACTTCCAATAGGTATAACCATCTCTCTATTTTAATTTTTCTTGCATTTTAGTTAGATTTGAATCCATAGAATCCACCCCCATGCATGTACAACTATTAGATTTTAAATTGAGGCTCTTTGGAGTCCTCTTTAGGAAGTTTGAATAGGTTTGGTGTCCTACTTGTGGAGTTTCCAATATAGGACACCCCATGTGTTTGTGTTTATGCAAATAGGCTATTTTGTGGTTTAATTTCAGTTTTAGGGTGGTTAGAGAGTGGATTGATCTTAGTTAGGATGGTTAGATAAGTTTTATTTAGATAGCTATGTTGGTATCCAAGTATCTTGGCCTACATGTGTTTTTTTTGTTCAAAACAATCCAAATTCGTCATAATTTTTATCCACGTTTTTAGTAGCCAGAGCAATTTAGAAATGCCATAACTTTTAGCTCAGAACTCCAATTAATCTTTCGTTTTTTTAAAAGAACCGTATCGAAGTTAGCTTTCCAAATATCTATTTTAATAGCCAAATTCGTTCTAGAACTTTCTGTAAAACTGTTTGAGTGTCAGCTGTCCGAAAGATGAACGTGTTTCGGTATTTTTGCGATTTCGGGAGCTTCCGAACACGAAAATTAGATCCGTTTGATATTTCGGAAAGCTAATACGAAGGGCTACAACATACTTTAATCCCAGAATTTAGTGATAGCCCAATTGGTACATTATTAGTTTTAAGTAGAAGAGTGACTATGCGACATAGGCATTTTGTGTAACCTATGAGCCTAGTATGGATATCATGTGAATGTATGTATCATAGGTTATCAACAATATGTATGATATAGTACATATATGTATATATATATATTTATTATTATTATGTAATATATGTTAGTATAGTGTGTGTGTTTGAATGAGATAAGGATGTGTGTGGTTATTGGAGAGAAGTGAGATTGATAGAGGATATATGCTAGTGTGTGTTTGATGTTGTATAGATGGTAGTGTAGTGTGTGTGTGTTGTGAAGTTGAGAGAGTTGGAAGGATTATGACATCCTATTTGACTTGAGGCTAGTGTGGTTTGTTGAGTGATTTGTGTTTTGGTTGAGTGGTATTGTGTTTGTATATAGATGTGTGTGGGTGTGTTAGAAGAGAGGGGGTAGATTTGGTATATGTGTTTGTATGTGTTAGTGTTGGAGTAAAGAGGGATTTAGATGTTGTATGTATGGATATGTTAGTATGTTAGTGGTTATGTTAGAAACTACGTATAAGTTAGAGGTATCTTAGAAGTTATATAGTAATATCTTTTATAAGTTAGATAGTTTGTTATGTTAGTCTATGTTATTGTTTGTTAGAGATGACATATGTTAGTTGGTTAGAGTTAGAGATGGATATATATACATATATGTTATGGTTAGATATTAGTTAGTGGATGTTAGTTGTGTTAGGTTTCTAAGTTAGAGTAGATGGTTAGAAGTTATATGTTAGAGTTGGTTAGTATCTTGTATTAGCGATATAAGTTAGGATATAGAGTGATATCTTGAGATACCATAGTGGTATTTTAGGATATTTTGGGTATTTGCCTATTACCTTAATGTAATGTATTTACCTACAAGGTAAAGGGGACTTACCTACAAGGTAGAGGAGGTTTACTTTATATTAAGGTATTAGCTACTAAGGTATTGTCTATCTAATATTTAGAGTGGATGGTTAGAGGCTAGATATTTAAGGTATTAGTATTAGATGTTAAGGTATTAGTTTTCAACCAAGGTAATGGTTTACCTTACCTTAAGGTAATGGGTTTACCTTATTACAAGGTAAGGTATTGGGTTTACCTAGGTAACTAACGTTAGATATCTAAGTTATTAGTTAGCTAGTAGCTTAGGAAAGATATTAGATATCTAAGATTGGTATCTTGGTAGTTAAGGTATTTATACCTAGACTAAGGTATTGGGTTTTCAACTAAGGTATTGGTATTAGGATATCAATAGGGCTAAGGTATATGGTATCTTGGGGTAAGATATAGGTTGGTATCTTACTAGTATCTAGTATCTACGTTAGTTGTCTTAGGATGTAGATGAGTGGGTATCCTAAGATATAAATCAGTATCTTAGAGGGTAAAAGTAGGATTTTGGGGTAAAGTCTAAGATGGGATTTTGATTGTTAAGATGGGGTTAGAAATAGGTTGTCTTGGTAGGTAATGGTTAGATAAGGGTAGTTTAGTCTAGTTTTGACCCCTGTTTACCAAGAGTTGACTTTTTGACCAAAGTCAACTACGAGTCAATACTTTACCTAGAATTGACCCGAAACCAAACCAGAGTTAACCAGTTGACCAAAAGTCAACCTTTGACCCAGTTTGACCTAGTTTGACTTGGATTGACTTCCTGTGACCTTGTTTGTTCTAGTGTGTCTCTGTGTGTTCTAGTTTGGCTCAGTATGACCTAGTATGACCAAGTTTAGCCTGATGTGACCTAGTTTGACCTAGTTTTGACTTAGACTTGTATATCATGACTAGATTAGCTATCATTTCATTATTAAACCCTGTTTTGACTTATGGTATCTCATCTTTAGGTCTGTGATTACTCTGAGCATCTGTTCACCTTATCATCTCAGGAACACAGACGAGTATATTCACTGATAGTTTTTATTGTCTTGATATCTGTTATATGTAGTGTCTTACTTGATTGCTAACATGATGGTTCACAGACAAGTATATGTCGGATCCTGTCATGAGATGTTGTTTCTGGAGTACTTGGTATATTGGTACATTACTCGACTTGTTACATATATTTGTATAGACATGGACTTGGGAGTGGACTGGCCTCCTGCTCTTGAGTCCCATATCATGACGTGTCATGTCCGGATCCAATATACTATTCGGGAATAGGGAGTTATTAGTGGTTGTGTGATCAAAATTCCTACTTGTTCTTCACACTTGTACTTGTTACTTGTTCATAGCTATACCCTCGCCTCACGACGGGTAAAGCCTGACCCTACCTATTCATAGCTTTCCATGGTGGCCGACCTGATCCTGCTCCGTTGTACACTTGTTCATAGCCGGTCAGATGGAAAGCCTGATCCAGATTCCTAAGTTGATCACATAATGCACTAATAATTCATGGCACATTTTATATTTATTTTATTTTATCATATGTCTTACTCAGTTCTACATTCAGTACTTTCTTTACCATGTTATGATATTCAGTTCTCACATGTTCTACATGATCTTATGCTATACCTTGATTGGAGGCTAGGTTCTGTTCAGGAGAAGGGTTACAACCCCGGTCCTTGTTTCGTTTACAGGTTGTAACTCGGCTTCCGAATAGCTCCCAAGTCATCCTATATCTTTGTCTTGTATTTTATTATAATTATCTCATATAGAATATGTCAATTCATATGGAACTGCAGTTAGCGTTTGTACTTGCTCATTTTCCTGACAGGATAGCGTTGATATATTACAGATGATTTAGAGGCAGACTGCTCGACCTACTATGGGGTCGGGGCCGATGGAAACTTAGGCCAGGACTGTGACCCGGCAGTTGAGCCACTAGACTTTGCACACCTGGACTAGTATAGCTTAGTTAGGTTTGCCTGGATTGCGATCCAGCTAGTGCTTTCAAACTTAGTATACTATATTATGTTTTGAGTTTCTGTCATGTGTTTATACCTTTGAGCTTGTGTTGGATCTTGAACTCCTTTCCAGTTTTTTCTCCTATCATATTTCCATTTTGTGCTATCTATCCTAGTTTGTCTTGTGATTGAGTTATGCCATATTATACCTCCGTACGAAGATGGTAGGTACCCTTATATTTTGTCTAGTTGTAGTATTTATAGATGGCCTATACCGCGTTCTATCGTCGATTCTGCGGCGTAGGTTGGACACAACCACGTACTCGTGCCCCTACCTTAGGTGCGGGTCGTGACACACTTCCACAAATCCGTGCCACTTTTTAGCATATTTTTGTCAGCATTACGCATCTGTACCCGGTTTCACCAATGTACGTCTATTCTACACCATATTTCGATTAGAATTACCTATCTAAACTCGTTTTCACCAACAATTGCCCATTTTACACCGTATTTCGGTTAAGGTCACTGATCTATACTCGTTTTCAACATTCAACGTCTGTTTTATTTTTTCTACTTCGGTTATAATTATCCATTAAACGCTCTTTTTATCATTGTATGCTCATTCTATACCATATTTCAGCTACAATCACCTATTTATACTCGCTGTCACCATTCTACGGACATCTGATACCTCATTTCGGTTAGAAATGACATTTCTATGCTCGCTTCCATAAATCCATGCCACGTTTTAGCATATGTTTGTCAGCATTCTGCATCTGTACTCGGTTTCACCAATCTACGTCCATTCCACACAATATTTCGATTAGAATCACCTATCTAAACTCGTTTTCACCGACCATCGCCTATTTTACACCGTATTTCGTTTAGGGTCACCCACCTATACTCGTTTTCTCCGTTCAACGTCTATTTTTTTTACCCTAATTCGGTTATAATTATCCATCAAATGCTTGTTTCATCATTGTATGCTCATTCTATACCATATTTCAGCTACAATCACCCATTTATACTCGTTGTCACCATTCTACAAACATATGATACCTCATTTCGGTTAGAAATGATATTTCTATGCTCCACAAATCCGTGCCACTTTTTAGCATATTTTTGCCAGCATTACGCATCTATACTCGGTTTCACCTATCTACGCCCATTCTGCACAATATTTCGATTAGAATCACCTATCTTTACTCGTTTTCACCAATTAGCTCCCATTTATACCGTATTTCATTTAAATTCACCCTATTATGCTCGTTTTCACCCTTGCACGTCTGGTTTAAACGTATTTTGGTCATAATTGTTAATCAAACGATTATTTTTTTCATCATTGTATGCTCAATTTGTAGCATATTTCAGCAACATACACTCATTTCTGCTCGTTTTGACCAGTCCACGAGCATTTGACACATTATTTCGGTTAGAAATCACGTTTTCGTGCTCGCTTTCACAAATCTATCCCACTTTTTTTTACCAAAGTTTGGCACGCTTCTATACTCGGTTTCACCAACCTACGCCCATTCTAGACCATATTTTGATTGGAACCACCCATCTATACTCTTTTTCATCATTCTATGCCCATTTTACAACATATTTCGGTCAGAAATGACATTTCTATGCTCGCTTCCATAAATCTGTGCCACTTTTTAGCATATTTTTGTCAGCATTACGTATCTGTACCTGATTTCACCAATCTACATCAATTTCACACCATATTTCGATTAAAATCACAAATCTAAACTCGTTTTCACCAACCATCGCCTATGTTACACCGTATTTCGGTTAGGGTCACCCAACTATACTCGTTTTCACCATTCAACATCTGTTTTCTTTACCCTACTTCGGTTATAATTATCCATCAAATGTATGTTTCATCATTGTATGCTCATTCTATACCATAATTCAGCTACAATCACCCATTTATACTCGATGTCACCATTCTACGGACATTTGATACCTCATTTCGATGCTCGCTTCCACAAATCCGTGCCACTTTTTAGCACATTTTTGTCAGCATTACGCATTTATACTCGGTTTCACCAGTCTACGTCCATTCCGCACCATATTTCTGTTAGGGTTATATACTAAAAGCATCACTTTTATAGTAACCTTATTTCTTGAATGAGAATCATATGGGCAAATGTTTACATATTGTATTTGTTGCAAGTGTTAATGCAAATATCTGATATTCTATATTGTAGATAATATTGTGTGTGGTGTCACACAGAAGATCTTATTGTCTGTTTCTTATGGAGTATATAAATAGTTCACAACCTAGATGGACTTGGACAATCTATTGAAAAGGTTATAGTGTAATCTGGTATTAGTCTATCTTGACTATAGTGTAGAAGCATGGAAAAGAATAAAGAAAGATCCATACGGCCAGGGAGCCCCATGCGGCTCAGAGAGTTCATGCGGCTCAAGGATCCATGGGCTCAAGCGTCTATGCGGCTCAAACAAGTTCTATGCGGCTCAGAGAGGAGCCATGTAGCCTGCAAACAGCTCTTCCACTTGTCTTTTACTGCATTAAATGCTTTAACGGCTGACAGCTCTGGCACATGACAGCCCTGACACAAAAATATAATTATGACTCCGTCATAATGGCAGACTCCTAGGGAAATGAAGGAAATCTCTGACACAATCTCCCGAAATCTTGAAACCTTCATAAGGACTTGACACGTGGACAGTCGCATGCGTCTCACGAAGACTATCCCCATGCGGTTCAAGCGGAAGCTGCCCTATGCGGCTCACGAAGACTATCCCCATGCGGCTCACGAAGATTATCTTCATGCGGTTCATGAAGAAGGCACCCATCATGCGATCACCTACACTCATGCGGCTCAGATCATTACCATGTGGTCCAAATGTTCAGGGGGCCACTCTTAAGCAGCCTTGACACATGGCCAGCCTTATGCGGCTCAATGAGGAGCAACCTTCCTGCGGCTCAGATTTCTGCAATGGCTCGCGGTTAAGACACGTGGCATGATAGCAGGGCACGTGGCATCAAATTGATCGAAATCCCTCAACAAATCCTAATAAAATATTAGGATCAAATCAGATCATTTGTAATCAAGCAAATTAATGACACGTGTCGAAAAATCCGAGGTTGGCATGACAAATCAGGAGGATTTATGTCAATCATCATTAATTACCCACAAAAGATTTGATGCAATCACATTTATTGCACAAATCTCGTATATTCAAGATGAACGGCCCAGATCCAGTGATCCTTAGCCGCCGACTTTTAAGAATGGGTAATCATTGCAAACCCTAATGATGTCCCCCACTCTTATAAATAGCAAGGTGTCATTCCCTTGCGAGGATATATACACAGATACTGATACATAGAAGAGGAGATTCTCAGATAAAAGGAGAGAGACATAGAGAGCCAGAGAGCCAGAGAGCCAGAGAGAGAATATACAGAGCCTGAAAGGAGAGCATTTCTTCGGCAACGCCAAGCAGTTCTTTTACAGAGCCAAGGCTGCACCCGATCGTCCAAGGAGTAAGACAGAGCTGCCGTCGCTTTTCCGAGCCTCTACCGTCACCCCCCAAAATCTAAAATAAACTAATTGTACTTAGATTGCTGTACCTAGGTTTTCGTTCCTAGGCTTTCTTTGTACAAGCGAGTTTGTACCGTGAAGTAAAAGTCCAGTCCTCCGATAATTGTTCTGTTCTTTTATATATTTCATGGCAAACACGATAGCAACTCTGCTGGGGACAAACTTCTCCACGGCTGAGGAGTTGGTGACGCAATCAGATGCAGCCAAACTTGGCTCCACGCAACAGAAGATGGTCTTCCGCTTCGACCAACATGCGTTTGAAGAAATGCTCTCTGAGGGAAGCGCTGGCCCGGTCCAGAAGTGAACCCGCACAAAGAAAGCTCACAGCGAGTGCAGGCCAAAATCATTTGCTCCTCCCGAAGCTTTGGACGGAGTACTCTCTGCTACTCGAGACGGCGAAGGCGACTCTCATACGGCTCCACTTCAAGCCATAGAGGACTCTGTTGTCCCCATGTCTGGCAGAGGAAAGCACTACGATGCTGGACTTGCAGGGACAAAGAGCGAGTCTATGCGCCCAAGAAGAAGCCGAACACTCATGTGGCCAAGTCTGCCAGCCGCATGTAGGATGCTCATGCGGTTGAATCGGCCAGCCGCATGAAGGAGGTCTATGCGGCCAGATCATCCAGCCGCATAAATAAAACTCATGCGGCCGAGACTCCCAGCCGCATGAAGAAAGCCTATGCGGCTATGTCTGCCAGCCGTATGAAGATTATTTATGCCAGCCGCATGGCACCTACTCCACGTGGCTCTATCTTCGACCGCCTCTCCTATGGTCCTGATCTCTTGTGCTCCCAAGAAGATATGTCTGACTCTCTCCAGCACCACTTAGACTCTTCCTACTATGTGCCCTCACGCACTAGGGTAAAGAAGTCTAAGGCAGCACGAGCTTGGCAAGTTCGGTCCGCTGATCCAATCTCTGACCATCCGAGCGTCCCGCATACTGTTATACGGGCCTCAGATGGGAAGTTGTACAGAACCACTCGAGTCCAGCCCTCGACGGCAAACGGACAGAGAGGTTCGCAAAAGTCTTCCAAAATCCAGGGAGTGAATATGGTCGATCCAGACCCATCTGACTTGCGTGAGGCCATCCTCCACAAACGCAAGGAAAGAGAAGGAGCATCGGGGTGCAAAGAGTCCTCCCACGGGCATCACTGCACCCAAGTCATCGTCAACTGTTGTTGCAATAATGCGACGATACGAGAAGACCGGCAGTCCGTCTTCCAAAGACTGCAACAACTATGTTCAGAGGATGAGGCACTTCCCGTCGTCTCCTGCAACTCTGCTCAGAAAATCCTCGCCGATGGGAGAGAAAAGAAGACAAATGTTTCCCGCCCGAAGATTTCAACCACTATGACTAAGAGACTGTCGTCTAAGCGGGTACCCACCACCGGAGTTTTCTAAGGTACCCGTTTTAAGACAAAATCAGCTACAGTGGAAGATTCGTCGTCCACACCACTGGGGGTTGCTGAGACTGGAGGTAGCATTCCTCCGAACCTCCATGACAATTCGATGTTCCAAGAAGATGAGCCGGGGAAAACAACTCTTCCATCAGATGCAACAAACCCCGACGTCCCCAAGGACGTCCACAACTTCCAAGACGAGGCAAATTCGGAAACTGGGGGTACTGTTCCTTCTGAGTTCGAACCAGAGGAAGACATGCCCACATTCCCCGATGACTTCTCGCTACAGGGTATGATTCGGAGGGCACTTCCTCCACCGTTCCGTCCATCTCTCCTCATGTAAAGACGGTGTTCATGACGGACAGCAGCCAAGGTGGTTCCAGTGATCGCCAACGCATCGACACTCTGGAGGCCATACTGTATGCCTTGGTCAAGTATGTGGACGAGATCAAAGCGGCCCTTCCAACTATGCAATAAGGGACGCCTAGCCAAACAAGCGCGGGTCACACGGTCAATGCGGACTCGAATTCAGCGGCACCGAATTCGGAAAACAATCCTCCTGAAGTAACGGCCCCTACCGCTGTGGATGAGGCCCGAGAAGCGAGAAGAGAGGTCCAGGAGCTCCAAGCCATGTTTCACGCTCAAGAAAATTCTCAAGACCTAAGAATACGGCAACCATACCCTGCTGCATGGAGGGATGTCCCCTTCCCGCCAAGATATAAGCCGTTCAACATCAACCCGTATGATGGCAAGACCTCCGCAAGTCGGTACATCACTTACTTCGAGGTCACCACCGACCATCTGCCCCATGACGATGCCATCCTCACACGATTATTCATTAGGGCATTGGAAGGAGTCGCCTTCGACTGGTATGGCAACTTGCCAGACAACTGCATCCACTTCTTCGCCGGCTTCAAGCGCATGTTCTTGGAGAGATTCTACGAAGTAGGGCAGGACATCACAATATCCACCCTCATGGACGTCGTCCAAGGGAAGAAAGAGCTGACAAGGAAGTATATCAAGCGGTTTCGCCAAACCGCAATGAAGTTGCCCTCTAGAAATCCGGATTCCTCCTTGATTAAAATTTGCCAAAAGAGATTGCTCCCAACAATCAGTCTCTGGATGGGCGAAAGTCAATTCAAGGACTGGAAGGCGTTTATCATCAGTGCCACAAGCGCCGAAGAACGATTGAAGAAGGCTCGCCAATTGGGATTGCACATCTCAGACGGAGAGAACAAGGGCAAGCGTCCTAATACCAACAACGACAATGGGGGTAGCCCCTCCAACAATCGGGATAGCAGGGGTAAGCAGGCTATGGTGGCCGATATAGCCCAGAAACCTGAGTCAAAACCGACAGACAAACAATTGCCGCAAATCACCTACTCCTTCGAAGACGGCCACGTCAAGCCCATCTTGGACATGCCCATACAAGGAGACAAAATTCAGCTTCCTCCACCAAGACGGGAACCTCGGCCGGCATAAATGGAGAACCCAAAGTACTGCTATTACCACCGCTACGTCCACCATGCTACACACGACTGCTACCAGCTAAAACGGTACATCTAAAATCTCATCGATTCGAACGCTCTGGCCATCGATTTCGAAGAGGTAACCATGGCAGCCAATATGGTATCGGCACAATTCGGCAGCTTTTCTCCGGCAAAAACTCAAGACGGTGTGGTCCCCATCCCTCTGGCGACAATGGAGATTGCTAATCTTCTACCTCCCTGAGATCAGGCTGCTGGTCTAGTGCCCCTCACCACATCACGAGGGGAGGTCATGTGGGTCCATCCAGACTTGGTATCAGAAGTGACTCAGCCCACACCATCTTCCATTTGCAAGAAGAAGAGTGGAAAAGTCAGGTCCTGCCGCACAATCTCGGCAGATATCGAAGAAGCTACAGCCGTCGTCACGCGGTCTGGGGCACAATCCCAACCCATGGCTGATAACTCAGCTGAAGATCATCAGCCCGCTACAACTGACTCTCCGAGACCTGCTCAGCCTCCGACGACCGACAAGCCTAGGCCGAAGGAGACTCGCTTTGACAAATCCCTCCGAAAAGAGGCACCGCAGGGGCTGGAGTAGCCCTACAACTTCGACATCTTGGCGCAATTGGCCAACATACCGGCCAAGTTGTCATTATACGAGCTTCTGAGACTCTAAAAGGATGTTCGCACAACTTTGAGCGATGCACTCCAAAATGCCGACGCGTACTTGGCTCAGGTCAACCTCACGGAAGAGAACCCGCCTGCAGATATCCAAGGCAGCGCTTGCACGGGAGAGATGCCCAACATTGTCTTCACTCCGCAGGACATGCTCATCAAAACCAACCTGCACGATCGCCCGTTATACTACACTGGATACATCGACGACGTAAAGGTGGATCGGATGCATATTGATCCTGGCTCTTCCATAAGCATTACCCGGAAGGGTCTGTTACATTCTCTCCGTATCCCTATGCATCGCCTGACGCCTACAAGCACCGCCATCAGCGGTTTCAATTCGGACAGGAGCTACCCTATTGGGAAGATTCGTCTGAAGTGTCAAATTGGCGATCTCCAGTCGAAAGTCACTTGTTACGTCATAGATGCAGACACTTCTTACAACATCCTCTCTGGGTACCCTTGGATACACGATTATATGATCGTGCCTTCTGCGCTGCACCAATGCTTCAAGTATGTCGACAAACACGGCTTCGTGAGGACAACATTTGCCGACATCGATCCCTTCAAAGGGGTCGAATCCTACTACTCAGACTCCTGCCTGTACGAAAAGTCGAAGAGGCACCTTGGTGAAGGAGATGGATAAGCTCGTACCAAGATGGCCACAGGATCAGAAGAACCTCTGACGATCCACCTCCAAGCTCGCAAACCTGGCAAGTCCGTACCCCTTACGGCCACTCTGCGTAAGGACGCAATCAGCCTCTCAGCACAAGAAGAGTAAATGATAATCTGGCTACCAAGGTCCGGCCAAGTGCCAAAACCCACAACGGAGCTGTTGACAATCAGGCTGCCAAGAGTCGGCCAGCCACAAACGGAGAAGCTCAATCCCTCCGACAAGCCAATGACGATACGCCTTCCCAAGAAAGTTGTCACCCCGATGCAAGGCCTGGAACTTCTAATGAACCAACCACTCCCCGCCCAGCATCGAGTACCAAAATGGGGGTCGCTAGTCTGCCAACAACTCCACGCTCTGCTCCACCAGCTAAACCTCTGACGATCAAGCTGTCCAGGTCATCCTCTCAGTCTTCGTTTATACAGGCGGTAGCCGAAGAGGAACCGGAGCTCGCCAAGTATGTGGCTGCCCACACTGATGTTCCCTCCACAGATGATGTAATTCCGCTAGAAAAGATACCTTACTTCATCAATAAAGGGCTATCTTTAAACTACCTCGAGCTTAATAAGCTTTGTACAATGTATGCTATGGAACACGGTATAGGCACTCATCTACACACACAGGTGACAAATGTGTACACCGTAAACCAGCTTACTCCAGTGAAAGATGCTTACCACATAATCGAGGGAAGGGACCATCCAATCAACTTCGGTCGAAAGGACGATCCGTAGCCCTTCACCATAGAAGAAGTCGACCTTGAATCAGATGCCGGGAGACTACCTCTGTATCTTTATAGCTCCCAATCCAAATATCTCATGCAAAAGCAGGAGTATGATCTGGAGACGACGCCAGGCTTGAACTACGGCACTGGACGACGATTACCTTTGAAGCCATCGGTCCCGGCTGGCAAACCAAGGGACTACTATAGCAAGACTCGATGTGGATTAGGGTATGTCACACCCACAACGACCCCTGAAAGTTCAGATGAAGAATGTGACTGGCATTCACGTTCGACCGGGTTACTAACTTCTGACTCGGATACCAGCATCGGAGACGTATTCAGACAAGTCCTATCAGTTAACATGGCATTCGCCGACGCTTATGAAAAGATGAAGACATTTCTGAAATCCTCAAGTTAGAACCGTAGGCCCAACAGTTGGATGCACAATGGGAAAAGCGGTTCGAACAGAGAGAACCTCCTACTGAAGATGAGGTCATACAAGTGGATCTCGGCAGCGAATCTTCTCCAAAACCAATCTTCGTCAGTAAGAGCCTAACAGACGAAGAACGAGAATCGCTGCTAGAACTTGTCAAAGAATATATCGATGTGTTCGCCTGGAGCTATAAAGACATGCCAGGACTAAACCCCAAGGTTGCCCTTCACAAGCTCAACATTCGGCCAGATGCAAAGCCGGTCAAACAACAACAGCGACGCTTCCGCCCGGGCATCATGGATGCGATCGAAGCCGAAGTCAACAAACTGATAGCCAGCGGCTTTATACGTGAAGAGTAACATCCAGACTGGGTCGCCAACATAGTACCCATCCTCAAGCAGAATGGAAAGGTTTGAATCTGTATAGACTTCCGCAATCTGAACGAGGCATACCCCAAAGATAAATTCCCCCTCCTATCACAGACATCATGATTGACAACACCTGCGGCTTCGAAATGTCATTCATGGATGGCTTCTCGGGGTACAACCAAATCAAGATGTCTCCTGACGACAAAAAGAATACATCATTCCAAATACCGATTGGTACATACTGCTACACAGTCATGCCTTTCGGTTTGAAGAATGCCGGTGCCACATATCAAAGAGCCATGAGTATCATCTTCAGAGACCACTTACGTAAGACGGTGGAGTGCTATGTTGAAGACATCACCGTCAAGAGTCGCTGTAAGGGAGACCATCTGCAGGATCTGAGGACGATATTCGACCTGATGCGAGCGCACAATTTGAAAATGAACCCTACGAAGTCCTTCCTAGGCGTATCCAGCAGGAAGTTCTTGGGTTTCATCATCACCGCCCAGGGTATCCATGTAGACCCTGAGAAGACAAAGGCAATTATGGAGATAGGTCCCCCGAGAAATCTCCGCGAACTCAGAGGCCTTCAAGGGAGGCTAGCTTACATCAGGAGGTTCATTTCTAACCTCTCCGGGCGATGTCGACCATTCACCCATCTCATGAAGAAAGGCGTCTCATTCTTATGGGAAGAAGAATGTCAACTGGCCTTCGACAGCATCAAAGAATATTTGTCGAACCCTCCAGTCCTGGTAGTCCCGGTTGCTGGAAAACCATTACTGCTCTATGTACGCGTAATGGAGCATTCCCTTGGCACCCTGCTAGCACAAAACAACGAGACAGGCCATGAATAATCCATATATTACCTCAGTCGAATGATGATTGGGCTAGAGCACCGATACACCACTGTGGAAAAGGAATACCTCGCCCTGGTGTTCGCCATTCAGAAGATGCGGTACTATGTCACGGGACAAACCATACATGTGATCTTACGAGTCAACCCTCTCAGAGTCCTCATGACTAAACCAGGGGCACCCAGCTCTCGCCTCGCTATATGGGTAATTTTGCTATTCCCCTTATCATATGATCTTCGTCCCACAAAAGGCTGTTAAAGGTCAAGCCCTGGCAGACTTTTTGGCAGCCCACCCGGGCTCGGAGTCGTCCAGAATATATAAAGAAATCCCAGATGAGGTCGTCGACTCACATGCAACCTCTCACGATGATATATGGCGAATGTTCTTCGACGGTGCTTCGAAAATTGGACCCAAGGGCAACATCGTCGTCGAAGTCGGGGTGGTGCTGGTTTCTCCTTCCGGATTGGTGATCAATCGCGCTTACTCTCTCACAGAACCCTGCTCTAACAATGTGGCTGAGTACAATACTTTGGTCATTAGCCTCCAACTTGCAAGAGAGATGGGGGTATAATATCTTGATGCATACGGCGATTCGCAGTTAATCGTCAATCAGATCCGGGGTTCATACGAAGTCCGCCATGAAGACATTGTCCCCTATTACCAAATAGCGATCAACATCATCTCGTCATTTGAGGGGTTCTTCATCGAACGTGTTCCCAGACTCCGAAATATCGAAGCCGATGCCTTAGCAGGCCTGGCCGCTTCCCTAGCAGTGCCAAATCATACTCATCAATCGGTAGATGTGATAGGCCACGAACTGGTCTGACCCAAGAATAACGTTCAATTTGTGGCTAGTTATTCCGCTCAGACGATCGAAGAAGTCCCAGACTGGAGACAACTATTCATTGACTTCGTAGTCTACGACATCCTGCCCGAGAACCCAAAAGAGGCCACCGCTATTCGAAGGCGTTCCCTTAGATTCTTCTACAATACAGAGACGAAAATACTGTATCGCCGATCCTATGATGGATTATTGCTTTGATGTCTGTCAAACGTAGAAGCCAAAGAAGCCATACAGCAAAGCTCACGACGGTGTCTGCGGGGCCCATCAGCCTGGCCCTAAATTGCAAGACCGTCTTTGCCGAATGGGCTACCATTGGCCTACGATGGTAGCAGATGCGATAGACTATGCAAAAAAGTACAAAGCCTGCCAAGTCCATGCGGACTTCATCCACCAACCATCCGAATTTCTATATCCTACAGTGGCGTCCTGGCCGTTCGAAGCATGGGCAATGGATATCATCGGTCCGATTACTCCATCTTTCTTTCCGAGGATATCGTTTCATACTCGCAATCACAGATTACTTCTCCAAATGGGCAGAAGCTATCCCGCTTGCAGAAGTAAAGACTTCAAACGTGATCAGCTTCCTTAAGCATCACGTCATCTATCGCTTTGGACTGCCCCGAAGGATCATCCACGATAATGATCCGCAGTTTGCAAGCCATGCCTTCTATCGATTCTGCGACAAGCACCGCATCCAGAATATTGCTTCGATGCCATACAATCCAGCAGTGAATGGGTTGGCAGAAGCATTCAACAAAACCATCATCAAGTTACTCAAGAAGTTCGTATCGTCCAACAAACACGACTGGAACGAGAAGCTTGGTGAATGCCTATGGGCATACCATACCACAGTCCGAACAGCCACAGGGAACACACCATTCTCCCTGGTGTACGGGAGTAAGGCAGTTCTCCCATTGGAGACTCAAATACCCTCGCTCCGTGTCGCTCTCACTTATCAATTGACGATGGATGATAACTACCATCGCCGACTACAAGAGTTAGAGACCTTAGATGAAAAGCGCCTCCTGGCTCAGCAAAGGATCGAGCTATACCAAGCACGCATCTCAGGAGCCTTCAACAAGAAGGTTAAAATCAGAACATTCTAAGTGGGCGATCTCGTTCTGGCAGTCCGGAGGTCGATGGTCATGACTTACAAGACCGTCGGCAAGTTTCAGCCAAAATGGGAAGGTCTATTTATCATCGAGGCTGTATTCTCCAACGGTGCTTACCGTCCTCACAAAACAAAATGGAGACTTGCTCATGTTGCCCGTCAACGGCAAGTTCCTGAAGAAATATTATGTCTAAATGACATATTCCAGATTATCGAGTCATGTACCCGCTGATGGCGCTGAACTCACATCCACAACATTCTAGATTATCGAGTCATCTACCCGCTGGTGCCACTGAACTCACTTTCATAATATTCTAGATTATCGAGTCATGTACCCGCTGGTGCCGCTGAACTCACATTCCAAATTCCAAATTATCGAGTTATGTACCTGCAGGTGCCTCTGAACCCATATTCCGGTCACTCACAGATAGTAAGTCATGTATGACCATACCTCTGAACTTCCTTCCTGAAATAAATCCTCCCTCATGATCTACTATTCGCACTCCCAGTGCACAAAAATGGTAACAGATCCACAAATTTCCAAAACGGCCATGTCCTCATTACCTCTGAGTCGTTTCACTTCCGCCAAAAACAAATTACCCCTTTACATAGAACTTCCATGTCCTCATTACCTCTGAGTCCTTCTATGTACCCTCCTTCATTGAGCGCACTCCTACCATGTCCTCATTACCTCTGAGTGGGAAGGCTCTGTCGAAGAGACCTTCATGCTTGTCATGTCCTCATTACCTCTGAGTAAGTATGATGATTCCCTTTCGACTTATTATCTGTACCCACAACCGGAGTACGCCAAGGATAATAGGTCCACAAATATTCTCCGCTGAGTCCACTCCTGCCATGTCCTCATTACCTCTGAGCAGGAAGACTCTACGGTAAAACCTCCGTACTTACCATGTCCTCATTACCTCTGAGTAAGTAGGTTGGTTCTCTCTCGTCTTGTTATCCGTACCCTAAACCAGGGTACGCCGAGGGTAATAGGCCCACAAATGTCCTCTGTTGACCACAAATATCCTCCGTTGAGTCCACTCCTACCATGTCCTCATTACCTCTGAGTAGGAAGACTCCACGGTAAAACCTTCGTACTTACCATGTCCTCATTACCTCTGAGTAAGTATGTTGGTTCCCCTTTCATCCTATTATCCGTATCCTAAGTCAGGATACGCTAAGGATAATAGGCCCACAAATATCCTCTACTGAATTTCTCAACAGAGGCCCATCATTCCTCATCATGCCCCGGGAGCCCAGCTGCTCGATGGCATTCCTTCTTCCGATACTCAGAACGTCCACGACAACATGACCATGGAACCATTCTAGGTATCCCCAATCAAACTTGTTACCCGTACCTAAAACCAAGGTATGCCAGAGGTAACAGGTCCACAGACAAAGTCCCCCATGCGAGGCACACATCACCACAATACCACAGGCACAACAAGCAATACAAATGAAGGGTAGAATGGAAAGTACTCTTTATTGAAAGATGAAAAAGCATTACATATGGTGGGGACCATGTCCCTCTCAAAAAGAAAAGAAAAGGAAAACAGGAACAAAACGAGAAAAAGGTCGACTATAGTTCGGCATTACACAACTCCAAGAGGCAGTTTCTCACCAAGGTAGTCCCCCGCTCAAGCCGCTGTCTAGCTCAGAGCTCAGCCTCCTGGGACAACTGTGCCACATCATTCAAGTGCATATATGCCTGCCAGTCATTTTCTATCTTCTTCAGAGCAAGTTCCAGATTGGCAGAAGCTCTACTAAATTTGTCAGCCTCCTGAATAGCAACCCCATTCTCAATACGAGCAGCTTCGAGCTCGGACTCCAGGAAGGCCAGTTTTCTCTAGAGCTCGAGAATCTGCTCCTGGGTGTCAGTTACCCACGCGGGAGGCAGTCGCTTCCCGAGTCGTGTAATCTTCAGTACAACGGCTCCATTGATCGTACAACTGAGTCAGATCCCGGCAATCCTTCAATATAGCTGGCTTGAGCGATTCCCGAGCAATCCTCACCTTCTCTACCACGGTTGTGAGGAAAAGTACGCTCTTGATCTATTGCCACTGATAGATCAGTTTGTCGTAGTACGCAAAACTGGGCCACAAGACGATCGACCTCTAACAGCTTAGGCTCCAGAAGCGCCGCTAGTCCCGCCCCACCGGGAAGTGTTCTAAGGATATTAATTTGGCCACCGACGCACTGACGGGCCATAGCAAAAGGAGTCCCCCTCTCCACAGCTGCCTCAATCCCTCTCTTCATGTGGCGGTGAAAACTGTCGACCACATCCTGGGACACTTCATCAAAAACTTCTGTAGAGGACGGCGTCAAAGGGAGTGTGGCGGGTAGTACCGAAGGAGTAGCCTCAGAACTTGCCATCCCTGCCACCAGGGAAACGAATCCTGTACGAAAAGATGCATGAATATATAGCAGCTAGCTCCTCTTCCGCCGCCCGAAGAGCCTCGATACTTGGCAGGACGGAAAGGTTAACTCCCGAAACCATATTCGCAGTGGAGGGCACGGAAAGTGTCGTCCCTTGCCCCAGCTGTGCTATCACTAGGGCTCCCGAACTCGACCCAGCTAGAGGCCCCTCAGTGTAGGTTGGAAAAGAAGGAGGCACACGTGCTTCCATCAGATCCCCTCCGGTAGAGCCCGCCCCGGTAATATCCGTCACCGGCAATAAAGGGGTGGGACCTGCACGTCCAAAGCAATCATTAATCCATGAAGGAGAGTATGATAGAGCAAATAGGCCTCCTCACAAGTTAAGAAGTTGGTTTATCTTACCAGGGAAAGAGCACGGAGGCTGTAGATCGTTCGCAGCTGGCATGGTCTTCCCCACCCGCGGCTTCCAACTCAAATTCAACCGGTTTCTCTGCCCCAGCCACCCCTGAAAGGAAGCCAGCCAGGTCAGTGTCATCCTGTTGAAATTTAGCTGTCTCAGAGACAAGTGCAGTAGAGCCCCCGCCCCCATGCGTTGAGGTCTCAGCAAGGTGAGACTCCCCGGCCGCCTCCGGAAGAACCCCAGCAGAAGTGATAGCGGTGCACATATCATTGATCAAAATGGACAAGGCCAGATCGACCTCAGCAGTCGAGTCCCGAGAAGCAGACTCCTCTGACGCCTACAAAGAGCAAAGAAAAAAATAATTAGGCCATAACTTAGAAAAAGAAGGAAAAGGCAGTTGAAACTCCAATCACCTCAGAAACAGCGTCAACATCATCAATAAGTAGCCTGCGACGTCTTACCGCTAGCCCGCTTCGTGGAGTAGGCCCTGCCATCGTCAGTAGACAGACGCCTGCCTCGTTTGCGCAAAGCACCAGGCACAGCAGGTGGATGATCCTCCTACCTCTTCGTTCGACACAGCAGGATGTTGGTCCCCCACCTCCTCGTCCGAAGTGTGCGATGAGCTATCGACGTCCTGCTCATCATCCTCTTCGTCCGTCGCAGTGGACTCCGAGTCCGACACAGGAACCCTATTCGCCCCTCTCTTTCTCTTCCTGGAACCCTCGGGCTTCTCTGCCAAGCCGGTCCCGATAATGAAGCTGGTGTTCATGTCAGAATTCACGAGAGATTTGCTCGCCGCAACATGATAAAGGGCCGCCATGTACAAAATATCCCCTTGCGTATTAGCATCGGGGACCGAGAAGCTAGCCCGGGTATGAACCTGCATTGTAACAATGCCACGCCCGGATACCGTCAAGAACACTGCCCTCGAAGCCCAGACAAGCACTGGGGCAGTCAAGGAAACAGCTGACTATACCTGAATTGACAAAAAACTTGATGGACAAATAAGGCTCCAGGTATACAGTTATTTCGGTAACGATATACTAGGTGCGCGGGGTGAATGTTATGCAGCCAAAGAAGCATCTTCTCATATAAGAGCTGGGGAGGTTCAATGCCATCAACGTGTACCCCCCTCACTTCTCTAGGGATAAATTGAGGAAGAGACACAAAGAAGTCGGGCCCGTCAACTCTCGCCAACGCCCTCCGACAAGCCGGCATGGTGTCGTACTCCCAAGACTGATGACGGTATCGGAAAAGGAAGACGTCATCAGCGGTAACATCATCCTCTGTTTCGGGCCTCATCAACGACCGGTAATGCATCAATAACCACCCCATGAGATAATGGTATGGAAGCTCTATCCGCTCAAAGTCCAGTGTCGTCTTGCGAGCAATGACTTTAGACGAAAATGTGCGAAGGCCGTGGTGTATGCTACACACCATAGCCGGAAGAAGGGCCAGTCCGACTTTGAAAACCAGCTTCACAACCAGAAGAAAGAAGTGACGGCTGATCCTTTCAGTAGAACCTGCCCCTCCCGAGACTACGCAATTCCGTAGCCACACCATCAAGAACCCGGCCAAGATTGCTTTCTCAGACATCTCCTGGGTACCGTAGTAGAAATAACTGAAGGAGTCAGTGCGACTCCGAAATCTATCGCGGGTGGACCTCGACCTTTTGGTATTAAACATCAGATCCTTTACCTCCGCCTGGGTTTGAGGACCTCGAGAAGAAACCCGGCCGGAAGGACGTAATTTGAAAAGATACGCGACCCAGGCCGTTGTATGGGAGACGTTCCCTTCTGAGCTATTATTCTTCTCGATAGCAGTCTGGTGACAGATGCTATGGTGGCACAGCAGTTCCCGGTACACAATGATGAAACCAGGGAATCGTCGTTCCAGATCATCGAATTCCTCGTTCGTCGGGGTGTATACTTCAAAGGCCTCGCCCCCCTACGACAGCTTAGAAACAACATGCATTTCATGGAGAGCAAGTCCCAACTCCCCTCCGGGCGCGAAGAAAGTTCCTGTACGCCGGTTATATATCTCCAAAAGGGCCATGAATAGCGGCTTGTTAATGGGCAATCCATAACTGGTGCCCCGGATGGCATAGTAAAGGTCAATCTCCCGAAGGAATTCCTCGTAGTTCCTTCAGGATCCATGAGAAATGATTGGCCCATATAGGAATAGGATTTATCCAATTCAGCAGCGACAACCTGCCCACAGGATAAGACCCCTTGCGAGTGAGCTGATTCAGGAAGGTATCAGCTCGAGTAAAACTGAAGTTGGGACCAGACACATTTATAAAAGTACCAGGAATCAGCCCCATCACACTCCGACTGACTGACTCCCTACTCGCACATGCTGACCTAATACTCATATTGTAGTGGATGTTGCCCACGAACATCCTCGATTGGGTTGGAGTTAGGGAGCCCGCCATTTTCCTGCTTAACGGTACCATATTAAACCACGAGAGGGGAAAGTGCCGTTCCATCTCGGGAACATGGATCTCCACCCCAGTCCACAGCAAAGTCCCAGTTCTCAGAAACGTCCAGCACCCGAGATTTCTTTATGGATAAAGCATCTCCAAAGAGAAAAGCTGGTTTCAGATATTATCCGTCCAGTCTCCCCGAATTCATCATAGTACAAAGAAAGTGGAAAGGCTGGTTGTTGATGGCAGCCACCCTCTATAAAGGCTCGTTGGTGGGAAGCTGATCCGTCACATATTGAATTAAGCCATCGAGCCGTACACCCACGGCAAATTGAACTGAACCCACCAGAAGCTCTCCTGCCGGGTTGGTTGAAAGGTTCACTGGAAAAGGACAAAAGAAACAAGGATTAAAAGATGGTTAAAACGAAACCACTCAAAGTTTCTCAAAAAGAAGTTCCTATGAGCCTATGCGGCTCGGATCAACGAAGCCTTATGCGGCCCAATTCAGTAGGGTTTCATGCGGCACGGCCTCAATAGAGCCTATGCGGTTCGGGTCAACGCAGCCTCATGCGGCCCAATTCAGTTGGAAGTTTCATATGACACTGATTCGATAGCTTATACGGCTCGGTTGAACTTATGCGGTTCTATCTAGCAGAAGAGCTTATGCGGTACGGCTCAGCAAAATTCTATGTAGGCCAGTTTGTCAGGAACATATGCGGTTCCACTCAAAGGAGATTTCATGCGGTTCAAATCCAGAAGTACTTCCTGCGGCTCAAATCTTTCTCATGCGGCTCAAACATAGGGCATGCCCTATGCGGCTCGGATATGAGAGGGTCACGCGGCCCATACAATATATGCGGCTCCATCATGGTCGAGCTTGGGCGGTTCAATGAAGACGAAGGATGAAGGCTTGTGCATATGTTATGCAACAGAGCCATGGGTCCTTGGGGTTCAAAGTATTCAAATCCATTGCTTACCCTTGAAAGCAGGATGGACGTCAGGGTATACTTCGGGCATGACGGCCGACGAGGAAGCCGCTTTCTTGCCCTTTGCAGCAGCAGAGGTGTCACGACCCGCACCCACTGTGAGGGTACGAGAACTTAACAACGCCCAGCCTACGCCACAGTGTCGGTGGTAGAACGCTGTTCCTAGGTCAATCATCTAACAATATAAAGGTACCTGTACAGTATATACACTCTGAATGGAGGTGACATAACAATATACAGTCTCAATCACATCTAAGGCAGAATGATGAAAATAAAAGATAGATAGATACTGGAATAAAAAGATCTACAGATACAATCAGAGAGAAAGAGTCTAAGTGTCTACTGCCATACAAAACAGAACATCCAACTCAATACAAGTCTCTAATACTGAAAAAGAAAGAATATATACAATCAGACCTCAGAAGACAGAAATAGTAAACCTAGACTAGGGAGCCTCAGTCTCTAAGCTAGTGGATCAGGCTGAAAATCTGGGTCACCCATGTCATCCTACAGCTGTCCCATAGTAAGTGTCTACGCAAGCCTCATCCTCATCCTCTATAATATTTTCAACAGGTCCAGTCAGGACGGAAGCGAGCACAAAACATCTCACGCAGTTCATATCGAGTTAGAAATATAAAGCATGCAATAGAGTAAAGTACATGAACCGCTGAAAGAAGAAGATATATGAAAAACAGTAGAGATTTGATAACAGGAAATATCTAAATATGATAAGTAAGAACTGTAAGGAACATGTGAATTTAGAGTACAATCTGGTTATGTAAACGGGCTAGGAAAATGCAATGGTAACTCCATTGTACGTGGGTATACAATAGACATATACAATAGTTATACAATGTTGTACAATAGGATTTGAGTACATAACCAATTCTACTCCTCCTCCCCAATCAATACACAAGGATCTACTCCAGTTACGTTATCTTATACAATAGTGTACAATGTTATACAATGGATGTACAATGTTATACAATAGTGTACAATGGTCTATCCCTGGGGCTCATGTGATAATGAGAGTACAATATGCACAATGAGTATACAAGGATATGGGTATTCAATAAATACAATATGGAAGTGAAACGCACAACACAATATGTATTTAGTGAATACAAGGAGATAACATCTCAAAAAAAGATCCATATAGTACCAATCCGTGATAACAGTCGTGTCAGCATCAAGTACAGTAATCTAGAGCAAGAATGTAAATCCATACAAGTATGAAACGGTCAGAGAATGTACTCGCCTGATATCCTGAGTGTCTGAAGAGAATATACTGTCCGAGGAGTGGTGTCCGGCTCCTATTTGGAATAGCACAAGTCACAACAAGTCCAGAATGGTAAAATGAGGTACTACAATGCATTCTACATGAATCTAGGTCAATCTAGGCCAAAGTCAACCTTTGGTCAACTTTAGTCAACCCTAACAGTCAAACTAGGTCAATAAGGTCAAACTCAACCCAAACAAGTCTAAAATAAGTCTCACTAGGCCTAACCAAGCCTAGGCTAGCACTCACATACCATACAAAAGTCACACTAGTCCATCAATACTCTAAACTCAAGGGTGCACACTCCATATGCCACAGGCTATATGCCATATAGCCTACATCACACATATTTCATACATTATATTTATATACTAAATTAATATAAATAACATACACATATATATACCATATCATTATTTTCAAGAATATAGTTAATATTTATATATGCATATAGAGTGAGGGAAACATGTAAAATTATGTGTGTGTGGTATAGTGTAATAGAGTGTGTTTAAAGTGTCATGTGTGGCATGCAATAGAGTATGTGAGTGAATGTGTGTGACAGGAAAACTAGTTAAGGATTATGTATGTGTGTCACATGTGAGAGAGAGAGAGAGAGAGTGCTAGTGAAACATGTGAGGCAAGAGTGAACATGTGTGGTCATGTGTGTGTGACAGGGTACATGGCTATATGCTATGTGTGTGTGTGGGAGTAACCCTAGGTGATAGTGTCATGTGTGTGTGACAGGGAAAGAGTAGCAGTCCATTTCTGGACAGCTAAGGAGAAGGAAGGAAATCATTTCATTAATAGTTCAGGTTTTCTCAGAAATAGAAAAAGAAAAATTAATTCAGCACATACCACAACTGTTCAGTCCATGACAGTTCAGTCCACAAAATCAAGCCCCTATTTTGTATTCAAAACCAAACCAAAATCACTCAAAATATTGAGCAATATTCATTATGAAAACTAGAATTATATACTACCCTTCATTTCAGTTAATATAGGAAGAAACCAATCCCTAGAACTCAGTTTAACAGTCCAACAGTTTTCAGGTGGCTATTATGTGTGACTGCTGCTACAGTACAGGGAAAGAAAGAAAAGGAATCAGTTCATTCAGTCACACAACAGGTTCAATATTAATAGTTTTCAGTCCCAACTATCTCAGGTTTTGAAACACTCCATTTCGAAGCCAAATTACCACCAAATCATCCAAAAATCAACCCTATGGTTAGATTACATATAGAAGAATCATATTATGGACTAAAACTAATCATTAACAGCATTAAAATGGGTGAATTTTATTGCCAAATCTCGAATAGGAAAACTAGGAAAATAGGCAAAAATGTGTGTATCAGAAATTTTTAGGGTAAACTGAGAATAGTAAATCAAAACAACCTAAAATACTAATTTAAAGGTTGGTAACATAATTACATGCTGTGTACGTGTCCCAGGGTCCATCACGTGTCCATACATACGACACAAACGTGTCCAATACGAAGAAAACCCAATATCAGACACAACAGTGCACTGTCCAGTGCACTGCCTCGTGCTCACGTGCACTCGTGTCGTGCACACGACACAGGACACTTCGTGTCTCGTGGTCACCAACCTAGGTTCGCCTAGGATAGGTCCTCGTGTCTAGGGGTCTGCACTGAGTCAAAGTGTCCACGTGTCCTAGATACAACTGCGTATCAGTGCACTAAAATAACTGAACCCAGTTCAGTACAAAAATAATGCACGTGCTCGTGCGTGTCCGACACGACACGTGGGGGTCTGAGACTCGACACACGTCGTGTCAGTCACGAGGACGTCCCATGTGTCAAGTGTCAAGTGATGATGTGGCGTGTCCTGGCAACTGTGGCCCCCGATCAGCAGGGGATCCAATTCCGTGCGTGCGCGCACGCACAGCGCGTGTCCACACGTCGAAATCGACACAAGCCGATACGAAAATCCCCTCAGAAGAACAGGAATGCATAAGCAATATCAAAAACAAATTCCTATTCAAAAACATCCTAAAAATTAGGTCGAAAAGTTCTTTCAGGCATTTCGACAAACAGTACTGGACAGGTCCTGATACGTGTCCAGAACGGACACGAAACCTATGGGACTCGATACTAAACCAATGTAACCACTTAGGGGACTCCTAGGGCTTCCTGAATATGTAAGGAAATCGAAATTTTATGGAGGAATTGAGGAGTTACCTATTGTTGAACTTTCAAGAAAAACCCCTTTCAATAGCTCTTCTCCTTGATGTCCCTAATCCCACAAAACAATGCCAAACTGAAATGAAACTTCAATAGCAGCAAGAGTGGGTATATTAGAACCTAATGAGAAGATTTGAATGAAAAAGGAAGAGGAATGGATTTGTAGGGATTAAAAGAAATAGAAACAAACCTTTCCTCAAACTTGAGCTTTCCTAAGAAAGAGGCAACCCTAAATTTTAGGAGGGATTATATAGGGTGTTGTTCCCTAATGATGATATGGTGGCTGGCCACTTAGTCTAGGGCTTAGGTTTTTGGAATTTGTCTTGGGCTTTGGGCCAAACTACAAGGCTATGAGCTAAATGATTTAATAAAGGTTCTAAAATCACAAACCATGACTTATGACCTTCTAATTCTTATTGTTAACTAGAGCCTAATGACCACACCAAAGATTAGCTTAGGCTAGACTAGAGTCATATATCCTAACCAAGCCCATACTAACTAGGGTTAGCTTCTAGGTTGGTCTACAAAGGTCAAAACTAGTCAAAGTCAACCTAGTCTAAACAATTCCAAAATAATCCCTAAAAATTTCCATAAATTCAAATAAATTATGATAAATCCAAATGATCCTAAAATATGTCAAAAATACCCTAATCACATGGCTAGGCCCTAGGGTAGGCAGTCTCTACTGTTCACTAGCAAAACACTAAAATCACAAGTCATGAATTTAAATAGTTTAAAAATAATTAAAAATCACTAAAAATTATAATATGAAATAAATACCATTAAATAATAATTATAATTACAAAATTTTCAAAATTACCCTCTTTTTAGAAAACTGGGTGTTACAAGTCTACCCACCTTAGAAAAATTTCGTCCTCGAAATTTAAAATGGCCGTAGTCCTTCTAGGTCAAACACCCCACAATCAGAGTCTCAACATACCGTCAGATAATCATATGCGTCTGTCCAAAACCATGATACTCAGAATTTCTGTCATGCCAGTGAGCAAGGCTACGATAATCACAGAGTCCTCAACTATGGTACATACCTCTAGAACTATGGTATTTAAAATTTTCGCATTGCCGTGCGCTTGGCAGCGAAAACCTTAAATTCCCACACCCAAGAAATACGTCCATAGTCCGACTATATGTCCTCACTATGCCTGCTAGCATGACCCTAGAGGATTCTAAAATCTCATAATCGAGGAGACCTAGCCCATACGATTTATCTCAGAAGAAAATTAAATCATACTGAAACACCAGATCAAACTTATCAACAATGAAGAAACAGATAGGAATAGATGGAACTGAATTTAAAGATAGGAATTTCAGAATTGAATCAAAAGAACGGAACCTGCAACTAGATCTCCAACGGCCTGAGCATCCTCGGCTGTCATGGCGAAAAGCTCGCCCTGGCTGGCCTCCCCTGGCCTGTTGCTGATGCTGAACTAAACCTTTGCTGCTGAGTCTGCAATAGGTGGTCCCCTCTGCTGCCCTGCCGAAGCTCTAGCTCCTGGTATTATCTGAGCCAAAGGTGTCGGGTTCTTGGGACACTCTCTACACTGATGCTCTACTGATCTGCAAAGCAAACACATGCCCAGCCTCTTCCTACAGTCGTCCCACCCATGGCCTTGCTTCTTGCAGAAGTTGCATACAGTGTTCTGCTGCTGCCTGGGTGCCTGCTGATACTGCACCTGTCTCTGTCCCTGATACTGAACAAGGCCTCTGCTGCTGCTGCTGGAAATGGGCCATCGGCTGCTGATACTACTGCTGAAACTCATGCTGAACGTGCGGCCTCTTGGCCGGTCCTCCGCTGCTGCTGCCCTCCAACTGGGTCTCGCCTTCCTCTTGAGCCTAAGCTCAAGATCATCCTCCGCCAATAAGGCTCCCGTCAAAATCTCCTCAAAAGTAGCACCTCTGTTCCCCTTGGTCAGGGACTTGACCTCCTTGACCAGACCCTTCCGGAACCTCTGGGCCTTCGCCGTCTCGCTCAACCCCTCAACAATCCTGCCAAGACGGCCAAACTCTCCGCATACTCCTCTACTGAGAGGCTCCCCTGGACCAAGCTCTCAAATGTGACTCTAATGCTCTGAGCGCTGAATCTGGGAAGAACTTCTTCTTGAAGAAGCCCTTGAACTCCTTCCAAGTCTGTCCGACTACCCCCACCCTGGGGTCTGACTGATACCAGGTGCGAGTAAGATCTCGCATCCGGCTAGCTGCGGCCTCGATCTGAAGATCTGCTGGAATCCTGGCCAAGCGGAAGATCTCCTCTATATGCTCGATCCACTCATCGGTATATAGAATCCCCTCTGTTCCCAAAAAGTCTCTGGGGCTCATCTTCTGAAACTGCTCGATCCCTGGTGTCTTCGGCTGTTGAACCACTGGTCGAGCTGCGGCTGTCGTGACGGCCAACTCCATGCCTCTGTCCTGCCGAGCCTGCTGTCGGTCCATGAACTGCTGGAAATACGCAAACATCTGAGCTGCGTCTACATGTCCTGGAGGTGGTGGCGGCTGAAAAGGATCCTCTGGAATAACTGGGTCCTGCCTCCGAACTGGTGAAGGCATACCCTCAGCTACTGCTGCTGCTGAAGTCCCAATATGAGCAGAGGTGGCAGGAGCTGTAGCCTCCCGACCCTGCTGAACTGGCTGAGAGGTAGCAGTCCCCTCTACAGTATCTCCATGAATGGCACGCTGTAATCGCGTCTCTACCATCCTGAAGACAGATCAAACAAATAATTGTTGAGAATGAGTCGAAATAGCAAAGGCGGACAGTTATATTCAAGAAGAACAATATCAGCAAGAACTGAGATGGTATGAATTTGATATGAGTTTTTTTTCTAGTGTAATTGAGTACCTTCAAAAATATTCTAATCCTACTACAGGCTGTAGTGATACTCTAGTTCGAATACCACTACATAAACTCGACCTGCATGGGCCAGTACTAAAAATGTGTCACGACCCGCACCCACTGTGAGGGTACGAAAATGTAACAACGCCCAGCCTACGCCGCAGTGTCGACGGTAGAACGCTGTCCTAGGTCAATCATCTAACAATATAAAGGTACCTGTACAGTATATACACTCCGAATGGAGGTGACATAACAATATACAGTCTCAATCACATCTAAGGCAGAATGATGAAAATAAAAGATAGATAGATACTGGAATAAAAAGATCCATAGGATACAATCAGAGAGAAAGAGTCTAAGTGTCTACTGCCATACAAAACAGAACATCCAACTCAATACAAGTCTCTAATACTGAAAAAGAAAGAATATATACAATCAGATCTCAGAAGACAGAAATAGTAAACCTAGACTAGGGAGCCTCAGTCTCTAAGCTAGTGGATCAGGCTGAAAATCTGGGTCACCCATGTCATCTACAGCTGTCCCATAGTAAGTGTCTATGCAGGCCTCATCCTCATCCTCTGTAATATTTTCAACAGGTCCAGTCAGGACGGGAAGCGAGCACAAAACATCTCACGCAGTTCATATCGAGTTAGGAAATATAAAGCATGCAATAGAGTAAAGTACATGAACCGCTGAAAAAAGAAGATATATGAAAAACAGTAGCGATTTGATAACAGGAAATATCTAAATATGATAAGTAAGAACTGTAAGGAACATGTGATTTTAGAGTACAATCTGGTTATGTAAACGGGCTAGGAAAATGCAATGGTAACTCCATTGTACGTGGGTGTAAAATAGACATATACAATAGTTATACAATGTTGTACAATAGGATTTGAGTACATAACCAATTCTACTCCCCCTCCCCAATCAATACACAAGGATCTACTCCAGTTACGTTATCTTATACAATAGTGTACAATGTTATACAATGGATGTACAATATTATACAACAGTGTACAATGGTCTATCCCTGGGGCTCATGTGATAATGGGAGTACAATATGCACAATGAGTATACAAGAATATGGGTATTAAATAAATACAATATGGAAGTGAAACGCACAACACAATATGTATTTAGTGAATACAAGGAGATAACATCTCAAAAGAAGATCCATATAGTACCAATCCGTGATAACAGTCGTGTCAGTATCAAGTACAGTAATCTAGAGCAAGAATATAAATCCATACAAGTATGAAACGGTCAGAGAATGTACTCGCCTGATATCCTGAGTGTCTGAAGAGAATATACTGTCCGAGGAGTGGTGTCCGGCTCCTATTTGGAACAGCACAAGTCACAACAAGTCCAGAATGGTAAAATGAGGTACTATAATGCATTCTACATGAATCTAGGTCAATCTAGGCCAAAGTCAACCTTTGGTCAACTTTAGTCAACCCTAACAGTCAAACTAGGTCAATAAGGTCAAACTTAACCCAAACAAGTCTAAAATAAGTCTCACTAGGCCTAACCAAGCCTAGGCTGGCACTCACATACCATACAAAAGTCACACTAGTCCATCAATACTCTAAACTCAAGGGTGCACACTCCACATGCCACAGGCTATATGCCATATAGCCTACATCACATATATTTCATACATTATATTTATATACTAAATTAATATAAATAACATACACATATATATACCATATCATTATTTTCAAGAATATAGTTAATATTTATATATGCATATAGAGTGAAGGAAACATGTAAAATTATGTGTGTGTGGTATAGTGTAATAGAGTGTGTTTAAAGTGTCATGTGTGGCATGCAATAGAGTATGTGAGTGAATGTGTATGACAGGAAAACTAGTTAAGGAATGTGTATGTGTGTCACATGTGAGAAAGAGAGTGCTAGTGAAGCATGTGAGGCAAGAGTGAACATGTGTGGTCATGTATGTGTGACAGGGGTACATGGCTATAGGCTATGTGTGTGTGTGGGAGTAACCCTAGGTGATAGTGTCATGTGTGTGTGACAGGAAAAGAGTAGCAGTCCATTTCTGGACAGCTAAGGAGAAGGAAGGAAATCATTTCATTAACAGTTCAGGTTTTCTCAAAATAGGAAAAAGAAAAATCAATTCAGCACATACCACAACTGTTCAGTCTATGACAGTTCAGTCCACAAAATCAAGCCCCTATTTTGTATTCAAAACCAAACCAAAATCACTCAAAACAGTGAGCTATATTCATTATGAAAACTGGAATTATATACTACCCTTCATTTCAGTTAATATAGGAAGAAACCTATCCCTAGAACTCAGTTTAGCAGTCCAACAGTTTTCAGGTGGCTATTATGTGTGACTGCTGCTACAGTACAGGGAAAGAAAGAAAAGGAATCAGTTCATTCAGTCACACAACAGGTTCAATATTAACAGCTTCAGTCCCAACTATCTCATGTTTTGAAACACTCCATTTCGAAGCCAAATTACCACCAAATCATCCAAAAATCAACCCATGGTTAGATTACATATAGAAGAATCATATTATGGACTAAAACTAATCATTAATAGCATTAAAATGGGTGAATTTTATTGCCAAATCTCGAATAGGAAAACTGGAAAATAGGCAAAAATGTGTTTATCAGAAATTTTTAGGGTAAACTGAGAATAGTAAATCAAAACAACCTAAAATATTAATTTAAAGGTTGGTAACATAATTACATGCTGTGTACGTGTCCCAGGGTTCATCACGTGTCCATACATACGACACAAACGTGTCCAATACGAAGAAAACCCAATATCAGACACAACAGTGCACTGTCCAGTGCACTGCCTCGTGCTCACGAGCACTCGTGTCGTGCACACGACACAGGACACTTCGTGTCTCGTGGTCACCAACCTAGGTTCACCTAGGATAGGTCCTCGTGTCTAGGGGTCTGTACTGAATCAAAGTGTCCACGTGTCCTAGATACAACTGCGTATCAGTGCACTAAAATAACTGAACCCAGTTCAGTACAAAAATAATGCACGTGCTCGTGCATGTCCGACACGACACGTAGGGGTCTGAGACTCGACACACGTCGTGTCAGTCACGAGGACGTCCCATGTGTCAAGTGTCAAGTGATAATGTGGCGTGTCCTGGCAACTGTGGCCCCCGATCAGCAGGGGATCCAATTCCGAGCAC
>JANAVB010033017.1:20087797-20212779 GCA_029216955.1 Iris pallida | reverse complement strand
GCGCGCACGCCACGCATGTCCACACGTCAAAATCGACACAAGTCGACACGAAAATCCCCTCAGAAGAACAGGAATGCATAAGCAATATCAAAAACAAATTTCATATTCAAAAACATCCTAAAAATTAGGTCGAAAAGTTCTTTCAGGCATTTCGACAAACAGTACTGGACATGTCCTGATACGTGTCCAGAACGGACACGAAACCTATGGGACTCGACACTAAACCAATGCAACCACTTAGGGGACTCCTAGGGCTTTGTGAATATGTAAGGAAATCGAAATTTCATGGAGGAATTGAGGAGTTACCTATTGTTGAACTTTCAAGAAAAACCCCTTTCAATAGCTCTTCTCCTTGATGTCCCAATCCCATAAAACAATGCCAAACTGAAATGAAACTTCAATAGCAAGAGTGGGTATATTAGAACCTAATGGAGAAGATTTGAATGAAAAAGGAAGAGGAATGGATTTGTAGGGATTAAAAGAAATAGAAACAAACCTTTCCTCAAACTTGAGCTTTCCTAAGAAAGAGGCAACCCTAAATTTTAGGAGGGATTATATAGGGTGTTGTTCCCAATGATGATATGGTGGCTGGCCACTTAGTCTAGGGCTTAGGATTTTGGAATTTGTCTTGGGCTTTGGGCCAAACTACAAGACTATGAGCTAAATGATTTAATAAAGGTTCTAAAATCACAAACCATGACTTATGACCTTCTAATTCTTATTGTTAACTAGAGCCTAATGACCACACCAAAGATTAGCTTAGGCTAGACTAGAGTCATATATCCTAACCAAGCCCATACTAACTAGGGTTAGCTTCTAGGTTGGTCTACAAAGGTCAAAACTAGTCAAAGTCAACCTAGTCTAAACAATTCCAAAATAATCCCTAAAAATTTCCATAAATTCAAATAAATTATGATAAATCCAAATGATCCTAAAATATGTCAAAATACCCTAATCACATGGCTAGGCCCTAGGGTAGGCAGTCTCTACTGTTCACTAGCAAAATACTAAAATCACAAGTCATGAATTTAAATAGTTTAAAAATAATTAAAAATCACTAAAAATCATAATATGAAATAAATATCATTAAATAATAATTACAAAATTTTCAAAATTACCCTCTTTTTAGAAAACTAGGTGTTACAAGAGGCGACCTTGGAGGACTTGGAGGGCCATTTTCGACGGTCGGAGAAGGGAGATAAGAAAAGAAAGTGGAGACAGCAAGAGTTTGGAACGAAAGAAAAAAAAAAATCCCTCCTACTGAACTCGTCCCTATTTATAAACAAAAGTAGGGCATTTCGATTCTCGTGTAACACAAAAACTGACCCTTCAGTTATCGAGGCGAGCCGCCTAAAATGAAGGCCAAACTCCTGGGATCCTCTCCCGAAAAGTAGCCTTAAAACTGACTGCAGATCAACAACATTTAATGCAAAAGATTGTCACACGTGGCAGGATGAAATGGCGAGGAAGTCATGCGGACCGAACAGCCTATGCAGCCCGAAAGTCCATGCGGCTGAGACATCCATACGACCGAGACATCCAGGCGGCCGAGACATCCATGCGGCCAAGACATCATATGCGGCCATAAGAATTTATACATGGCCATGCTTCTTATTCAAAGTATTTTAATTTTATAAATTGAAAACTTTGAAGGGGGTCTTGTAGAAGCATGGAAAAGAATAAAGAAAGATCCATACGGCCAGGGAGCCCCATGCGGCTCAGAGAGTTCATGCGGCTCAAGGATCCATGCGGCTCAAGCGTCTATGCGGCTCAAACAAGTTCTATGCGGCTCAGAGAGGAGCCACGTGGCCAACAGCTCTTCCATTTGTCTTTTGCTGCATTAAATGCTTTAACGGCTGACAGCTCTGGCACATGACAGCCCTGACACAAAAATATAATTATGACTCCGTCATAATGGCAGACTCCTAGGGAAATGAAGGAAATCTCTGACACAATCTCCCGAAATCTTGAAACCTTCATAAGGACTTGACACGTGGACAGTCGCATGCGTCTCACGAAGACTATCCCCATACGGTTCAAGTGGAAGCTGCCCCATGCGGCTCACGAAGACTATCCCCATGCGGCTCACGAATATTATCTTCATGCGGTTCATGAAGAAGGCACCCATCATGCGATCACCTACACTCATGGGCTCATCATTACCATGTGGTCCAAATGTTCAGGGGGCCACTCTTAAGCAGCCTTGACACATGGCCAGCCTTATGCGGCTCAATGAGGAGCAACCTTCCTGCGGCTCAGATTTCTGCAATGGCTCACGGTTAAGACACGTGGCATGATAGCAGGGCACGTGGCATCAAATTGATCGAAATCCCTCAACAAATCCTAATAAAATATTAGGATCAAATCAGATCATTTGCAATCAAGCAAATTAATGACACGCGTCGAGAAATCCGAGGTTGGCATGACAAATCAGGAGGATTTATGTCAATCATCATTAATTACCCACAAAAGATTTTATGTAATCACATTTATTGCTCAAATCTCGTATATTCAAGATGAACGGCCCAGATCCAGTGATCCTTAGCCGCCGACTTTTAAGAATGGGTAATCATTGCAAACCCTAATGATGTCTTCCATTCTTATAAATAATAAGGTGCCATTCCCTTGCGCGGATATATACACAGATATAGATACAGAGAAGAGGAGATTCTCAGATAAAAGGAGAGAGACATAGAGAGCCAGAGAGAGAATATACAGAGCCTGAAAGGAGACCATTTCTTCAGCAACGCCAAGTAGTTCTTCTACAGGGCCAAGGCTGCACCCGATCGTCCAAGGAGTAAGGCAGAGCTGCCGTCGTTTTCCCGAGCCTCTACCGTCAACCCCCAGAATCTAAAATAAACAATTGTACTTAGATTGCTGTACCTAGGTTTTGTCCCTAGGCTTTCTTTGTACAAGCGAGTTTGTATCGTGAAGTAAAAGTCCAGTCCTCCGATAATTGTTCTGTTCTTTTATATATTTCATGGCAAACATATAGGTTTATACTAGTACACTTTGTGTGTATTGAACAGGACCACTTGAGGTTGTTTGCTTTGTACTGACTATATAAGTGAACAAATACCTCTGTTATTATGGATGCTTGTGCTCTTAATCCGGATATAATAACAGACATGTATATGCAGTGTGCATAGCTTTGACTCATGAAAGAGTGAGATTCATTATGGGTCAACAACCTCTATGAATTTGGTAATAACATTATATATATGATGGGTTGTTGCTTATAAATGGAATCCATGTCACGATACATCAGGTTGATGATGTCCCCTTAAGGAGCTCATAAGGATTGTCATGTAAACCCTGCAGGTGGATTATATTCGACATGACAAATAAAGTTGAGCGGTACTACTTAAGGATAAAAGATGTCGAATCAATATAGTTGTTAGTAACTTAATTTGATCGACGGACATTCGATATCTAACATGGGGATCCAAACGATCATATAATAAAAGGAGCCCACAAACATAATTTAGGATTATGGAGTTAATGCAACAATAGCTCATTAGTGGACCGAGCTATTGTTAATGGATCTGGATTGTGTGCTCGGGTTGAAAATGGGATATCCAGATCCGTTAGGAGGCCTAACCCTAATTTCTCTTCATGGTCCCTACCGTAGCCTTTATATCCTCTATTCTCTAGCCGCCAAATTACTTATCAGAAATCTGAAGCTTTCTCTAAATTCGCGATTCACGTAAGGAGAGAAAGAGGGGGCTGCCAAGGAGAAAAAAAAGCTTGGAAGATTGCCGCCTACACGATGTCCAACTCGGGGAAGGAATACGTGCAGAAGATCTTTGGGTCGTCCGCTCGAGACTGCCAAGAACTATTTGTCTTCTTCCCGCCGCAGGTATAATTCGTGAACCCTAGTTTCCGCCTATGAAGGGTTAGAACACGTACTAAATATATTTAACTTTCTATCGATCAATACGCACACCAATGTAAAGGCCCTAGGAATCCCCAATTCCATCAATTTGGGATCATAATCACCTATCTAAACTCGTTTTTCACCAACCATCGCCCATTTTTACACCGTATTTCGGTTAGGGTCACCCACCTATACTCGTTTTCACTATTCAACGTCTGTTTTCTTTTCCTACTTCAGCTATAATTATCCATCAAACGCTCGTTTCATCATTGTATGCTCATTCCATACCATATTTTAGCTAAAATCACCCATTTATACTCGCTGTCACCATTCTACGAACATCTGATACCTCATTTCGGTGACAAATGACATTTCTATGCTCGCTTCCATAAATCTGCACAACTTTTAGCAAAATTTTGCCAACATTACGCATCTGTACTCGGTTTCACCTATCTACGCCCATTCTGCACCAGATTTCGATTAGAATTACCTATCTTTACTCGTTTTCACCAATCAACTACAATTTTATGTCGTATTTCGGTTAGAGTCACCCAATTATGCTCTTTTTCACCCTTCCATGTCTATTTTAAATCGTATTTCGGTCATAATTGTCAATCAAATGATCATTTTTTTCTACTATTGTATGCTCATTCTATACCATATTTCAGTAACAGACACTCATTTCTGCTCGTTTTGACCATTCTATGAGCATTTGATACCTTATTTCGGTTAGAAAACACGTTTTCATGCTCGCTTTCACAAATCTATGCCACTTTTTTTTACCTAGTTTGGCACGCTTCTAAACTCGGTTTCACTAACCTACGTCCATTCTAGACCATATTTTGATTGGAACCACCCATCTGTACTCTTTTTTACCATTCTATGCCCATTTTACACCATATTTCGGTTAGAAAAGACATTTCTATGCTCGCTTCCACAAATCCGTACCACTTTTTAGCCTATTTTTGTCAACATTACACATCTGTACTCGGTTTCACCAATCTACGTCCATTCCATACCTTATTTCGATTAGAATCACCTATCTAAACTCGTTTTCACCAACCATCGCCTATTTTACACCGTATTTCGTTTAGGGTCACCCACCTATACTCGTTTTCACCATTCAATGTCTGTTTTCTTTACCCTACTTCGGTTATAATTATCCATCAAACTCTCGCTTCATCTTTGTATGCTTATTCTATACCATATTTCATCTACTATCACCATTTATACTCGTTATCACCCTTCTACGGACATCTAATACGTCAGTTAGGTTAGAAATGACATTTCTATGCTCATTTCCACAAACCCGTGCCATTTTTTAGCATTTTTTGTCAGCATTACGCATTTGTACTCGTTTTCACCAATCTACATCCATTCCACACCATATTTCGATTAGAATCACCTATCTAAACTCTTTTTTACTAACCATCACCTATTTTACACCGTATTTCGATTATGGTCACCCACCTATACTCGTTTCACCATTCAAGGTCTGTTTTAAACTGTATTTTGGTCATAATTGTCAATCAAACGATCATTTTTTCCATCATTGTATGCTCATTCTGTACCATATTTCAGCAACAGACACTCATTTCTGCTCGTCTTGACCATTCCATGGGCAGTTAACACCTTATTTCCGTTAGAAATCACGTTTTCGTGCTCACTTTCATAAATACAAGCTACTATTTTTTACCATAGTTTGGCACGCTTCTATTATCGGTATCACCAACCTACGCCCATTCTAGACCATATTTTGATTAGAACCACCAATCTATACTTTTTTCACCATTCTACGCCCATTTTACACCATATTCCGGTTAGAAATGACATTTTTATGCTCGCTTCCACAAATCCGTGCCACTTTTTAGCATATTTTTGTCAGCATTACGCATCTGTGCTAGGTTTCACCAATCTACGTCCATTCCACACCATATTTCGATTAGAATCACCTATTTGAACTCGTTTTCACCAACCATCGCCTATTTTACACCGTATTTCGGTTAGGGTCACCCACCTATACTCGTTTTCACCATTCAATGTCTATTTTCTTTACCCTACATCAGTTATAATTTTCTATCAAATGCTCGTTTCATCATTGTATGCTCATTTTATACCATATTTCAGCTACAATCACCCATTTATACTCGATGTTACTGTTCTAGGTACATCTGATACCTCATTTCGGTTAGAAATGACATTTCTATGCTCGCTTGCATAAATTCGTGCCACTTTTTAGCATATTTTTGTCAGCATTACGCATATGTACTCGGTTTCACCAATGTACATCCATTTTACACCATATTTTGATTAGAATCACCTATCTAAACTCGTATTCACCAACTATCGACCATTTTACATCGTATTTCGGTTAGGGTCACCCACCTATACTCGTTTTCAGCATTCAATGCCTATTTTCTTTATCCTACTTCAGTTATAATTATCCATCAAACGCTTATTTCATCATTGTATGCTTATTCTATACCATATTTCAGCTACAATCACCCATTTATACTCGTTGTCACCATTCTACGAACATCTGATACCTTATTTCGGTTAGAAATGACATTTCTATGCTCGTTTCCACAAATTCGTACCATTTTTAGCATCTTTTTGCCAGTATTACGCATCTGTACTCGGTTTCACTTGTCTACGCCCATTCTTTATCATATTTCGATTAAAATTACCTATCTAAACTCGTTTTCACCAACCATCGCCTATTTTACACCATATTTTGGTTAGGGTCACCCACCTATACTCGTTTTCACCATTCAATGTCTGTTTTCTTTTTCCTACTTCGGTTATGATTATTCAGCAAACGCTCGTTTCATCATTGTATGCTCATTCTATACCATATTTTAGCTACAATCACCCATTTACACTCGCTGTCACTATTCTACGGACATCTGATACCACATTTCGGTTAGAAATGACATTTCTATGCTCGCTTCCACAAATTTGTGCCATTTTTAGCATATTTATGCCAGCAATACGCATCTGTACTCGGTTTCACCTATCTACGACCATTCTGTACCATATTTCGATTAGAATTTCCTATCTTTACTCGTTTTCACCAATCAGCTCCCATTCTACACCGTATTTCGGTTAGAGTCACCTAACAATGCTCGTTTTCACCCTTCCACGTATGTTTAAAATGGTATTTTGGTCATAATTGTCAATCAAACGATCGTTTTTTTTCCTTATTGTATGCTCATTTTTTACCATATTTTAGCAGCAGACACTCATTTCTGCTCGTCTTGACCATTCCACGGGCATTTGATACCTTATTTCGATTAGAAAACACGTTTTCGTGCTCGCTTTCACAAATCTTTGCCATTTTTTTAACCAGAGTTTGGCACGTCTCTAAACTTGGTTTCACCAACCTACGCCCATACTAGACCATATTTTGATTAGAACCACCCATCTATACTCTTTTTCACCATTCTACGCCCATTTTACACCATATTCCGGTTAGAAATGACATTTTATGCTCGCTTCCACAAATCCATGCCACTTTTTAGCATATTTTTGTCAGCATTACGCATCTGTGCTAGGTTTCACCAATCTACGTCCATTCCACACCATATTTCGATTAGAATCACCTATTTGAACTCGTTTTCACCAACCATCGCCTATTTTACACCGTATTTCGGTTAGGGTCACCCACCTATACTCGTTTTCACCATTCAACACATGTTTTCTTTTTCCTACTTCGGTTATAATTATCCACCAAATGCTCGTTTCATCATGGTATGCTCATTCTATACCATATTTCAGCTATAATCACCCATTTATACTCGTTGTTACAATTCTACGGACATTTGATACCTCATTTTGGTTAGAAATGACTTTTCTATGCTCGCTTACACAAATCCGTGCCACTTTTTAGCATATTTTTGCCGGTATTACACATCTGTACTCGATTTCACCTATCTACGCCCATTTTGCACCATATTCGATCGGAATTACCTATTATTACTCGTTTTCACCAATCAGCTCCTATTTTACACAGTATTTCGGTTAGAGTCACCCAACTATGCTCGTTTTCACCCTTCCATGTATGTTTTAAACCGTATATCGGTCAAAATTGTCAATCATATGATCGTTTTTTTCCATCGTTTATGCTCATTCTGTACCATGTTTCAGCAACAGATACTCATTTCTGCTCGTCTTGATCATTCTACGGGCATTTGACACTTTATTTCTGTTAAAAATCATATTTTCGTGCTCGTTTTCATAAATCTATGCCACTTTTTTTACCACAGTTTGGCACGCTTCTATAGTCGGTTTCACCAATCTACGTCTATTCCACACCATATTTCGATTAGAATAACCTATCTAAACTCGTTTTCACCTACCATCGCCTATTTTATACCATATTTCGGTTATGATCACCCACCTATACTCGTTTTCACCATTCAAGGTCTGTTTTAAACTGTATTTTGGTCATAATTGTCAATCAAACGATCATTTTTTCCATTATTGTATGCTCATTCTGTACCATATTTCAGCAACAGACATCATTTCTGCTCGTCTTGACCATTCCACGGGCAGTTGACACCTTATTTCGGTTAGAAATCACGTTTTCGTGCTCGCTTTCATAAATCTAAGCCACTTTTTTTTACCATAGTTTGGCACGCTTTTATTGTCGGTATCACCAACCTACGCCCATTTTAAACCATATTTTGATTAGAACCACTAATTTATACTATTTTTCACCATTCTACGGACATCTGATACCTCATTTCGGTTAGAAAAGACATTTCTATGCTCGCTTGCACAAATTCTTAGCCACTTTTTAGCATATTTTTCTCAGCATTATGCATCTGTACTCGGTTTCACCAATGTACGTCCATTTCATACCATATTTCGATTAGAATCACCTATCTAAACTCGTTTTCACCAACCATCGACCATTTTACATCGTATTTCGGTTAGGGTCACCCACCTATACTCGTTTTCAGCATTCTACGTCTGTTTCTTTACCCTACTTCAGTTATAATTATCCATCAAATGCTCGTTTCATCATTGTATGCTCATTCTATACCATATTTCAGCTACAATCACCCATTTATACTCGTTGTTACCATTCTAGGGACATCTGATACCTCATTTCGGTTAGAAATGACATTTCTACGCTCGCTTGCACAAATTCGTGCCACTTTTTAGCATATTTTTGTCAGCATTACGCATATGTACTCGGTTTCACATATCTACGTCCATTCTTTATCATATTTCGATAGAATTACCTATCTAAACTCGTTTTCACCAACCATCGCCCATTTTATACCATATTTTGGTTAGGGTCACCCACCTATACTCGTATTTACCATTCAATGTCTGTTTTCATTTTCCTACTTCAGTTATAATTATCCATCAAACGCTCGTTTCATCATTGTATGCTCATTCAATACCATATTTTAGCTACAATCACCCATTTACAGTCGCTGTCACTATTCTACGGACATATGATACCTCATTTCGGTTAGAAATGACATTTCTATGCTCGCTTCCACAAATCTGCGCCATTTTTAGCATATTTTTGCCAGCATTACATATCTGTACTCGGTTTCACCTATCTACGACCATTCTGTACCATATTTCGATCAGAATTTCCTATCTTTACTCGTTTTCACCAATTAGCTCCCATTTTACATTGTATTTCGGTTAGATTCACCCAACTATGCTCTTTTTACCCTTCCACGTATGTTTAAAACCATATTTCGGTCATAATTGTCAATCAAACGATCATTTTTCCTTATTGTATGCTCATTATGTACCATATTTTAGCAGCAGACACTCATTTCTGCTCATCTTGACCATTCTACGGGCATTTGATACCTTATTTCGGTTAGAAAACACGTTTTTGTGCTCGCTTTCACAAATCTGTGCCACTTTTTTTTACCATAGTTTGGCACGCTTCTAAACTCGATTTCACCAACCTACGCCCATTCTAGACCATATTTTGATTAGAACCACCAATCTATACTCTTTTTCACCATTCTACGCCCATTTTACACCATATTTCGGTTAGAAATGACATTTCTACGCTCGCTTCCACAAATCTGTGCCACTTTTTAGCATATTTTTGTCAGTACTACGCATGTGTACTCGGTTTCACCAATCTACGTCTATTCCATACCATATTTCGATTAGAATCACCTATTTGAACTCGTTTTCACCAACCATCGCCTATTTTACACCATATTTCGGTTATGGTCACCCACCTATACTCGTTTTCATCATTCAATGTCTATTTTCTTTGCCCTACTTCGGTTATAATTATCCATCAAATGCTCATTTCATCATTGTATACTCATTCTATACCATATTTCATCTACAATCACCCATTTATACTCGCTATTACCATTCTACGGACATCTGATACCTTAATTCGGTTAGAAATGACATTTCAATGCTCGCTTGCATAAATTTGTGCCACTTTCTAGAATATTTTTGTCAGCATTACGCGTATGTACTCGGTTTCACCAATGTACGTCCATTATACACTATATTTCGATTAGAATCACATATCTAAACTCGTATTCACCAACCATCGCCTAATTTATACCGTATTTCAGTCAGGGTCACCCACCTATACTCGTTTTTCCCATTCAATGTCTATTTTCTTTACCCTACTTTGGTTATAATTATCCATCAAATTGTTTCATCATTGTATGCTCATTCTATACCATATTTCAGCAACAATCACCCATTTATACTCGTTGTCACCATTCTACGAACATCTGCTACCTCATTTCGGTTAGAAATGACATTTTTATGCTCGCTTCGACAAATATGTGCCACTTTTTAGCATATTTTGTCAGCATTACGCATCCGTACTAGGTTTCACCAATCTACGTCCATTCCACACCATATCTCGATTAGAATCACCTATCTAAACTCGTTTTCACCAACTATCGCCCATTTTGCACCATATTTTGGTTAGGATCACCCACCTATACTCGTTTTCACCATTCAATGTCTATTTTTTTTCCCTACTTCGGTTATAATTATCCATCAAACACTCGTTTCATCATTGTATGCTCAATCTATACCATATTTCAGCTATAATCACCCTTCTATACTCACTGTTACCATTCTACGGACATCTGATACCTAATTTCGGTTAAAATGACATTTCTATGCTCGCTTGCACAAATTCGTGCCACTTTTTAGCATATTTTTGTCAGTATTACGCATATGTACTCGGTTTCAGCAATGTACATCCATTTCATACCATATTTCGATTAGAATCACCTATCTAAACTAGTATTCACCAACCATCGACTATTTTACATCGTATTTCGGTTAGGGTCACCCACCTATACTAGTTTTCAGCATTCAACGTCTGTTTTCTTTACCCTACTTCAGTTATAATTATCCATCAAACGCTCGTTTCATCATTGTATGCTCATTCTATACCATATTTCAGCTACAATCACCAATTTATACTCGTTGTCACCATTCTACGGACATCTGATACCTCATTTCGGTTAGAAATGATATTTCTATGCTCGCTTCCACAAATCCGCACCATCTTTTAGCATCTTTTTGCTAGTATTATGCATTTGTACTCGGTTTTACCTGTCTACGCCCATTCTTTATCATATTTCGATTAGAATTACCTATCTAAACTCGTTTTCACCAACCATCGCCCATTTTACACCATATTTTGGTTAGGGTCACCCACCTATACTCGTTTTCACCATTCAATGTCTGTTTTCTTTTTCCTACTTCGGTTATAATTATCCATCAAACGCTCGTTTCATTATTGTATGCTCATTCTATACCATATTTTAGCTACAATCACCCATTTACACTTGCTGTCACTATTCTACGGACATCTGATACCTCATTTCGGTTAGAAATGACATTTCTTTGCTCGCTTCCACAAATATGCGCCATTTTTTAGCATTTTTTTGCCAGCATTACGCATCTGTACTCGGTTTCTCCTATCTACGACCATTCTGTACCATATTTCGATTAGAATTACCTATTTTTACTCGTTTTCATCAATCAGCTCCCATTCTACACCGTATTTCGGTTAGAGTCACCTAACTATGCTCGTTTTCACCCTTCCACGTATGTTTAAAACCGTATTTTGGTCATAAATGTCAATCAAACGATCGTTTTTTTCCTTATTTTATGCTCATTCTGTACCATATTTTAGCAGCAGACACTCATTTCTGCTCGTCTTGACCATTCCACGGGCATTTGATACCTTATTTCGGTTAGAAAACATGTTTTTGTGCTCGCTTTCACAAATCTGTGCCACTTTTTTTACCATAGTTTGGCACGCTTCTAAACTCGGTTTCACCAACCTACGCCCATTCTAGACCATATTTTGATTAGAACCACCAATCTATACTCTTTTTCACCATTCTACACCCATTTTACACCATATTTCGGTTAGAAATGACATTTTTATTCTCGCTTCCACAAATCCATGCCTTTTTTTAGCATATTTTTGTCAGCATTACGCATCTGTGCTAGGTTTCACCAATCTACGTCCATTCCACACCATATTTCGATTAGAATCACCTATCTAAACTTGTTTTCACCAACCATCGCCCATTTTACATCGTATTTCGGTTAGGGTCACCCACCTATACTCGTTTTCACTATTCAATGTATGTTTTCTTTTTCCTACTTCAGTTATAATTATCTATCAAATGCTCGTTTCATCATTGTATGCTCATTCTATACCATATTTCAGCTACAATCACCCATTTATACCCGTTGTCACCATTCTACAGACATCTGATACCTCATTTCGGTTAGAAATAACATTTCTAAGCTCGCTTCCATATATCCATGCCACTTTTTAGCATATTTTTGCCGGCATTACGTATCTGTACTCGGTTTCACCTATCCATGCCCATTCTGTACCACATTTCGATTAGAATTACCTATCTTTACTCGTTTTCACCAATCAGCTCCTATTTTACACTGTATTTCGGTTTGAGTCACCCAACTATGCTCGTTTTCACCCTTCACGTATGTTTTAAACCTTATTTCGGTCATAATTGTCAATCAAACGATCATTTTTTTCCATCATTGTATGCTCATTCTGTACCATATTTCAGTAATAGACACTCATTTCTGCTCGTCTTGACCATTCTACGGGCATTTGACACCTTATTTCGGTTAGAAATCACGTTTTTGTGCTCGCTTTCATAAATCTAAGCCACTTTTTTTACCATAGTTTGGCACGCTTCTATACTCGGTTTCACCAACCTACGCCTATTCTAGTCCATATTTTGATTAGAACCACTCATCTATACTCTTTTTCACCATTCTACGCCTATTTTACACCATATTTAGGTTAGAAATGACATTTCTATGCTAGCTTCCACAAATATGTACTACTTTTTAGCATATTTTTGTCAGTATTATGCATCTGTACCCGGTTTAACTAATCTACGTCCATTCCAAGCCATATTTCGATTAGAATCACCTATCTAAACTCGTTTTCACCAACTATTACCTATTTTACACCGTATTTCGTTAGGTTCACCTATCTATACTCGTTTTCACCATTCAACGTCAGTTTTCTTTACCCTACATCGGTTATAATTGTCCATTAAATGCTCGTTTCATCATTGTATGCTCATTCTATACCATATTTCATCTACAATCATTCATTTATACTAGCTGTCACCATTCTACGGACATCTGATACCTCATTTCGGTTAGAAATGACATTTCTATGCTCGCTTTCACAAATCTGTGCCACTATTTAGCATAGTTTTGCCAGCATTACGTATCTGTACTCGGTTTCACCAATCTACGTCCATTCCACACCATATTTCGATTAGAATCACTTATCTAAACTCGTTTTCACCAACCATCGCTTATTTTATACCGTATTTCGGTTTGGGTCACCCACCTATACTCGCTTTCACCATTCAACGTCTGTTTTCTTTACCCTACTTGGTTATAATTATCTATCAAATGCTCGTTTCATCATTGTATGCTCATTCTATAACATAATTCAGCTATAATCACCCATTTATACTCGTTGTCACCATTCTACGGATATCTGATACCTCATTTCGGTTATAAATAACATTTCTATGCTCGTTTCCACAAGTCTGTGCCACTTTTTAGCATATTTTTGTTGGCATTACGCATCTGTACTCGGTTTCGCTTATCTACGCCCATTTTATACCATATTTTAATTAGAATTACCTATCTTTACTCGTTTTTACCAATCAACTCCTATTTTACACCGTACTTCGGTTTGAGTCACCCAACTATGCTCGTTTTCACCCTTCACTTATGTTTTAAACCTTATTTCGGTCATAATTGTCAATCAAATGATTATTTTTTCCATCATTGTATGCTCATTCTGTATCATATTTCAGCAACAGACACAAATTTTTCCTCGTCTTGACCATTACATGGGCATTTGCCACCTTATTTCGGTTAGAAATCACGTTTTTGTGCTCGCTTTCACAAATTGACGCCACCTTTTTTACCATAGTTTGGCACGCTTCTATAGTCGGTTTCACCAACCTACGCCCATTCTAGACCATATTTTGATTAGAACGATTCTACGTCCATTTTACACCATATTTCGGTTAGAAATGACATTTCTATGCTCGCTTCCACAAATCCGTGCCACTTTTTAGCATATTTTTGTCAGCATTACGCATCTGTACTAGGTTTCACCAATCTACGTCCATTCCACACCATATTTCGATTAGAATCACCTATCTAAACTCGTTTTCCCCAACTATCGCCCATTTTAAACCGTATTTCGGTTAGGGTCACCCACCTATACTCGTTTTCACCATTCAACGTCTGTTTTGTTTACCCTACTTCAGTTATAATTATCCATCAAATGCTCGCACTACAACAAAAAACCCTTTTAATGACGGCTAAAAAGCGTCATTAATGACGAACCATGACGCTTTTTTTCCACAGCAACCGTTATGAAAACGGGTGTTATAAATATTTTTTAAAAGCGTCATAAAATAACCGTCATGAATAGTTTCTATAAAAACGTTATGAATAGTTGATATATAGTGCACAATTCAGAACAATTTTAAAACATCATGAATAGATAATATGTATAGGCTCATTGCAGCACATTTATAACACTCATATTACTGAACTCATCACATTTATAACACTCAATACTGCACATTATATATTACTTTCCAAAAACTTTTTAATTCAATTTTAAAACAACAACTTTGAACTATATTCACTAGAAAACATCGAAATGTTATATCACCATCTTCATTACATTATCTCAAAATAGGGTATCCAAATACATATATTTACAACTACTACTTAAATGAATCCTCAAAACAAGTAACTACTTTGGCTTCAACTTGAGCACATCAAAACTGTCAACATCACGGGTAGCAAATCCCACCACTGCAATAATAGTTGCATCTTCATGTGCACATGAGAAAGAAAATTAATACTAGTTAGCTACAATTCCACCATGCATCTATAACAAGTATTATCAACACATTAAGATAACACCAACTTACAAATTTGAAAATAGAGAGAGCTCTATGAGCTAATCTTCAAAAACTTCAATGACTAAGGCATTAAAAACGATATATCAATGGTTCATGCTTTAAACCTCATCTTCTTAAATTTTAGTTTAACTAAAGGTAGAATTAGAACTACTAATTTTTTTTCTTAAGTTTGAACAATCAAATTTTTTTTCCGTATCCCAACTAACAGATAGTACCTCCTTGCTATGACCCTGCATGTTTTAAGATATATGGTAAACAATAATATATGAAATATAATGACCGGATAATGCATGCGTTCAAAGTTCCAAATCATATTGCCCAGTTAGAGATAATTTTGTCTCAGAGGACCTGTAGTGTATGCGCCTTCCTTTTCGCGTCGAAATCAAAAATTGACACCATATTTTCTGCAGCTGCAGCCAGAAACTGGCCAGTTCCAGGCTGAAATCTCACTTGACGGGATCCACCCTGCTCGTCAATAGTTAGATTAGTTCCAAGAATGTAGACATAACCTCAGAGAAAAACAAAAGAAAATTTTCTTTCAAAATAACTATATTTAGTTAAGTCACCAAACCAACCTTAGAATAAAGCACCCCCAAAGGCTGACCAACATTCCACACATGCATTTCACCACTATCACCACAAGAGCACAAAATATTGGTCTTTTTTGGATGAAAATCCAGTGAAGTCACTTGGGAATTATGCCCAGTAAACATATGCAAAGAAAAGCTTGGCTGCAAAACAAGCCATAAAATTGCAAACAAATTGGGCGTATTAGAGACCAGAAGATTAGTACAAGCCAAGTACAGATTAAATCAGATAAGTGAAGCACAAAGATGCCAAATGAAAATTCAAGCTGGTCATGAAGAAAATACTATGGTCTGTCAAAAATAATTCTAAATGAATAGGTGTCGAAAGAAAGGATAAGGATGCATATAAAGGTGAAGGTGTGATTGCTAGATACTTAATTGTTGCAAAACCTGTGGCCAATCATGAAGCGAATAACAATTCCTTTTTCATGCTCTAATTTTTGGAGAGCATCGCCTATTAAACATAGAAGAGTAAGACATGTCATATTGTATGATTTCAAAAACTTCAGAGAGGTAGACAAAAAAAAGTAATGATTTGATATATAAGAATAAAATTATAAAGATTGAACCACTAAAACTTGCACCTTTTAGGACATCAGAACCCATATATAATTCATGGAACATGAACATGATTCTCACTAGTAACTGGAAGTGTAAATAGAAGTTGTTTTTGTTGGTGTCCCAATGTAAACATTTTTTCTATAAGAAGTAATATTTTTACAACACAAGAAATTTAAGGAAGTATTTATCTACCACGATGCAGATACAAATTGATTATAGATTAAGGATACAAAATAAAGATGAAATATGCAGCTGACTTATACCAATTATTACTAAAATTTTCATGAAGTATGATATGTCCCGGAATGACCATCCATATGCCAAATTGCAACTGGCCTTAACCTAAACTAAAATCCAGTAGCTTCCTAGTATATCTGTCTCCCTAGTTATTACATCAAAACTATATAATGATTACCTTAAGTGAGATATATGGCATAACAAACCAAGAAAGCTAAGGAAACTATATCTTCGTCTCTGATATCCTAATTAAGCATAATCAACTACAAGAAGAGGTCTTATTCACCCTTGACTCAATAATTGAGAGAGAAAATGCAGAATATCTAACATATAGAATGGCAGACAGGAATCTGCAATCACAAATTCTATACAATTTTCATTCTAATTTTTGAAGTAATCAAGCAATTGCTAAGGGGTAGAAGAAGACCTTGAGGCATCCAGGTCTCCGTCACGGAGTCCCGCCTCTTCATGCTACTAAATGCAGTGTTGATCCCGATAACAACAAAAGCCTTCTTCTTCTGTTGATTCAATCCCACGGTCGCTTGACCCCCCTCCAGGCCCGTAAGCTCTTGAGAGCTACGAGTGGCTGCAAGCTCCATCTGCAGCGTAGATATCATCTTATCCAACGATCTGAGGCCAATCAAATTCCAAAAAAAAAACGGACAAAAAAATGTCGGTTTAACAAAATCGAAAGTTAATACATCAGAAGAAGATTAGTAATCTCTGGTGTACGCACTGTATGGCTTCATGGGTCTTGGTCACCTCATCCATCACATCTTTATCCTGGCCAAGCTTCTGTACCAACAAGTAAAGTTACGATCAATAGAAGATAAAAACTTCATATAAAACATTGATTTGCATTGGCAGAGAATTAAGGCCAACTGACCCTTTTGGTAATGCCGCCTTCGGAGAGGACTTGAAGCTCTTGGTCCTGCCGCCGTCTCGAGATGAACTGAGTATTGGATTCTGGGACAGTCCATAGTCTAGGAAACTAAAGAATCAGTAATTCTACTGATAAATATCAATGATAAATTCTTCAAATTGGCAATCTATACATTAAAAAAGAAAAAGGGATAATTTTCACAGTTTCATTCTTTTATAACGATTTAACAAGATCGTGGAGTTAAAAATTTATCCATCAACACTGAGCTACAACATGTCAGCGGAAGAAGAGAGAAATTCTAAATTTACCAAATAAGAAATACCCGTAATGAAAATTTGGATAGTTCGAGGAACCGAAATATTGTAGCTTACGTTTTATTCCAACGTGAACATTTTTTTTTCCAAACCAAACAATATTAGATCTATTTTTTTTCTTCTTCTGAAGGAGACCCATTTTATTCCAACGTAAACAAACCAAGCCCAAATTAACCTAAAATACGAAACTTTTTCTGTTTCCAACCCATAAATAATGACAAAAAAGAGAATCAGATTCCTTTCGGTCGCGGCGGAGGTGGCCTTCGGGATCGTATGGGAAATAAAAGGGTTTTTAATTTCTTCAAAATTAGGGTTAGGGTTTTAGAGTTGGGGGAAAGGAAGGAGAAGAAGAGGAGAGGAGGGTGTAAGGAAGAGGAACTGACCCATGTGGGCTTCGGATCCGAGGCCGACGCCGGAACCGATGAAGCGGCGGTGGTTACGGACCCACGACATCGACGACGCCGGAGGAAGGAGAGGGAGAGCGCGGAGAAGAGGACGAGCAGAACCCTAACACTCCTCCTTCGCGTTCTTGTCGATCGCGTACGCGATGACCTCGAGCTTGTCCTGGAAGGCGACGAGGAGCGTAAGGCCCTCCTCGAAGATTTTGGATCTAGGGTTAGGGTTTTGGAGTTGGAGGAGAGGAGGGAGAAGAAAGGAGGAGAAGGAGAAGATCAGAATGTTTTGGGGGAGAGGCGGGCTATAGCAAGGATTTTGCCAAAAATTGAAGTTAAAAAATATTACAAGTTTGCCACAGCTCTAAACTATTAATAACGCTTTATTTTATAAACGTTGTAAAAAGTCCAGAATTAGCCCAAACCGTCATAAAAAAAAGGTATTTTTTAACTTAATAACGTTTATGTATCAGCCGTCATTAAAACTCCTTGTCGAGCGTCAATAAAAGGGTTTTTTGTTGTAGTGTCGTTTCATCATTATATGCTCATTCTATACCATATTTCATCTATAATCACCCATTTATACTCGCTGTCAACATTCACGGACATCTGATACCTCATTTCGGTTAGAAATGACATTTCTATGCTTGCTTCTACCAATCCGTGCCACTTTTTAAAATATTTTTGCTGGTATTACGCATCTGTCCTCGGTTTCACCTATCTACGCCCATTCTGCACCATATTTCGATTAGAATTACCAATTATTACTCTTTTTCACCAATCAGCTCCCATTTTACACCGTATTTCGGTTAGAGTCACCCAACTATGCTCGTTTTCACCCTACTATGTATGTTTTAAACCATATATCGGTCAAAATTATCAATCAAACGATCATTTTTTTCCATCGTTTATGCTCATTCTCTACCATGTTTCAGCAATAGATAGTCATTTCTGCTCGTCTTGACCATTCTACGGGCATTTGACACTTTATTTCGGTTAAAAATCACATTTTTGTGCTCGCTTTCATAAATCTATGCCGCTTTTTTTTACCACAGTTTGGCATGCTTCTATAGTCGGTATCACCAACCTACGCCCATTCTAGACCATATTTTGATTAGAACCACCAATCTATACTCTTTTTCACCATTCTACGCTCATTTTACACCATATTTTGGTTAGAAATGACATTTCTATGCTTGCTTCCAAAAATTTGTGCCACCTTTTAGCATATTTTTTTCAGCATTACGCATCTGTACTCAGTTTCACCAATCTACGTCTATTCCACACCATATTTCGATTAGAATCACCTATCTAAACTCGTTTTCACCAACCATCGCCTATTTTACACCATATTTCGGTTAGGGTCACCCACCTATACTCGTTTTCACCATTTCACATATGTTTTAAACTGTATTTTGGTCATAATTGTCAATCAAACGATCGTTTTTTCTTATTGTATGCTCATTCTGTACCATATTTCAGCAATAGACACTCATTTCTGCTCGTCTTGACCATTCCACGGGCATTTGATACCTTACTTCGGTTAGAAAACACGTTTTTGTACTCGCTTTCACAAATCTATGCCACTTTTTTTACCATAGTTTGGCACGCTTCTAAACTCGGTTTCACAAACCTACGCCCATTCTAGACCATATTTTGATTAGAACCACCAATCTATACTCTTTTTCACCATTCTACGCCCATTTGACACCATATTTCGGTTAGAAATGACATTTCTATGCTCGCTTCCACAAATCCGTTCCACTTTTTAGCACATTTTTGTCAGCATTATGCATCTGTACTAGGTTTCACCAATCTACGTCTATTCCACACCATATTTCGATTAGAATCACCTATTTGAACTCGTTTTCACCAACAATCGCCTATTTTATACTGTATTTCGGTTATTGTCACCCACCTATACTCGTTTTCACCATTCAATGTGTATTTTCTTTGTCCTACTTCGGTTATAATTATCCATCAAATGCTCGTTTCATTATTGTAAGCTCATTCTATACCATATTTCAGCTACAATCACCCATTTATACTCGCTGTTACCATTCTACGGACATCTAATACCTTATTTCGGTTAGAAATGACATTTCTATGCTCGCTTGCACAAATTTGTGCCACTTTTTAGCATATTTTTGTCAGCATTACGCGTATGTTCTCGGTTTCACCAATGTACGTCCATTCGATACTATATTTTGATTAGAATCACATATCTAAACTCGTATTCACCAACCATCGCCTACTTTACACCGTATTTTGGTTAGGGTCACCAACCTATACTCGTTTTTCCCATTCAATATCTATTTTCTTTACCCTACTTCGGTTATAATTATCCATCAAATGCTCGTTTCATCATTGTATGCTCATTCTATACCATATTTTAGCTACAATCACCCATTTATACTCGTTGTCACCATTCTACGGACATCTGTCACCTCATTTCGGTTAGAAATAACATTTCTATGCTCGCTTCCACAAATATGTGCCACTTTTTAGCATATTTTGTCAGCATTACTCATCTATACTAGGTTTCACCAATCTACGTCCATTCCGCACCATATCTCGATTAGAATTACCTATCTAAACTCGTGTTCACCAACCATCAACCATTTTACATCGTATTTCGGTTTGGGTCACCCACCTATACTCGTTTTCAGTATTCAACGTCTGTATTCTTTACCCTACTTCAGTTATAATTAACCATCAAATGCTCGTTTCATTATTGTATGCTCATTCTATACAATATTTCAGCTATAATCACCCATTTATACTCGCTGTCACCATTCTACGGATGTCTGATACCTCATTTCGGTTAGAAATGACATTTTTATGCTCGCTTCCACAAATCCGCACCATTTTTAGCAACTTTTTGCCGGCATTACGCATCTGTATTCGGTTTCACCGGTCTATGCCTATTCTTTATCATATTTCGATTAGAATTACCTATCTAAACTCGTTTTCACCAACCATCGCCCATTTTACACCATATTTTGGTTAGGGTCACCCACCTATACTCGTTTTCACCATCCAATGTCTGTTTTCTTTTTCCTACTTCGGTTATAATTATCCATCAAATGCTCGTTTCATAATTGTATGCTCATTCTATACTATATTTCAGCTACAATCACCCATTTACACTAGCTGTCACTATTCTACGGACATCTGATACCTCATTTCGGTTAGAAATGACATTTCTATGCTCGCTTCCATAAATCTGCACCATTTTTAGCATATTTTTGCCAGTATTACACATCTATACTCGGTTTCACCAATCTACGACCATTTTGTACCATATTTCGATTAGAATTACCTATCTTTACTCGTTTTCACCAATCTTCTCCCATTCTACACCGTATTTCGGTTAGAGTCACCCAGCTATGCTAGTTTTCACCCTTCCACGTATGTTTAAAATCGTATTTCGGTCATAATTGTCAATCAAACAATCATTTTTTTCCTTATTGTATGATCATTCTGTACAATATTTTAACAGCAGACACTCATTTCTGCTCGTCTTGACCATTCCACGGGCATTTGATACCTTATTTCGGTTAGAAAACACGTTTTCGTGCTCGCTTTCACAAATCAGTGCCACTTTTGTTTACCATAGTTTAGCACGCTTCTAAACTCGGTTTCACCAACCTACGCCCATTCTAGACCATAGTTTGATAAGAACCACCCATCTATACTCTTTTTTACCATTCTACGCCCATTTTACTCCATATTTCGGTTAGAAATGACATTTTTATGCTCGCTTCCACAAATCCATGGCACTTTTTAGCATATTTTTGCCGGCATTACGTATCTGTACTCGGTTTCATCTATCTATGCCCATTTTGTACCATATTTCGATTAGAATTACCTATCTTTACTCGTTTGCACCAATCAGCTCCTATTTTACACCGTATTTCGGTTTGAGTCACCCAACTATGCTCGTTTTCACCCGTCACGTATGTTTTAAACCTTATTTCGGTCATAATTGTCAATCAAACGATCATTTTTTCCATCATTGTATGCTTATTCTGTACCATATTTCAGCAATAGACACTCATTTCTGCTCGTCTTGACCATTCCACGGGCATTTGACACCTTATTTCGGTTAGAAATCACGTTTTCGTGCTCGCTTTTATAAATTTAAGCCACTTTTTTTTACCATAGTTTGGCACGCTTCTATACTCGGTTTCACCAACCTACGCCCATTCTAGACCATATTTTGATTAGAACCACCAATCTACTCTTTTTCACCATTCTACGTCCATTTTATACCATATTTTGTTTAGAAATGACATTTCTATGCTCGCTTCCACAAATCTATACCACTTTTTAGCATATTTTTGTCAGTATTACGCATCTGTACCCGGTTTCACTAATCTACGTCCATTCCATACCATATTTCGATTAAAATCACCTATCTAAACTCGTCTTCACCAACCATTGCCTATTTTACACCGTATTCCGGTTAGGGTCACCCATTTATACTCGTTTTCACCATTCAACGTCTGTTTTCTTTACCCTACATCGGTTATAATTATCCATCAAACGCTCGTTTTATCATTGTATGCTCATTCTATACCATATTTAGCTACAATCGTCCATTTATACTAGCTGTCACCTTTCTACGGACATCTGATACCTCATTTCGGTTAGAAATGACATTTCTATGCTCTCTTCAACAAATCTGTGCCACTATTTAGCATATTTTTGCCAGCATTACGTATCTGTACTCGGTTTCACCAATCTACGTCCATTCCACACCATATTTCGATTAGAATCACCTATCTAAACTCGTTTTCACCAACCGTCGCTTATTTTACACCGTATTTCGGTTAGGGTCAACCACCTATACTCGTTTTCACCATTCAACGTCTATTTTCTTTACCCTACTTCGGTTATAATTATCCATCAAATGCTCGTTTCATCATTGTATGCTCATTCTATAATATATTTCAGCTACAATCACCCTTTTATACTCGCTGTCACCATTCTACAGACATCTGATACCTTATTTCGGTTAGAAATGACATTTCTTTGCTCGCTTCCACAAATTCGTGCTACTTTTTAGCATATTTTTGTCAGCGATACGCATCTGTACCCGGTTTCACCAATCTACGTCCATTCTACACCATATTTCGATTAGAATCCTCTATCTAAACTTCTTTTCACCAACCATCACCTATTTTACACCATATTTTGGTTAGGGTCACCTACCTATACTCATTTTCACCATTCAACGTCTATTCTTTTTTCTACTTCGGTTATAATTATCTATCAAATGCTCGTTTCATCATGTTATGCTCATTCTATACCATATTTCAGCAATAATCACCCATTTATACTCTCTGTCATAATTCTACGAATATCTGATACCTCATTTCGGTTAGAAATGACATTTCTATGCTCGATTTCACCTATCTACGCCCATTTTGCACCATATTTCGATTAGAATTTCATATCTTTACTCATTTTCACCAATTAGCTCCTATTTTACCCCGTATTTCGGTTAGAGTCACCCAACTATACTCGTTTTCACCCTTCCACGTATGTTGTAAACCTTATTTCGGTCATAATTGTCAATCAAACGATCATTTTTTCCATCTTGTATGCTCATTCTGTACCATATTTTAGCAACAGACACTCATTTCTGCTCGTCTTGGCCATTCCACAGGAATTTACACCTTATTTCGATTAGAAATCACGTTTTCGTGCTCGCTTTCACAAATCTATGCCATTTTTTACCATAGTTTGGCACACTTCTATAGTCGGTTTCACCAACCTACGTCCATTCTAGACTATATTTTGATTAGAACCACCAATCTATAGTCTTTTTCACCATTCTACGCCCATTTTACACCATATTTCGGTTAGAAATGACATTTCTATGCTCGCTTCTACAAATCCGTACCACTTTTTAGCATATTTTTGTCAGCATTACGCATCTGTACCCAATTCCACCAATCTACGTCTATTACATACCAAACTTCGATTAGAATCACCTATCTAAACTTGTTTTCACCAACCATCACCCATTTTACACCGTATTTTGGTTAGGGTCACCCATCTATACTCGTTTTTACCATTCAACTTCGGTTTTCTTTACCCTACTTCGGTTATAATTATCTATCAAACGCTCGTTTCATCATTGTATGCTCATTTTATACCATATTTCAACTACAATCACCCATTTATACTCACTGTCACCATTCTACAGATATCTAATACCTCACTTCGGTTAGAAATGACATTTCTATGCTCGCTTCCACAAATTTGTGCCACTTTTTAGCATATTTTTGTCAGCATTATGCATCTGTACTAGGTTGCACCAATCTACGTCCAATCCACACCATATATCGATTAGAATCACCTATCTAAACTCGTTTTCACCAACCATCACCCATTTTACACCGTATTTCGATTAGGGTCACCCACCTATACATGTTTTCACCATTCAATATGTTTTTTTTTCTTACTTCGGTTCTAATTATCCATCAAACTTTCGTTTCATGGTTGTATGCTCATTCTAGACCATATTTCAGCTACAATCACCCATTTATACTCGTTGTCACCATTCTACGGACATCTGATACCTCATTTTGGTTAGAAATGACATTTCTATGCTCGCTTGCACAAATCTGCGCCACTTTTAGCATATTTTTGCCGGCATTACGCATCTGTACTCAGTTTCACCAATCTACGCCCATTCTGTTCCATATTTCGATAAGAATTACCTATCTTTACGCGTTTTCACCAATCAGCTCCTATTTTACACCGTACTTCGGTTAGAGTCACCCGACTATGCTTATTTTTGCCCTTCCACGTATGTTTTAAATGTTATTTCGGTCATAATTGTCAATCAAACGATCATTTTTTCTATTATTGTATGCTCATTCTGTACCATATTTCAGCAACAGACACATTTTTGCTCGTTTTGACCATTCCATGGGCATTTGACACCTTATTTCGGCTAGAAATCACATTTTCGTGCTCGCTTTCACAAATCTATGCCACTTTTTTTTACCATAGTTTGCCACGCTTCTATAGTCGGTTTCACCAACCTACGCCCATTCTAGACCATATTTTGATTAGAACCACCAATCTATACTCTTTTTCACCATTCTACGCCGATTTACACCATATTTTGGTTAGAAATGACATTCCTATGCTCGCTTCCACAAATCCGTGCCACTTTTTAGCATATTTTTGTTAGCATTACGCATCTGTACCCGATTTTACCAATCTACGTCCATTACATACCATATTTCGATTAGAATCACCTACCTAAACTCGTTTTTACCAACCATCGCCCATTTTGCAACGTATTTCGGTAAGGGTCACCCATCTATACTCGTTTTCACCATTCAACGTCTGTTTTCTTTACTCTACTTCAGTTATAATTATCTATCAAACACCCCTTTCATTATTGTATGCTCATTCTATACCATATTTCAACTACAATCACCCATTTATACTCACTGTCACCATTCTACAGACATCTAATACCTCACTTCGGTTAGAAATGACATTTCTATGCTCGCTTCCACAAATCTGTGCCACTTTTTAGCATATTTTTGTCAGCATTATGCATCTGTACTAGGTTGCACCAATCTACGTCCATTCCACACCATACTTCGATTAGAATCACCTATCTAAACTCGTTTTCACCAACCATCGCCCATTTTACACCGTATTTCGATTAGGGTCACCCACCTATATTCGTTTTCACAATTCAATATGTTTTCTTTTCCCTACTTCAGTTCTAATTATCCATCAAACTCTCATTTCATCGTTGTATGCTCATTCTATAACATATTTCAGCTACAATCACCCATTTATACTCGTTGTCACCATTTTACGGACATCCAATACCTCATTTCGGTTAGAAATGACATTTCTATGCTCGCTTCCACAAATCTGTACCACTTTCTAGCATATTTTTGCCGGTATTATGCATCTGTACTCGGTTTCACCTATCTACGGCCATTCTGTACCATATTTCGATAAGAATTACCTATCTTTACTCGTTTTCACCAGTCGACTCCTACTTTACATCGTATTTCGGTTAGAGTCACCCAACTATGCTATTTTTCACCCTTCCACGTATGTTTTAAACCTTATTTCGTCATAATTGTCAATCAAACGATTATTTTTTCCATCATTGTATGCTCATTCTGTACCATATTTCAGCAACAAACACACATTTTTGCTTGTCTTTACCATTCCATGGGCATTTGACACCTTATTTCGGTTAGAAATCACGTTTTCGTGCTCGCTTTCCCAAATCTATGCCACCTTTTTTTACCATAGTTTGGCACGCTTCTATAGTCGGTTTCACCAACCTATGCCCATTTTAGACCATATTTTGAATAGAACCACCAATCTATACTCTTTTTCACCATTCTACGCCCATTTTATACCATATTTCTGTCAGAAATGACATTTCTATGCTCACTTCTAGAAATCCGTGCTACTTTTTAGCATATTTTTGTCAACAATACGCATCTGTACCCGGCTTCACCAATCTATGTCCATTCCACACCATATTTCGATTAGAATCACCTATCTAAACTCCTTTTCACCAACCATCGCCTATTTTACACCAAAGTTTGGTTAGGGTCACCTACCTATACTCATTTTCACCATTCAACGTCTGTTTTCTTTTTTCTACTTCGATTATAATTATCCATCAAATGCTCGTTTCATCATGTTATGCTCATTCTATACCATATTTCAGCTATAATCACCCATTTATACTCGCTGTCACAATTCTACGAATATCTGATACCTCATTTCGGGTAGAAATGACATTTCTATGCTCTCTTCTACAAATCCGTGCCACTTTTTAGTATATTTTTGCCGGCATTACGCATCTGTACTCGGTTTCACCTATCTACGCCCATTTTGCACCATTTTTCGATTATAATTACCTATCTTTACTTGTTTTCACCAATTAGCTCCTATTTTACCCCGTATTTCGGTTAGAGTCACCCAACTATGCTCGTTTTCACGCTTCCACGTATGTTGTAAACCTTATTTCGGTCATAATTGTCAATCAAACGATCATTTTTTCCATCATTGTACGCTCATTTTGTACCATATTTCAGCAACAAACACTCATTTCTGCTCGTTTTGACCATTCCACAGGCATTTACACCTTATTTCGGTTAGAAATCACGTTCTCGTGCTCGCTTTCACAAAACTATGCCATTTTTTACCTAGTTTAGCACACTTCTATTGTCAGTTTCACCAACCTACGCCCATTATAGACCATATTTTGATTAGAACCACCAATCTATCGTCTTTTTCACCATTCTACGCCCATTTTACACAATATTTCGGTTAAAAATGACATTTCAATGCTCGCTTCCACAAATTCGTGCCACTTTTTTAGCATATTTTTGTCAGCATTACGCATCTGTACACGGTTTCACCAATCGACGTCCATCCCATACCATATTTCGATTAGAATCACCTATCTAAACTCGTTTTCACCAACCATCGCCCATTTTACACCGTATTTCGGTTAACGTGTCACGACCCGCACCCACTATGAGGGTACGAGTATGTAACAGCGCCCAGCCTACGTCGCAGTGTCGGCGGTAGAACGCTGTCCTAGGTTACTATCTAACCAACAACTCATACAATATATAATGTACTTATCAAATCTCAACTGCAAATGGAGGGCAAGTATAAGATATTGTAACTCAATCACAGTCTAAGCACGATAAGATAACACAGAAGAAATAACTAAGACATAGAAGACTACTAAAATAATAACAACTCTGAACAATCTCAAATACTACACATGTCTCAAATCAATACAACAAGTTCAACATGAAAAATAGGTACATGTCTACTAAGCTAAATCCCGATCACTCCTGAGTGTCGGGGCCAAAGGTAGCCATCCCGTCTCCGGGTCCATAATATGTAGGACATGTGTCCTCAGGACAATCATCTGTAAAATTTTTAACAGGTCCAGTCAGGACAGGAACGAGTACAACTCATCAAGAAATCCCAAGTAAATGGTAGAGAACTATAAACAGTTATAGACAGTTATATTGATGAATCATGGCAGTTTTGTACAGATAGTGATGTAGAGAAACAACTAAGGTACAAGGAAAGTAAGTAACTAAACAAGAAGAGAAACATGGCAATGAAGACTGTAAATATAATCTAGCTGAACTAGAGTAGCATGATATAAGTCCAGACAGTATAATAAGAGTCATGTGTAAGTCCCGACAATGTAATCTAATACCAGGTGATTCCAGCACAAGATGAGTCCAGTATGAGGTGAGTCCAGTCAGTGATCAAACGTTCCAGGGTGAGTCCAGTCTATACTCTAACAGTATGTTTTAAAATATTAGGATCGACATGTGAATGGCTGTAGGTAGTACGACACACCGTACACTCGGCCAAGTATGGGATGGCTATCATTCCAGTATAATTTCAAGGGAGTGGTTCCAGTTGTTTGCCATAAAATATAAAAGAACAAAACAATTATCGGAGGACTGGACTTTTACTTTACAATACAAACTCGCTTGTACAAAAAAAGCCTAGGGATGAAAACCTAGGTACAACAATCTAAGTATAATCGTTTATTTTAGATTCTGGGGGGTGACGGTAGAGGCTCGGAAAAGCGACGGCTGTTCTGCCTTACTCCTTGGACGATCGGGTGCAGCCTTGGCTCTGTAGAAGAATTGCTTGGCGTTGCTGAAGAAATGCTCTCCTTTCAGGCTCTGTATATTCTCTCTCTGGCTCTGTGGCTCTCTATATCTTTTTTATCTAAAAATCTCCTCTCTCTGTATGTCTTCTCTGTATCTCTCTGTATATCTCTGTCTATCCTCGCAAGGGAATGGCACCTTGCTATTTATAAGAGTGGGGGGCATCATTAGGGTTTGCAATGATTGCCCATTCTTAAAAGTCGGCGGCTAAGGATCACTGGATCTGGGCCGTTCATCTTGAATATACGAGATTTGAGCAATAAATGTGATTGCATCAAATCTTTTGTGGGTAATTAATGATGATTGACATAAATCCTCCTGATTTGTCATGCCAACCTCGGATTTCTCGACACGTGTCATTAATTTGCTTGATTGCAAATGATCTGATTTGATCCCAATATTTTATTAGGATTTGTTGAGGGATTTCGATTAATTTGATGCCATGTGCCCCGCTATCATGCCACGTGTCTTAACCGTAAGCCACTACAGAAATCTGAGCCGCAGGAAAGTTGCTCCTCATTGAGCCGCATAAGGCTGGCCACGTGCCAAGGCTGCTTGAGAGTGGCCCCCTGAACATTTGGACCGCATGGTAACGATATGAGCTGCATGAGTGTAGGTGACCGCATGATGGGTGCCTTCTTCGTAAACTGCATGAAGATAGTCTTCGTGAGCCGCATGGGGATGCCTCCGTTTGAGCCGCATGGGGATAGTCTTCGTGAGCCGCATGGGGATGCCTCCGTTTGAGCCGCATGGGGATGCCTCCATTTGAGCCACATGGGGCAGCCTCCGTTTGAGCCGCATTGGGTGGTCTCTTCTTGAGCCGCATGTGACTGTCCACGTGTCAAATCATTATAAAGGTTTCTGGATTTCGGGAGATTGTGTCAAAGATTTCCTTCATTTCACTTGGAGTCTGCCATTATGACAGAGTCATAATTGTATTTTTGTGTCAGGGCTGTCATGTGTCAGAGCTGTCAGCCGTCAAGGCATTTAATGCAGTAAAGGACAAACGAAAGAGCTGTTTACAGGCCACGTGGCTCCTCTCTGAGCCGTATAGAACTTTTTTGAGCCGCATAGACGCTTGAGCCGCATGGATCCTTGAGCCGCATGAACTCTCTGCGCCGCATGGGGCTCCCCGGCCGTATGGATCTTTCTTTATTCTTTTCCACGCTTCTACACGACCCCCTTCAAAGTTTTCAATTTGTAAAATTAAAATACTTTGAATAAGAAGCATGGCCATGTATAAATTCGTCTGACCGCATATGATGTCCTGGCCGCATGGATTTTTCGGCCGCATGGATGTCTCGGCCGCATGGATGTCTCAGCCGTATTGAATCAATCCGCCGCAGGAACTTTCGGGCTGCATAGCTCCTTGCCACGTGTGCGCGTCATTAATTGCCTCAAATTGGTTTTAGTGCTGTCTTTAGGGGAAATCCCAAGGGTCGGCTCATTAAATCTTTGGATTTTATGCCCTGGGTGAATCTTCTTTATGAGAGAGGGGACGAAATCCGAGGAGTCAGTTTCGTCTTTTTTGAGGCGGTTATTAGTCTACGTGTTCCCCCCTCTCTTGTCCTCCTATAAATAAGAGGAGTTTAAGAGAGAAAACTTCTTTACTTTCTCCTTTACTTCGAACTTTCCCTACCCCATTGTCATCCTCTTCTTCAATCACCAATGGCTCCCAAGAAGACCGTTGCGGCGAAGGGCAAGAAGGCGGCGTCTTCGTCGTCTGCGACGGCGAAGGTCAAGAAGACTGCCTCTACTTCGACAGCGACCGTTCCTCTGTCGGCCGAAGTGCCCGCAGCTCACCCTGACGTCCATCCCCTATTGCTGGCAAGGACTTTATGTGGGTTTAAAGAACCCTAACTACTATGGCTACGTCGCAGGCTATATGCACGAGCCTTTATTTTCATGTGAGCCACATGTTCGTCCTATGGCCGAGCCGCGAGCCGCATAAGAATAGCCACTGTGACCACATACGCGCTTCGCCAACGAAGCCGCATAAGCTACACTGAGCCTCATAGATTCGTACATATTTGTCTGTCACGTGGTCCGCACGAACTTATCCGATCCCTGCGGGCCCTATGAAAGCACTGCCGCATGACCCTTCACTAAATGGAGCCGCATGAATGTTCTTCTGAGCTTGAGCCGCATGAGGCTTCAGTAAGTTGGAGCCGCATAAGTGTTCTTCTGAGCCGCATGAGGCTTCAGTAAGTGGGAGCCGCATAAGCGTTCTCCTGAGCCGCACGAGGCTTTGTTAAGTTGGAGCCGCATAAGCTCGAAAGCACCCATTAGTTCCTTTTTGTCCATCCTTTTAACTTATCTTTTTTTGTCTTCTTCTCAGTGAATTTGTCGGTTAATGCTGCTGGAGAGCTCCTGGTAGGCAGTGCCCAAGCTGCTCTGGGCTATAGGTATGACCATATAGTCCAGCATATGGCGGACCAATTTCTGAGTGACGAGCCTCCGGCGAGATTGAATGCCCTCAAGAACCAGCCTTTCTATTTTCTTAACGCTATGATGAACTCGGGGAAATTAGAAGGGGAATACTTGAAGCCCACTTTGGAGACGCCTTGACTGTGAAGAACAGTCAGACTCTGGAGGTGTCAGAGAACTAGGGTTTTGTTTCTAACGGGATGGCGATCCGCATCCCCCAGATGGAGCGTCACTTCCCTTTATCTTGGTTCAATATGCTCCCACTGGACCGGAAGATGGAAAAATCTTTAACTCCTACCCGAAGTGGGATGTTTGTGGGAGACATCCATTATAACAACAGCCTGAAGTCAGTGTGTGCGGGCAAGGTACACACCAGCCGTTCTGTAATGGGATTGGCCCCGGGTACTTTCTTGAATGTGTCGGGTCCCAATTTCACGTTTTCTACAGCCGACACTTTTATGAACCAACTTGCTCGGAAGGGCTCCTATCCCATTGGTCGGTTGATGCTCCCTAGCTGGATACATCCCATTCCCTCGTGGATCAATCTGTCTATGTAGATTTTGTAAAAGTATGAGGCCTTTCTGTGTGAGATTGATCTTTACCATGCTATTTGGGGCACCAGCCATGGCTTGCCTATAAACAAGAGATTATTTATATCTCTGCTGGAGATGTATAACCGCCGTACGGGAACTTTCTATACACCCGTAGGGGAAATGGGGCTTGCGTTCCACGAAATGCATGCGGTCTCCATGCTTCCTTGGGCGGATGAATCTTTTGAGGCGTATACTCCCACGAATGAGGAGTTCGAAGAGTTGGAAAGACGGTATCCAGGCTTCGTGGCTCTTTATCAAGAGATATTGTGCCATTATAGCACATGTCATCAAATAGCCAAATAGAAGAGCAGCTCGGAAGGGAATGCCCCTCATACCAAGGACTGGGTGCTATCTCTTCACGACGGATGCCTCAGGTCAAGTTACTCCCCGACGTCCTCAATTCCGGGAGGCGGTGAAAGCCTTAGTGTTGTCAGCTAAAAGGGTGGCCACCACTAGTGACAGATTCGGGAGTCAGACCGACTCTTTCTGTTATTTTTATCAGGACACCCAAGAGTTGTCAGAGAAGGCGCTCCGGGCGGAATTCTTGATGATATGGCTGCAAAATTGTGTAGTCTCGGGTGGAGCAGGTTCTATCGAGAGGATCAGTCGTAATTTTATCCTTCCGGCTGTGAAGTTAGTTTTGCGAGTCCGGCTAGCTCTCCTCCCGGCCATGGTGTGCAGCATACATCATGGCCTTCGCACTTTCACATCCACGGTTATTGCCCGCGATGTGACAAAAGATTTTGAACGGACTGAGCTGCCCTATCATTATTTGATGGGGTGGCTGTTTATGCATTATCCGTCTTTGATGAGACCGGGCTCTGAAGACGGCGTAACTGATGACGACGCTTTTATCTTCTGCTATCATAATGAGTCTTAGGAATTCGAAACCATGCGTGCTTGCCGGATGGCACTGGTGAGGGCAGACATGTACAATATTTTCGTATCTGTCTCTCGTTTTACTGATGAGGAAATAGCGGTTGTCCATCTCGACGGTATTGGGCCCCTTCAACTTCTGGACGGCTAGATGCTTCTGTGGCTGCGTAACATCCGTCCCGCTCATCTGGTGTATCGCAACCGTAACACTGTCTTTCTCGAGCCTTATCTGCCTAGCAGGTTCGCCCGACAATTTGGATATAGTCAGCTTTTTCTAGACAGCCCCAGCTCTTGTCTGGGTTTTGAAGGTAGCCTTCTTGACGGCATCAGAGCCTGTCATTACTATGACACATTCCATACCTGTACCGTTTTCTCAGTTCCTGCTATCAAGGCATCGGTAGAGATCTTGTATATGACGGCTCTGTACCATGTCATGGCGAACAAGCCCCCTGTCGGTTTTAACCCGGGTACCAGTTTTATCGTTTGTACCGGCCTGGATGAGGGTTCCCAGGGGGCCAAGACAAGGAAGAGGAAGAACAGAGTCGAAGTGCAGGATTCGGACTCTGCTACTGCAGATGACGAAGGCGACGAGCATGGTGGAGATGACTCTTCCCTTCCGGTGGCAGATGTAGGGGCGAATCAGCCGCCTGTTTTGCCAGATGAGATGGTGGTAGATCAGCCATCCGTTGCACCCGGCCCTGCACGAAAGTATAGCAGGCAACTTTCTCCTATTGGCGGCATTCCTCGCTCTCGAAAACTGGCTGTGACCAGATACCGCGGGCTAACTATAAAGAAAAGACGCGAAAAAGTTGACCCCGCATCAGAGGTAAATAAGTTACTACCGGTCCTTCCTTTCTTCTAGCTTTAATTTTAATCATCTTCCTTCCCTCTTGTAGGCGTTAGAAGAAGAGGACTCTCGAGTTGCGAAGGTCGTGGCTCAGGTTGACGGGGGCTCCGGTGAGCCTGCCCCTGAAATTGCTGAATTCCGTCAAGATGATGCTGATCGAGTTGTCTTTCCCTCCGAGGTGGCTGTGTCAGAGGAGCCGGCCAAATTTAATTTGGAGATCGCGAGTGAGGAGACCCTGCCAGCTGCGAACGAGCTGCAACCTACATGCTCCTCTCCTGGTAAGATAAGCCGAATCTTAACTTGCGAGGAGGCCTATCTGCTCTATCATCACATCCTTCGGGTAACGTCGATTGATCATTGTCATGGACATGCAGGTCCTTCCTCTCCAGTGCCGAGGATGGACATTGTTGAGACAGACTCTGTCGAAGGGACACTAGCGGAGAGGAGGGTACCTTCTCCCCTTCCGGCTCGTCTTGATGGGCCTCCTGCGGGCTCGAGTTTGGCAAGTCCGGAGATGGGGCAACCGGGACAGGGGACGATGGTCCTTGTGCCTTCCTCTGCTCGGGCGGCCCCGAGAGTCGACCTCTCCGTCCTGCGAAGTGTTCAGGCTCTTCGGGTGGAAGAGGAAGAGTTAACCGCTATCCGTGCATCGTCCTGCTCGGAAGTTGCCCCCCTGATGGCAAGTTCTAGCACAACTCCTTCGATGCTGCCGGCCACGCTTCTTCTGACGTCGTCCTCTACAGAGGTCCTGGACGAAGCGTTACAGGACGTAGTCGACAGCTTTTATCGTCATTTGAAAAGGGGGATAGAAGTTGCTGTGGAGAGAGGGAACTCTTTCATCTTGGCCCGGCAATGCGCCCAGGGTCACATTGATATCCTTAAGGCCCTTCCTGGTGGGGCAGGGGTGGCTGCACTTCTGGAGGCAAAATTGCTGGAGACTGATCAGCTGGTGGCCCAGCTTCAGGTACTGCGGCAGGTTGATCTATCTGCTGCTATAGATCAGGAGCGTGGCTCCCTCACTGCTGCTATAGAGAATGCGAGGGCTGCTCAGGATAAAACCAGGCCGGCCATACTGAAGGATCTCCGCACTCTGTCTGATCGATATGATCAATTGAGTCATAAGAGTGAAGATGTTACGGCTCGGGAAGCGATTGCCTCCCACAGGATTACTGACACACGGGAGCAGATCCTTGAGCTTCAGAGGAAGTTAACTTTCTTTGAGTCTGAGCTTGAGGCTGTCCGGATCGACAGGGGGCTAATTATCCAGGAGGCTGACAAAGTCAATAAAGCTTCGGCTGACCTGGAAGTGGCTCTGAAGAAGTTGGACGACGACTGGCGGGCACTCATGGACCTGGATAATGGGGAGCGGGGTACTGCCTTAGTGAGAAACCGTCTCTTGGAGTTGTGTAATGCCGAACTATAGTCGGTCTTTTCTTCTTTTGTTCCTGTTTTCTTTTTATTTTCTTTTTGAGAGGGACATGGTCTCCACCATATGTAATTCTTTTTTGTCTTTCAAATAAAGAGTACTTTCTATTCTACCCTTCATTTGTATTGCTTGTTTGCTTGTGGTGTTATGGCGGTATTTGCCCCGTATGGGGGACTTGTTTGTGGACCTGTTACCCCTGGCATACCTTGGTTTTAGGTACGGATAACAAGTTTGATTGGGGATACCTAGAACAGTTCCACGGTATGGTGGTCGTCGGTGTTCGGGGTATCGGGAGATAGAATGCCATGGAGCAGCTGGGCTCCCGGGGCATGATGAGGAATGGTGGGCCTGTACTAAGAGACTTAACAAAAGGCATTTGTGGGCCTATTACCCTTGGCATACCCCGACTTAGGATACGGATAATAGGATGAAGGGGAACCAACATACTTACTCAGAGGTAATGAGGACATGGTAAGTATGAAGGTTTTACCGTGGAGTCTTCCTACTCAGAGGTAATAAGGACATGGCAGGAGTGGACTCAATGGAGGATATTTATGGTCAACAGAGGACATTTGTGGGCCTATTACCCTTGGCATACCCTGGTTCAGGGTACAGATAATAAGACGAGAGATAACCAACATACTTACTCAGAGGTAATGAGGACATGACAAGTATGAAGGTTTTACCGTGGAGTCTTCCTACTCAGAAGTAATGAGGACATGGCAGGAGTGGACTCAACGGAGGATATTTATGGTCAACAGAGGACATTTGTGGGCCTATTACCCTTGGCGTACCCTGATTCAGGGTACGGATAATAAGACGAGAGAGAACCAACATACTTATTCAGAGGTAATAAGGACATGGTAAGTACGGAGGTTTTTTCGTGGAGTCTTCCTACTCAGAGGTAATGAAGACATAGCAGGAGTGGACTCAGCGGGGAATATTTGTGGACCTATTATCCTTGGCGTACTCCGGTTGTGGGTACGGATAATAAGTCGAAAGGGAATCATCATACTTACTCAGGGGTAATGAGGACATGGCAAGCATGAAGGTTTCTTCGACGGAGCCTTCCCACTCAGAGGTGATGAGGACATGGCAGGAGTGGGCTCAATGAAGGAGGGTACATAGAACGACTCAGAGGTAATGAGGACATAGAAGTTCTATGTAAAGGGGTGATTTGTTTTTGGCAGAAGTGAAACGACTCAGAGGTAATAAGGACATGGCCGTTTTGGAAATTTGTGGATCTGTTACCCTTTTTGTGCACTTGGAGTGCGGGTAGTGGATCATGAGGGAGGATCTCATTCAGGAAGAAAGATCAGAGGTATGGCATACATGACTTACTATCTGAAAGAGTGACCGGAATGTGAGTTCAGAGGCACCTGCGGGTACATAACTCGATAATCTAGAATGTTATGGATGTGAATTCAGCGGCACCAGCGGGTACATAACTCAATGCTCTGGAATGTTATGAAAGTGAGTTCAGCGGCACCAGCGGGTACATGACTCGATAATCTGGAGTGTTGTGAAGGTGAGTTCAGCGGCACCAGCGGGTACATGACTAGATAATCTAGAAAAAATCGTTTAGACATAATATTTCTTCAGGAACTTGCCGTTGACGGGCAATATGAGCAAGTCTCCATTTTGTTTTGCGAGGCGGTAAGCACCGTTAATAAATGGACCTTCCTATTTTGGCTAGAACTTGCCGGCGGTCTTGTGAGTCATGACCATTTTGTTTTGAGAATACAGCCTCGATAATAAATAGACCTTCCTATTTTGGCTGGAACTTGCCGGCGGTCTTGTGAGTCATGACCATCGGCCTCCGGACTGCCAGAACGAGATCGCCCACTTGGAATGTTCTGATTTTAACCTTCTTGTTGAAGGCTCCCGAGATGCGTGCTTAGTATAGCTCGATCCGTTGCTGAGCCAGGAGGCGCTTTTCATCTAAGGCCTCCAACTCTTGTAGTCGGCGACGGTAGTTATCGTCCGTCGTCAATTGGTAAGTAAGGGCGACGCGGAGTGAGGGTATTTGAGTCTCCAATAGAAGAACTACCTCACTCCCATACACCAGGGAGAATGGTGTGTTCCTTGTGGCTGTTCGGACTGTGGTACGGTACGCCCATAAGCATTCACCAAGCTTCTTGTTCCAGTCGTATTTATTGGACGACACGAACTTCTTGAGTAATTTGATGATGGTTTTGTTGAATGCTTCTGCCAACCTATTCACTGCTGGATTGTATGGCATCGAAGCAATATTCTGGATGCTGTGCTTGTCGCAGAACCGATAGAAGGCATGGCTTGCAAACTGCGGACCATTATCGTGGATGATCCTTCAGGGCAGTCCAAAGCGATAGATGACGTGATGCTTAAGGAAGCTGATCACGTTTGAAGTCTTTACTTCTACAAGCGGGACAACTTCTGTCCATTTGGAGAAGTAATCTGTGATTGCGAGTATAAAACGATGTCCTCGGGAGGAAGGTGGAGTAATCGGACCGATGATATCTATTCCCCATGCTTCGAACGGCCAGGACGCCACTGTCGGATATAGATATTCGGATGGTTGGTAGATGAAGTCCGTATGGACTTGGCAAGCTTTACACTTTCTAGCATAGTCTATCGTATCTGCTACCATCGTGGGCCAGTAGTAGCCCATTCGGCGAAGACGGTCTTGCAATTTAGGGCCAGGCTGATGGGCCCCGCAGACACCGTCGTGAGCTTTGCGTACGGCTTCTTTGGCTTCTACGTTTGACAGACATCGAAGCAGTAATCCATCGTAGGATCGGTGATACAGCATTTTCGTCTTTGTATCGTAGAAGAATCTGAGAGAACGCCTTCTGATAGAGGTGGCCTCTTTTGGGTTCTCAAACAGGATGTCGTAGACTACGAAGTCAATGAATAGTTGTCTCCATTCTGGGGCTTCGTCGATCGTCTAAGCGGAATAAATTGCCACGAATTGAACGTTATTATTGGGGCAGACCAGTTCGTGGCCTATCACATTTACCGATTGATGAGTACGATTTGGCACTGCTAGGGAAGCGGCCAGGCCTGCTAAGGCATCGGCTTCGATATTTCGGAGTCTGGGGACATGTTCGATGAAGAACCCCTCGAATGACGAGATGACGTTGATCGCTATTTGGTGATAGGGGATCATGTCTTCATGACGAACTTCGTACGAACCCCGGATCTGATTGACGATTAACTATGAATCGCCGTACGCTTCAAGATATTCTGCCCCCAGCTCTCTTGCAAGTTGGAGGCCAATGACCAAAGCGTTGTACTCGGCCACATTGTTAGAGCAGGGTTCTGTGAGGGAGTAAGCGCGATTGATCACTAATTCGAAAGGAGAAACCAGCACCACCCCGACTCCGACGACGATGTTGCCTTTAGGTCCGGTCCTTGAGGCACCGTCGAAGAACATTCGCCATATATCATCGTGAGAGGTTGCATGCGAGTCGGCGACCTCATCTAGGATTTCTTCATATATTCTGGACGACTCCGAGCCCGGGTGGGCTGCCAAAAAGTCTGTCAGGGCTTGACCTTTAACAGCCTTTTGTGGGACGAAGATCATATGATAGGGGGACAGCAATATTGCCTATGTAGCGAGACGAGAGCTGAGTGCCCCTGGTTTAGTCATGAGGACCCTGAGAGGGTTGACTCGTGAGATCACATGTATGGTTTGTCCAGTAATATAGTGTCGCGTCTTCTGAATGGCGAACACCAGGGCGAGGCATTCCTTTTCCACGATGGTGTATCGGTGCTCTGGCCCAATCATCATTCGACTGCGGTAATATATGGCTTGTTCATGACCTACATCGTTGTTTTGTGCTAGCAGAGCGCCGAGGGAATGCTCCATCGCTCGTACATATAGCAGGAATGGTTTTCCAGCAACCGGGGCCACCAGGACTGGAGGGTTCGACAAATATTCTTTGATGCTGTCGAAGGCATGCTGACATTCTTCGTCCCATACGAATGAGACGCCTTTCTTCATGAGATGGATGAATGGTCGACATCGCCCGGAGAGATTAGAAATGAACCTCCTGATGTAAGCTAACATCCCTTGGAGGCCTCGGAGTTCGCGAAGATAACTCGGGGGACCCATCTCCATAATTGTCTTTGTCTTCTCAGGGTCTACATGGATACCCTGGGCGGTGATGATGAAACCCAAGAATTTCCCGCTGGATACTCCCAGGAAGGACTTCATAGGGTTCATTTTCAAATTGTGCGCTCGCATCAGGTCGAATACCGTCCTCAGATCCTGCAGATGGTCTCCCTTACAGCGACTCTTGACGGCGATGTCATCAACATAGCACTCCACCGTCTTACGTAAGTGGTCTCTAAAGATGATACTCATGGCTCTTTGATATGTGGCACCGACATTCTTCAAACCGAAAGGCATGACTGTGTAGCAGTATGTGTCAATCGGTGTTTGGAATGATGTATGCTTTTCGTCGTCGGGAGACATTTTGATTTGGTTGTACCCTGAGAAGCCATCCATGAATGACATATGTTCGAAGCCACAGGTGTTGTCAATTATGATGTCTGTGATAGGGAGGGGAAATTCATATTTGGGACATGCCTCGTTCAGATTGCGGAAGTCGATGCAGATTCGAATCTTCCCATTCTTCTTGAGAACTGGTACTATGTTGGCGACCGAGTTAGGATGTTGCTCTTCACGTATGAAGCCGCTAGCTATCAGTTTGTTGACTTCGGCTTCGATCGTATCCATGATGCCCGGGCGGAAGCGTCGCTGTTGTTGTTTGACCGGCTTTGCATCTGGACGAATGTTGAGTTTGTAAAGAGCAATATCGGGATTTAACCCCGGCATGTCTTCATAGCTCCAGGCGAACACATCAATATATTCTTTGACAAGTTCCAGCAGCGATTCTCGCTCTTCGTCTGTTAGGCTTTTACTGACGAAGATCAATTTTGGAGAAGATTCGCTGCCGAGATCCACTTGTATGACCTCATCTTCTGTAGGAGGTTCTCTCTGTTCGAACCTCTTTTTCCATTGTACATCCAACTGTTGGGACCATGGCTCTAACTCGAGGATTTCAGGGATGTCTTCATCTTCTTCATAAGCGTCGGCGAATGCCATGTTGACTGACAGGACTTGTCTGAATACGTCTCCGATGCTGGTATCCGAGTCAGAAGTTGGTGACCCGGTCGAACGTGAATGCCAGTCACATTCTTCATCTAAACTTTCAGGGGTTGTTGTGGGGGTAACATACCCTAATCCACATCGAGTCTTGCTATAGTAGTCCCGTGGTTTGCCAGCCGGGACCGGTGGCTTCAAAGGTAATCGTCGTCCAGTGCCGTAGTTCAAGCCTGGTGTAGTCTCTAGATCATACCCCTATTTTTGCATGAGATATTTAGATTGGGGGCTATAAAGATACAGAGGAAGTCTCCCGACATCTGATTCAAGGTCGACTTCTTCTATAGTGAAGGGCTGCGGATCGTCCTTCCGGCCGAAGATGATCGGATGGTCCCCTCCCTTGATTATGCGGTAAGCGTCTTCCACAGGAGTAAGCTGGTTTACGGTGTACACATTTGTCACCTGTGTGTGTAGGTGAGTGCCTATACCGTGTTCCATAGCATACATTGTACAAAGCTTATTAAGCTCGAGGTAGTTCAAAGATAGCCCTTTATTGATCAAGTAAGGTATCTTTTCTAGCGGGATTACATTATCTGCGGTGGGAACATCAGTGTGGGCAGCCACATACTTGGCTAGCTCCGGTTCCTCTTTGGCTACCACCTGTATAAATGAAGACTGAGAGGGCAACCTGGACAGCTTGATCATCAGGGGTTCAGCTGGTGGATCAGAACGTGCAGTTGTTGGCAGACTAGCGACCCCCAGTTTGGTACTCGATGCTGGGCAGGGAGTGGTTGGTTCGCTAGAAGTCCCAGACCTTGCATTGGGATAACAACACTTCTTAGGAAGGCGTATCGTCATTGGCTTGTTGGAGGGATTGAGCTTCTCCGTTTGCGGCTGGCCGACTCTCGGTAGCCTGATTTTCAGTGGCTCCGTTGTGGGTCTTCGCACTTGGCCAGACCTTGGCAGCCGGATTATCATTTGCTCTTCTTATGCCGGAAGGCTGATTGCGTCCTTACGCAGAGAGGCGGTAAGGGGTACGGACTTGTCAGGTTTGCGAGCTTGGAGGTGTATCGTCAGAGGTTCTTCTGATCCTGTGGCCGTCTCGGTACGAGCTTGTACATCTCCTTTACCAAGATGCCTCTTCGATTTTTCGTACAGGCTGGAGTCTGAGTAGTAGGATTCGACACCTTTGAAGGGATCGATGTCGTTAAATTCTGTCCTCACGAAGCCATGTTTGTCGACATACTTGAAGCATTGGTACAGCGTGAAAGGCACGATCATGTAATCGTGTAACCAAGGGCACCCCAAGAGGATGTTGTAAGAAGTGTCTGCATCTATGACGTAACAGGTGACTTCCGACTGGAGATCGCCAATTTGACACTTCAGACGAATCTTCCCAGGATCAATGTGCATCCGATCCACCTTTACGTCGCCGATGTATCCAGTGTAATATAACGGGCGATCATGCAGGTTGGTTTTGATGAGCATATCCTACGGAGTGAAGACAATGTTAGGCATCGCTCCCGTGCATGAGCTGTCTTGGAGATCTGCAGGCGGGTTCTCTCCCGTGAGGTTGACCTGAGCCAGGTACGCGTCGGCATTTTGGAGTGCATCGCTCAAAGCCGCGCGAACATCCTTTGAGAGTCTCAGAAGCTCATATAATGACAACTTGGCCGATGTGTTGGCCAATTGCGCCAAGATGTCGAAGTTGTAGGGCCTCTCCAGCCCCTGTGGTGCCTCTTTTCGGAGAGATTTGTCAAAGCGAGTCTCCTTCGGCCTAGGCTTGTCGGTCGTCGAAGGCTGAGCAGGTCCCGGAGCGTCAGTTGTAGTGGGCTGATGATCTTCAGCTGAGTTATCAGCCACGGGTTGGGATTGTGCCCAGACCGCGTGACGACGGCTGTAGCTTCTTCAATATCTGCCGAGATTGTGCGGCAGGACCTGACTTTTTCACTCTTCTTCTTGTAAATGGAAGATGGTGTGGGCTGAGTCACTTCTGATACCAAGTCTGGATGGACCCACATGATCTCTTCTCGTGATGTAGTAAGGGGCACTAGACCAGCAGCCTGATCTCGGGGAGGTGGAAGATTAGCAATCTCTATTGTAGCCAGAGGGATGGGGACCACACCATCTTGAGTTTCCATTGGAGGAAAGCTGCCAAATTGTACTGACACCATATTGGCTGCCACAGTTACCTCTTCGAAATCGATGGCCTGAGCGTTCGAATCGATGAGATTTTGGATGTACCATTTTAGTTGGTAGCAGTCTTGTATAGCATGGTGGACGTAGCGGTAGTAATAGCAGAACTTTGGGTTCTCCATTTCTGCCGATCGAGGTTTCCGTCTTGGTGGAATAAGCTGAATTCTGTCTCCCTGTATGAGCATGTCTAAGATGGGCTTGACGTGGCCGTATTTGAAGGAGTATGTCATTTGTGGCCATTGCTTATCTGCCGATTTTGGCTCAGGTTTCTGAGCTGTGTCGAAAAACATAGCCTACTTAACCCTGCTGTCCTGATTGTTGGAGGGGCTACCCCCATTGTCGTTGTTGGTGTTAGGACGCTTGCCCTTGTTTTCTCCGTCCGAGATGTGCAATCCCAATTGGCGAGCCTTCTTCAACCGTTCTTCGGTACTAGTGGCACTGATGATGAACGTCTTCCAATCCTTAAATTGACTTTCGCCCATCCAGAGACTGATTGTTGGAAGCAATCTCTTTTGGCAAATTTCAATCAAGGAGGAATCCGGATTTCCAGAGGGCAACTTTATTGCGGTTTGTCGAAACCGCTCGATATAGTTCCTTGTCAGCTCTTTCTCCCCTTGGCGACGTCCATGAGGGTGGACATTGTGATGTCCTGCCCTACTTCGTAGAATCTCTCCAAGAACATACGCTTGAAGCCGGCGAAGGAGTGGATGCAGTTGTCTGGCAGGTTGCGATACCAGTTGAAGGCGACTCCTTCCAACGCCCCAATGAATAATCGTGTGAGGATGGCATCGTCATAGGGCAGATGGTCGATGGTGACCTCGAAGTAAGTGATGTATCGACTTACGGAGGTCTTGCCATCATACGGGTTGATGTTGAATGGCTTATATCTTGGCGGAAAGGGGACATCCCTCCATGCAGCAGAGTACGGTTGCCGTATTCTGAGGTCTTAAGAATTTTCTCGAGCGTGAAACATGGCTCGGAGTTCCTGGACCTCTCTTCTCGCTTCTCGGGCCTCATCCACAGTGGTGGGGGCCGTTACTTCAGGAGGATTGTTGCCCAGATTCGGTGCCGCTGAATTCGAGTCCGCATTGACCGCGAGACCTGCGCTTATTTGGCCAGGCGTCCCTCCTTGCAGGGTTGGAAGGGCCACTTTGATCTCGTCTACAGACTTGACCAAGGCGTGCAATATAGCTTCGAGAGTGTCGATGCGTTGTCGATCGCTGAAACCACCTTGGCTGCTGTCCGTCATGAACACCGTCTTTACATGAGGAGAGATGGACGGAACGGTGGAGGAAGCGCCCTCCGAATCATACCCCTGTAGTGAGAAGTCATCGGGATATGTGGGAATGTCTTCCTCTGGTTCGGACTCAGAAGGAACAGTACCCCCAGTTTCCGAGTTCGCCTCATCTTGGGAGTTGTGGACGTCCTCGGGGACGTCGAGGTTTGCTGCATCTGATGGAAGAATTGTTTCCTCCGGCTCGTCTTATTGGAACATCGGATTGTCGTGGAGGTTTGGAGGAATGCTACCCCCAGTCCCAGCAACCTCCAGTGGTGTGGACGACGAATCTTCCACTGTAGCAGATTTCGTCTTAGAACGGGTACCTTAGAAAACTCCGATGGTGGGCACCCGTTTAGACGATAGTCTCTTAGTCATAGTGGTTAAAATCTTCGGGCTGGGAATATTTGTCTTCTTTCATCTCCCATCGGCGGGGACTTTCTGAGCAGAGTTGCAGGAGACGACGGGAAGTGCCTCGTCTTCTGAAGACAGCTGTTGCAGTCTTTGAAAGATGGACTGTCGGTCTTTTCGCACTATCACGTTATTACAACAGCAGTTCGTGATGACTTGGGTGCAGTGACGTCCGTGGGAGGACTCTTTGCACCCCAATGCACCTTCTCTTTCCTTGCGTTTGTGGAGGATGGCCTCACGTAAGTCAGATGGGTCTGGATCGACCATGTTCGCTCCCTAGATTTTGGAAGACTTTTGCGAACCTCTCTGTCCGTTTATCGCTGGGGGCTAGACTCGAGTGGCTCTGTACAACTTCCCCTCTGAGGACCGCATAACAGTATGCGGGACGCTCGGATGGTCAGAGGTCGGATCAGTGGATCGAGCTTGCCAAGCTCGTGCTGCCCTAGACTTCTTCGCCCTAGTGCATAAAGGCACATAGTAAGAAGAGTCTAAGTGATGCTGGAGAGAATCAGACATATCTTCTTGGGAGCACAAGAAATCAGGACCATAGGAGAGGCGGTCGAAGATAGAGCCCCATGGAGTAGGCGCCATGCGACTGGCATCAATAATCTTCATGCGGCTGGCAGACGTAGCTGCATAGGCTTTTTTCATGCGGCTGGGAGTCTCGTCGCATGAGTTTTCTTCATGCGGCTGGATGATCTGGCCACATAGACCTCCTTCATACGGCTGGCCGATTCAACCGCATGGGCATCCTGTATGTGGCTGGCAGACTTGGCCACATAAGTGTTCGACTTTTTCTTGGGGCGCATAGAATCACTCTTTGTACATGCAAGTCCAGCATCGTAGTGCTTTCCTCTGCCGGACTTGGGGACAGCAGAGTCCTCTATGGCTTGAATTGGAGCCATATGAGAGTCGCCTTCGCCGTCTTGGGTAGCAGAGAGTACTCCGTCCAAAGCTTGGAGAGGAGCAAATGATTATGGCCTCCACTCGCTGCGAGGTTTCTTTGTGCGGGTTCGCTTCTGGACCGGGCCAGCGCTTCCCTCAGAGAGCATTTCTTCAAACGCCTGGTGGACGACCATCTTCCGTTGCGTGGAACCAAGTTTGGCTGCATCCGATTACGTCACCAATTCCTCAGCCGTGGAAAAGTTTGTCCCCAGCAGAGTCGCCATCGTGTTTGCCATGAAATATAAAAGAACAGAACAATTATCGGAGGACTGGACTTTTACTTCACAATACAAACTTGCTTGTACAAAAAAAGCCTAGGGACGAAAACCTAGTTACAGCAATCTAAGTACAATTGTTTATTATAGATTCTGGGGTGACGGTAGAGGCTCGGGAAAGCGACGGCAGCTTTGCCTTACTCCTTGGAAGATCGGGTGCAGCCTTGGCTCTGTAGAAGAATTGTTTGGCGTTGCTGAAGAAATGCTCTCCTTTCAGGCTCTGTATATTCTCTCTCTGGCTCTCTGGCCCTCTATGTCTCTCTCTTTTTTTTATCGCGAATCTCCTCTCTCTGTATGTCTTCTCTGTATCTCTTTGTATATCTCTGTCTATCCTCGCAAGGGAATGGCACCTTGTTATTTATAAGAGTTGGGGGCATCATTAGGGTTTGCAATGATTGCCCATTCTTAAAAGTCGGCGGCTAAGGATCACTGGATCTGGGCCATTCATCTTGAATATACGAGATTTGAGCAATAAATGTGATTGCATCAAATCTTTTGTGGGTAATTAAGGATGATTGACATAAATCTTCCTGATTTGTCATGCCAACCTCGGATTTCTCGACACGTGTTATTAGTTTGCTTGATTGCAAATGATCTGATTTGATCCCAATATTTTATTGGGATTTGTTGAGGGATTTTGATCAATTTGATACCATGTGCCCCGCTATCATGCTACGTATCTTAACCGCAAGCTACTGCAGAAATCTGAGCCGCAGGAAAGTTACTCCTCATTGAGCCGCATAAGGTTGGCCACCTGCCAAGGCTGCTTGAGAGTGGCCCCCTGAACATTTGGACCGCATGGTAACGATATGAGCCGCATATGTGTAGGTGACCGAATGATGGGTGCCTTCTTCGTGAACCGCATGAAGATAGTCTTCGTGAGCCGCATGGGGATGCCTCCGTTTGAGCCGCATGGGGATAGTCTTCGTGAGCCGCATGGGGATGTCTCCGTTTGAGCCGCATGGGGATGCCTCCGTTTGAGCCGCATGGGGCAGCCTCCGTTTGAGCCACATTGGGTGGTCTCTTCTTGAGCCGCATGCGACTGTCCACGTGTCAAATCCTTATGAAGGTTTCTGGATTTTGAAAGATTGTGTCAGAGATTTCCTTCATTTCCTTAGGAGTCTGCCACTATGACAGAGTCATAATTGTATTTTTGTGTCAGGGCTGTCATGTGTCAGAGCTGTCAGCCGTCAAGGCATTTAATGCAGTAAAGGACAAACGGAAGAGCTGTTTGTAGGCCACGTGGCTCCTCTCTGAGCCGCATAGAACTTGTTTGAGCCGCATAGATGCTTGAGCCGCATGGATCCTTGAGCCGCATGAACTCTCCGAGCCGCATGGGGCTCCCTGGCCGCATGGATCTTTCTTTATTCTTTTCCATGCTTCTACACCAGTAATTGAGAATGTTCACATGTCTACTCCAATATTTCCCCGTCCAACAAGTACAAGTGAATCCATAACCCGACACGAAATAAGTACAAGTCCAGCCAGAACACGAATGATGCCAATAAGTGATTCCAGGGTGATTCCAGTAGGTGATTCCAGAAATAGAGGCCAGACATGAATAAGTGAGTGTCGCATGAAATGGATCCAGTAATAACAAATCGTGTTTGTAACAGAGAATCAGATAGAACTAACTACAACTGAAGTACAGTAAACGACAAGTAAATGAGAGAACTATCAGAGAATGTACTCGCCTGCTACTCTGAAAGGAGTAGTATAATATCAGATGTCTGCACCGGAGTCACAATGTCCTAAACAGAGTAATATGGGTTATGACCTGTTCAATACAAGAAAAATAAAAGCTACTATGCAAACTACATGAATTCTAGGTCAAACTAGGTCAAAGTCAACTCTTGGTCAACTCTAGTCAACTACACTAGTCAAACTAGGTCAACTAGGTCAAGCCTAACCCAAATAAGTCTCATTAAGCCTAGCCAGCCTATTCAAGCAAGCATACATCAAAACTAGGCTGTACAAGCCACAACACGCATTCACTGGCATTCATGCCATATACACAGGCTATGAGCCGTAGGCTATAGGCCATAGGCTATATCATACATTCTACACATATCACATATTCAATATATATCTAATTTATATAAATAATCACATTTACCCTTATTCCACATATGTAATATATCACATATAGATATACACACACACACATATATATATATATATATATATATATATATATATATATATATATATATATATATATATATATATATATATATATATATACATATATAAAATATATATATATTTTTATATATACATATATACATATGTATATATATATATATATATATATATATATATATATATATATTTTTTTTTTTTTTTTTTTTTTTTTTTTTATATATATATATATATATATATGTATATATATATATATATATATATATATATATAGAGTGATAGGGAGAGACACATGTGGATATGTGTCTATGTGTACATGCAACCATGTGGGTGTGTGTGTAGAGCATGTGTGCATGGTGTGTGTGTGAGGGTGTGTGAAATGAGCATAGTTTCAAATAGGTTAGTGCATGATAGTGAATAATTAGGGTGTTAAGCTTAGGAAATTAGTAAACAGTTTATGAGGGTGATATGTGTGTGTGATAGGTTTTGGCATTTTAGTGAATAAAGTGTCAATGTGAAGACATGATGTGTATGTATCATGGCAAGGGTTAGAAGTATGTGTGAGTGTGAAGGAGAGTCTTGTGTGGTAGTGTGTGTGACTGTTTGTACATGTGAGGGTGTGATACCACATGTGTGTGTGTGTCAAGTGACAGGGATAGTGTTCTCAGTTTTCAGGATTAGATGGGTGTGTGTGTGTAATAAACATACACATGTGTGTGTAGATACAACATAGGTTAGGGAAACATCAAACATGTGGATAGGTTATTGGGAAAAACAGCAAAGGAATGTGTGTATATGTAGAAATCTGTGATGTGTATAACAGTGCATGATAGTACAAGTGACAGTGAGCTAATTCTCAGGTTTGTGATATGAAATCAGTGAACAATCCTAGGAGTTATCAGTTCTTAGGAACATTGGCAATGGCAATTCCTACATTCAATCCCAAACACATTTGAAACCCAAACTCAACAACAAATCATAACTCCACATTCAATTAATGCAACCACACATGTATGTGACTAAACATGTTAATTAACATCAAGGAAATCAGTTTTAAACAGGGGTTGAATGTTCAGGATCTCAAACAGTGCAACGGTTAATCAACAACAATTCGAAATCCATTCCCCATCTCAAACACCAAATCAATAAGTAATCTCAATAACCTAATACACAACATATATGAATTAGTATGTCGACTTAATGATGGAAAAATAGATTGAAACTCATTTACGTTTCAGAAATTCAACAGTTCGACAAGGCATTAACAGTTTACATAATTCAACCTAACTATTAATACCCAATTCGAAAACCATTTATCCCATTTGTTAACTTCAAACCAATAGGAATCAAACTAACAGTGAACAAATCACAAATGTTCATGAATCAAACATGGCAATAAAGCATCAAATCAGTTTTAGAATGGGAATTCAAAATCAGAATTTAAATTGCAGGACTGTGTATCAGTCAACAGGGTTTACATATAGTAGTTCATCAATCCAACCCTAATTTGAAATCTAAAAAACCTAACACCAATCGATAACCCACATTACAGTAATGAAATACACATGTGGATGAGTTAATATGTCGATTTGAATCATGGCAAATAGGTTTGAAACTCATTTCAGTCCAGAAATCAAAAACAGTGAAACATGTTTCAGGAATAAATGGGAAATGAAATTTAAAACCTAAAAACAAATTAATACCATAAATTATTGGTTGGTAAGGTTTAGTGCACATTTGTAGGTATCATCCAGGTTGTCTCGTGTCCACAGAAGTGGATACGATGTGTCCAATCCCGTTCAAACACACACAGACACACGCACAGGCACACAGCGTCGTCCACGCATGTGTGTCGCTCTAGGACACGACACGTTGCACAACACATGTCGTGGTCGTGTCCACGTGTTTGCCCCATATAGGGCTACGTGTCTATGGCCCTGCACCGTATCCTAGACACGTGTCATGTCAGTTCTAAAGCCGTGTCAGTGGCACAAATTTGTGCGTGCACAGCCTGCGCACGCGACCAGTGTGAGGAGGAGAACTCCTCGCACATGCAACCATATGGGCTCAAATTTTGGGGGAGCCATGTCAGTTAATGCCCTGACATCCTCCCAAAATTTGGCGTGTCTCCACGTCCGATACAGTGAGTTATCCAGCCCGAGATGCAGGACAGTGCACGTGTCCTCGTGCGCGTGTGTGTGTCCCATTTTTGAACACAAAAAGTGTCCAAAAATGTGCTCAGTAGGACACGAAAATAATAACCATGTATAAAGCAACATATCCATTCAATTACTTTTCAAAATTAACAAAATAATTCCTATTGAGGCATTCTAACAAACACCTACACTTACACATTGACACGTGCCCGATACGGACACCAAACGGACACGTAATTAACCCAAAATTCAGGGACAGCTAGGGGACTCCTAGATCTAGCCCTAAATGTAAAGAAAATAGAATATTAGATCAATTTGTAGAGTTTTACCTATAGGTGCAAAAAGCATGAAAAGCTCCAAATGGGGGGTTTCCTCCTTGCTAGCCCAAAGCTCCAAATTACAAAAAAACTAAGATTAATCTCCACAATAAGAAAATATAAGAGTATTAGGCTCTAATTCAAGAAACTAGAGTGGAAAAGGATTCAAAATGAATAATCTATGGGTTGGGGAAGAGTGGACAAACCTTTCTTTTCTCTATGTGTTGAAATGACATAAAAGAGGCAAGAACTAATGAAGAGATTATTTATAGGGAAGGGGGAGCCCTAGTGGCTGGTCATAAAGTGAAAATTAGGGTTAGGGTTTAGTCTAATGGGCTATGGGCTTAAGTCATAAGTCCTTAAGTCATGAAGTCATAAGTCATTTTATTAAACCTTAAGTCATGACTTGATTTCACCAAACCTAATCCTCCTATTCCAAAACTAAATTCTAAGTGACTAAAATGGGTTAACTCAAGTTAGACTAGGGTTACCACAGCTAGGGTTAGCTACTAGGCTAGTCTACAAGGCTCAATGAGTCAAAGTCCAAACTAGGAATCACCAATCCAATATTTTAATCAATAATTATAATAAGCCAAAATGACCAAATTATCCCTAGGCTAAAAATGATAATAAATCATCCTAATGACATGGTTAGGCTCTAGGTCATGCAGTCTCTAGGATTTTACTAGCAGCACATCAAATTCAAAAGTCATGACTTAAAACAGATTTTAAATAGTTTAAAAATGATTAAAAATTACCAAAAATCATAATGTGAAATAAATATCAATAAATAATAATAATAATTACAAAATTTCAAAATTACCCTCATCTGGAAAACTGGGTGTTACAATCCTACCCCCTTAGAAAAAATTTCGTCCTCAAAATTAAGATAATCGTTCCCCTACTAGGTTAAACCCCCAACAATCAAGGTCAAGGAAACTATATCTATAACATGCAAATTATGGTCATACTGGTCGCGATTCCACAGTCTCGATCAGGATAACTATGCTATCTAACATATCACAAACATATACTGGCAGGTACTAATGAAATCACACAAAAAGATAGAAAGAAGAACAGGAAAGACAGACCTGCTAACCCGTCACCCGTAGCGTCGGTCTACTCGACTGTCAGCGCAAAGCCCTGCCCCTCTGGGGTATATCCCTCAGATGGTGGGGGGCACGGTGTTGTACTACAGGTGGCCTATCTCCTTCTATCTAATCCATGACACTCAAGTAATATCTACACTGATATTCCACTCAAATATACTAGGGCACCATCTATTTGGTATCTATTCTGTAATCTGATAATCATACCCGTCTATCCAGAACCATGTTACCAGAATCCTCGTCAAACCAGCAAGTATGGCTACGATAATCTATAGAGTCCACAACTAATGTACATACCTCTAGATTCATGGTATTTAAATTTTTTGTATTGCCGCTAGCTTGGCTGCGAAAACTTTAAATTCCCACACCCGAAAAATACATCCAAAATCAAACTCTATCTCATCGCCCAACCAGTCGATATGGCTGTAGAAGACTCTAGATTCCATGACTGAGGCAACCTAGCCCATAATGTTATCTTGGTAGAAAATCAAGTCAATAATGAATACCAAGAATCAAATTCAACGATGAGCAAGGAAGATAGACAGATACTGTCAGAATCGAAATTCGAGATAGTTTATAATGAGATTCTCAAGGGTCATCCCAGGAATCTTCTCAAGTAGTTCTAACTTTGATTGAGTAACCTCTCTGCTAAAGCCTATTCCTTAGTTCCTATCGCCGACGTGCAGCAGTACAACTAATCTTTGCACTACCACGACATCGCACTAATGCGACTCTCGACCTGCATGGGCCACCACTAAAAATGTGTCACGACCCGTACCCACTGTGAGGATATGTGTACGTAACAGCACCCAGCCTATGTCGTAGTATCGACGGTAGAACGTTGTCCTAGGTTACTATCTAACCAACAACTCACGCAATATATAATGTACTTGTCAAATCTCAACTCCGAAGGGAGGACAAGTATAAGATATTGTAACTCAATCACAGTCTAAGTACGATAAGATAACACAGAAGAAATAACTAAGAAATAGAAGACTACTAAAATAATAACAACTCTCAACAATCTCAAATACTACACATGTCTCAAATCAATACAACAAGTTCAACATAAAAAACAGGTACAAGTCTACTAAGCTAAATCCCGATCACTCCTTAGTGTCGGGGCCAAAGGTAGCCATCCCGTCTCTGGGTCCATATATGTAGGGCATGTATCCTCAGGGCAATAATCTATAAAATTTTCAACAGGTCAGTCGGGACAGGAACGAGTATAACTCATTTAGAAATCCTAAGTAAATGACAGAGAACTATAAACAGTTATAGACAGTTATATTGATGAATCATGCAGTTTTGTACAGGTAATGATGTAGAGAAACAGTTACGGTACAAGAAAAGTAAGTAACTAAACAAGAAGAGAAACATGGCAATGAAGACTGTAAAATATAATCTAGCTGAACTAGAGTAGCATGATATAAGTCCAGACAGTATAATAAGAGTCATGTGTGAGTCCCGACAATGTAATCTAATACCAGGTGATTCCAGCACAAGATGAGTCCGGTATGAGGTGAGTCCAGTCAGTGATCAAAGGTTCCAGGGTGAGTCCAGCCTATACTCTAACAGTGTGTTTTAAAATATCGGGATCGACATGTGAACGGCTGTAGGTAATACGGCACACCGTACACTCGGCCAAGTGTGGGATGGCTATCAATCCAGTATAATTCCAAGGGAGTGGTTCCAGTAATTGGAAATTTTCACATGTCTACTCCAATATTTCTCCGTCCAATAAGTACAAGTGAATCCATAACCCGACACAAAATAAGTACAAGTCCAGCCAGAATACGAATAATGCCAGCAAGTGATTCCAGGGTGATTACAGTAGGTATTTCCAGAAATAGAGGCAAGACATGAATAAGTGAGTGTCACATGAAATGGATCCAGTAATAATAAATCGTGTTCGTAACAGAGAATCAGTTAGAACTAACTACAACTGAAGTACAGTAAACGATAAGTAAATGAGAGAACAATTAGAAAATGTACTGCCTGCTACTCTAAAAGGAGTAGTGTAATATCAGATGTCTGCACCGGAGTCACAATATCCTAAACAGAGAAATATGAGTTATGACATGTTCAATACAAAAAAAAATGAAAGCTACTATGCAAACTACATGAATTTTAGGTCAAACTAGGTCAAAGTCAACTCTTGGTCAACTCTAGTCAACTACACTAGTCAAACTCGGTCAACTAGGTCAAGCCTAACCCAAACAAGTCTCACTAAGCCTAGCCAGCATATTCTAGCAAGCACACATCAAAACTAGGCTATACAAGCCACAACACGAGTTCACTGGCATTCATGCTATATACATAGGTTATGAGCCATAGGCTATATCATACATTCCACACATATCACATATTCAATATATATATAATTTATATAAATAATCACATTTACCCTTAGGCCACATATATTATATATCACATATATACACACACACACACACACACACACACACACACACATATATATATATATATATATATATATATATATATATATATATATATATATATATATATATATATATATATATGTATATACATAGAGTGATAAGGAGAGACACATGTGGATATGTGTCTATGTGTATATGCAACCATGTGGGTGTGTGTGTGTGAGGGTGTGTGAAATGAGCATAATGTCAAATAAGTTAGTGCATGACAGTGAATAATTAGGGTGTTAAGCTTAGGAAATTAGTGAACAGTGTATGAGGGTGATATATGTGTGTGATGGGTTTAGGCATTTTAGTGAATAAAGTGTCAATGTGAAGACATGATGTGTATGTATCATGGCAAGGATTAGAAGTATGTGTGAGTGTGAAAGAGAGTCTTGTGTGGTAGTGTGTGTGACTGTTTGTACATGTGAGGGTGTGATACCACATGTGTGTGTGTCAAGTGACAGGGATAGTGTTCTCACTTTTCAGGATTAGATGGGTGTGTGTGTAATAAACATACACATGTGTGTGTAGATACAACATAGGTTAGGCTCTAGGTCATGCAGTCTCTAGGATTTCACTAGCAGCACATCAAAATCAAAAGTCATGACTTAAAACATTTTTTAAATAGTTTAAAAATGATTAAAAATTACCAAAAATTATAATATGAAATAAATATCAATAAATAATAATAATAACTATAAAATTTCAAAATTAACCTCATTAGGAAAATTGGGTGTTACACAGGATCGCCCATCTATACTCGTTTTCACCATTCAACGTCTATTTTCTTTACTCTACTTCGGTTATAATTATTTATCAAATGCTCGTTTCATCATTGTATGCTCATTCTATACCATATTTCAGCTACAATCACCCATTTATACTCACTGTCACCATTCTACGGACATCTGATACCTCACTTCGGTTAGAAATAACATTTTTATGTTCGCTTCCACAAATTCGTGCCACTTTTTAGCATATTTTTGTCAGCATTATGCATCTGTACTAGGTTGCACCAATCTACGTCCATTCCACACCATACTTTGATTAGAATCACCTATCTAAACTCGTTTTCACCAACCATCGCCCATTTTATACAGTATTACGATTAGGGTCACCCACCTATACTCGTTTTCACCATTCAATGTATGTTTTCTTTTCCCTACTTCAGTTCTAATTATCCATCAAACTCTCATTTCATTATTGTATGCTCATTATATACCATATTCCAGCTATAATCACCCATTTATACTCGTTGTCACCATTCTATGGACATCTTATCCATATTTCGGTTAGAAATGACATTTCTATGCTCGCTTCCACAAATCTGTTCCACTTTTTAGCATATTTTTGTCGGCATTACGCATATGTACTCCGTTTCACCTATCTACGCCCATTATGTACCATATTTCGATAAGAATTACCTATCTTTACTCGTTTTCACCAATCAGCTCCTATTTTATACCGTATTTCGGTTAGAGTCACCCAACTATGCTCCTTTTTACCCTTCCACATATGTTTTAAACCATATTTTAGTCATAATTGTCAATCAAACCATCGTTTTTTTCATTATTGTATGCTCATTTTGTGCCATATTTCAGCAACAGACACACATTTTTGCTCATCTTGACCATTCCATAGGCATTTGACACCTTATTTCGGTTAGAAATCACGTTTTTGTCCTCGCTTTCACAAATCTATGCCACCTTTTTTAACCATAGTTTGGCACGCTTCTATAGTCGGTTTAACCAATCTACGCCCATTCTAGACCATATTTTGATTAGAACCACCAATCTATACTCTTTTTCACCATTCTACGCCTATTTTACACCATATTTCGGTTAGAAATGACATTTCTACGCTCGCTTCCACAAATCTGTGCCACTTTTTAGCATATTTTTGTCAACAATATGCATCTGTACCCGGTTTCACCAATCTACGTCCATTCTACACCATATTTCGTTTAGAATCACCTATCTAAACTCCTTTTCACCAACCATCGCCTATTTACACCATATTTTGGTTAGGGTTACCCACCTATACTCGTTTCCACCATTCAATGTCTGTTTTCTTTTTCCTACTTTGGTTATAATTATCCATAGAATGCTCGTTTCATTATGGTATGCTCATTCTGTACCATATTTCAGCTATAATCACCCTTTTATACTCGTTGTCACAATTCTACGGACATCTGATACCTCATTTCGGTTAGAAATGACATTTCTATGCTCGCTTCCACAAATTCGCACCATTTTTAGCATATTTTTGCTAACATTACGCATCTATACTCGGTTTCACCTGTCTACGCCCATTTTGTATCATATTTCGATTAGAATTACCTATCTTTACTCATTTTCACCAATCAGCTCCCATTTTATACTGTATTATGGTTATAGTCACCCAAGTATACTCGTTTTTACCCTTTCATGTATATTTAAAATTGTATTTCGGTCATAATTGTCAATCAAACGATCGTTTTTTTCCTCATTGTATGCTCATTCTGTACCATATTTCAGCAGCAGCCACCCATTTCTGCTCGTCTTGACCATTCTAGGGCATTTGATATCTTATTTCCGTTAGAAAACACGTTTTCGTGCTCGCTTTCACAAATCTACGCCATTTTTTTACCATAGTTTGGCACGGTTCTAAACTTGGTTTCACCAACCTACACCCATTGTAGACCATATTTTGATTAGAACCACCCATCTATACTTTTTTCACCATTCTACACTCATTTTACACCATATTTCGGTTAGAAATGACATTTCTATGCTCGCTACCAAAAATTTGCGCCATCTTTTAGCATATTTTTGTCAGCATTACGCATATCTACTCGGTTTCACAAATCTACGTCTATTCCACTCTATATTTCGATTAGAATCACCTATCTAAACTCGTTTTCACCAACCATCGCCTATTTTACACCGTATTTCGGTTAGGGTCATCCACCTATACTCGTTTTCACCATTCAACGTCTGTTTTCTTTACCCTACTTCGATTATAATTATCCATCAAATGCTCGTTTCATCATTATATGCTCATTCTATACCATATTTCAGCTACAATCACCCATTTATACTCGCTGTCAACATTCTACGGACATCTGATACCTCATTTCGGTTAGAAATGACATTTCTATGCTTGCTTCTACAAATCCGTGCCACTTTTTAGTATATTTTGCCGGTAGTACGCATCTGTACTCGGTTTTACCTATCTACGCCCATTCTACACCATATTTCGATTAGATTTACAAATTATTACTCGTTTTCACCAATCAGCTCCCATTTTACACCGTATTTCGGTTAGAGTCACCCAACTATGCTCGTTTTCACCCTTCCATGTATGTTTTAAACCGTATATCGGTCATAATTGCCAATCAAATGATCGTTTGTTTACATCGTTTATGCTCATTCTGTACCATGTTTCAGCAACAGACACTCATTTCTGCTCGTCTTGACCATTCCACGGGTATTTGACACCTTATTTCGGTTAGAAATCACGTTTTTGTGCTCGCTTTCACAAATCTATGCCACTTTTTTTACCACAGTTTGGCACACTTCTATAGTTGGAATCACGAACCTACGCCCATTCTAGACCATATTTTGATTAGAACCACCAATCTATACTATTTTTCACCATTCTACGCCCATTTTACACCATATTTCGGTTAGAAATGACATTTCAATACTCGCTTCCAAAAATCTGTGCCACTTTTTAGCATATTTTTGTCAGCATTATGCATCTGTACTCGATTTCACCAATCTACGTCTATTCCACACCATATTTCGATTTGAATCACCTATCTAAACTAGTTTTCACCAAACATCGCCTATTTTATACCGTATTTCGGTTAGGGTCACCCACCTAAGCCCGCTTTCACCAACCATCGCCCATTTTACACCGTATTTTGGTTAGGATCGTCGATTCCACACCATATCTCGATTAGAATCACCTATCAAATGCTCGTTTCATCATTATATGCTCATTTTATACCATATTTCAGCTACAATCACCCATTTATACTCGCTGTTAATATTCTACGGACATCTGATACCTCATTTCAGTTAGAAATGACATTTCTATGCTTGCTTCCACAAATCCGCGCCACTTTTAAGTATATGTTGCCGGTATTACGCATCTGTACTCGGTTTTACCTATCTACGCCCATTCTGCACCATATTTCGATTAGAATTACCTATTATTACTCGTTTTCACCAATCAGCTCCCATTTTACACGATATTTCGGTTAGAGTCACCCAACTATGCTCGTTTTCAACATCCACGTATGTTTTAAACCGTATAACGGTCAAAATTGTCATTCAAACGATCATTTTTTTCATCATTGTATGCTCATTCTGTACCATATTTCAGCAACAGACACTCATTTCTGCTCGTCTTGACCATTCCACGGGCAGTTGACAACTTATTTCGGTTAGAAATCACGTTTTCATGCTCGCTTTCATAAATCTATGCCACTTTTTTTACCACAGTTTGGCACGCTTCTATAGTTGATATAACCAACCTACGCCCATTCTAGACTATATTTTGATCAGAACCACCAAACTATACTCTTTTTCACCATTCTACGCCCATTTTATACCATATTTCGGTTAGAAAAGACATTTCTATGCTCGCTTCCAAAAATCTGTGCCACCTTCTAGCATATTTTTGTCAGCATTACGCATCTGTACTCGAATTCACCAATCTACGTCTATTTCACAACATATTTCGATTAGAATCACCTATCTAAACTCGTTTTCACCAACCATCGCCCATTTTACACAATATTTCGGTTAGGATCACCCACCTATACACGTTTTCACCATTCAATGTCTGTTTTCTTTTCCCTACTTCGGTTATAATTATCCATAAAACACTCGTTTCATCATTGTATGCTCGTTCTATACCATATTTCAGCTACAATCACCCATTTATATTAGCTGTCTCTATTCTACGGACATCTGATAACTTATTTCGGTTAGAAATGACATTTTTATGCTCGCTTCCACAAATCTGTGCCACTTTTTAGCATATTTTTGTCAGCATTAAGCATATGTACTCGGTTTCACCAATGTACGTCCATTCCACACCATATTTCGATTAGAATCACCTATCTAAACTCGTATTCACCAACCATTGACCATTTTACATCGTATTTCGGTTAGGGTCACCCACTTATACTCGTTTTCAGCATTCAACGTCTGTTTTCTTTACCCTACTTCAGTTATAATTATCCATCAAACGCTCGTTTCATCATTGTATGCTCATTCTATACCATATTTCAGCTACAATCACCCATTTATACTCGCTGTCACCATTCTACGGACATCTAATACCTCATTTCGATTAGAAATGACATTTCTATGGCCGCTTCCACAAATTCGTGCTATTTTTTAGCATATTTTTGCCAACATTATGCATCTGAACTCGGTTTCCCCTGTCTATGCCCATTTTGTATCATATTTCGATTAAAATTACCAATCTTTACTAGTTTTCACCAACCATCACCCATTTTACACCATATTTTGGTTAGGGTCACCCATCTATGCTCATTTTCACCATTCCACGTATGTTTAAAACCGTATTTCGGTCATAATTGTCAATCAAACGATCGTTTTTTCCTCATTGTATGCTCATTATGTACCATATTTCAGTAGCAGACACTCATTTCTGCTCGTCGTGACCATTCTACGGGTATTTGATTCCTTATTTCGGTTAGAAAATACATTTTCGTGCTCGCTTTCACAAATCTATGCCACTTTTTTACCATAGTTTGGCACGCTTCTAAACTCTGTTTCACCAACCTACTCCTATTGTAGACCATATTTTCATTAGAACCGCCCATCTATACTCTTTTTCACCATTCTACGCCTATTTTATACCATATTTCGGTTAGAAATGACATTTCTATGCTCGCTACCAAAAATTCGTGCCACCTTTTAGCATATTTTTGTTAGCATTACGCATATCTACTCAGTTTCACGAATCTACGTCCATTCCACTCCATATTTCGATTAGAATCACCTATCTAAACTCGTTTTTACCAACTATCGTCCATTTTATACCATATTTCGGTTAGGGTCACCCACCTATACTCGTTTTCACCATTCAACGTCTGTTTTCTTTACCCTACTTCAGTTATAATTATCCATCAAATGCTCGTTTCATCATTATATGCTCATTCTATACCATATTTCAGCTACAATCACCCATTTATACTCGCTGTCAACATTCTACGGACATCTGATACCTCATTTCGGTTAGAAATGACATTTCTATGCTTGCTTCCACAAATCTGTGCCACTTTTTAGTATATTTTGCCGGTAGTATGCATCTGTACTCGGTTTCACCTATCTACGCCCATTCTACACCATATTTCGATTAGACTTACCTATTATTACTCGTTTTCACTAATCAGCTCCCATTTTACACGGTATTTCGGTTAGAGTCACCCAACTATGCTCGTTTTCAACATCCACGTATGTTTTAAACTGTATAAGGGTCATAATTGTCATTCAAATGATCATTTTTTTCATCATTGTATGCTCATTCTGTACCATATTTCAGCACCAGACACTCATTTCTGCTCGTCTTGACCATTCCACGGGCAGTTGACAACTTATTTCGGTTAGAAATCACGTTTTCATGCTCGCTTTCATAAATCTATGCCACTTTTTTTACCACAGTTTGGCACGCTTCTATAGTCGATATCACCAACCTACGCCTATTCTAGACTATATTTTGATCAGAACCACCAAACTATACTCTTTTTCACCATTCTATGCCAATTTTATACATATTTCGGTTAGAAAAGACATTTCTATGCTCGCTTCCAAAAATCCGGGCCACCTTTTAGCATATTTTTGTCAACATTATGCATCTGTACTCGGTTTCACCAATCTACGTCTATTCAACACCATATTTCGATTAGAATCACCTATCTAAACTCGTTTTCACCAACCATCGCCTATTTTACACCGTATTTCGGTTAGGGTCACCCACCTATACTCGTTTTCACCATTCAATGTCTATTTTCTTTACCCTACTTTGGTTATAATTTTCTATCAAATGCTTGTTTCATCATTGTATGCTCATTTTATACCATATTTCAGCTACAATCACCCATTTATACTCGCTGTTACCATTCTACGGGCATCTGATACCTCATTTCGGTTAGAAATGACATTTCTATGCTCGCTTGCACAAATTCGTGCCACTTTTTAGCATATTTTTGTCAGCATTACGCATATGTACTCGGTTTCACCAATGTACGTCCATTCTACACCATATTTCGATTAGAATCACATATCTAAACTCGTATTCACCAACCATTGCCTACTTTACACCGTACTTCGGTTAGGGTCACCCACCTATACTCGTTTTCCCCATTCAATGCCTATTTTCTTTACCCCACTTCGGTTATAATTATCCATCAAATGCTCGATTCATCATTGTATGCTTATTCTATACCATATTTCAGCTACAATCACCCATTTATACTCGTTGTCACCATTCTACGAACATCTGTTACCTAATTTCGGTTAGAAATGACATTTCGATGCTCGCTTCCACAAATCTGTGCCACTTTTTGGCATATTTTTGTCAGCATTACGTATCTGTACTAGGTTTCACCAATCTACGTCCATCCCACACCATATCTCGATTTGAATCACCTATCTAAACTCGTTTTCACCAACCATCGCCCATTTTACACACCTATACTCATTTTCACCATTCAATGTCTGTTTTCCTTTCCCTACTTCGGTTATAATTATCCATGTAAAACCCCTAAATTTTCTACTATATTTTTTATATTAAATTTAGTACTGATTTAAAAAATTTTATTTTATTGTACGTCGCGTAGTTGTATTTTACGTCGCGGACGAAATTTATTTTTCTTGCTCGTCGAGTGCGAATATGCGCGAGCGTACATATTTTAGAAAAACATTTTTATTCTATTATACACTTTCAAAATATTATATAATTATTATTTTTGCTATAAAAGACCTTTTGTTTTTAGCAGTTATTAATCATAAATAATATTTTATTGTATACTAGGAAAAGCATAATCATGTATGTATTATTCGTGCATACATATATTTGGTAATTATTTATTAGTCTATTTTAAAAAAAATGTAAATTTTCGAGATTTATTAATATTAATATTTTATTATTCAAAAATATATTTAAAAATATTTATTATTTTCGAAATTATTATTATTGGTATTTTGAAAAATATATTTGGAAGTTGTTGTGGCCATTTAAATCTTGGTTTGAATTTATGGATTTATTTAAATAGTTAAATATTTGAAATTTGATTCATCCCATTTGATTTTTAAACTAAAAATTTAATTTGATTTAAATTGAATATGTATTTGGATTTGGATTTGATTGTTTTTAAATTAAACTACGAAATAACTAAATTGGGCTTAAATAAATCCTAATCCTATCCAATTGGGAATTTCTACATCCTATAAATAGGCAGGTACTCCTCCAAGATTTTCTCCACAATATTTTCTCCAAATTTCCACAACGTGTGTGCATCGTGTCCGTGTTCCCCGTCCATAATCTTATTCCAATTTTATATTTACATATTTTTCCCATGCCGGACAATCCCGACACCATCTCCAATCCTAGCCTAGCCTAGTCCCCGCTCCTATCACAGCGCCCCGTCGTCGCCACGAACCCCTCCAACACCCTAACTCCACCACCGAACCCATTTACCACCAACTGCTACCATAACCGACATCACCCTCGACAACTGCCAACGGCCGCCCCGCCGTTCCTCCCGACCAACAAACCCCCTACCACTACCAACTACACCATCACCACCAGTTAACCACCCTCCATCACCTCCCGACAACCGACCAGACCTGGCCAAACCTACCGTATAGGCACCACCACCATCGCCGCCATCATCGACTCCCTGACCATCCAACCACCGAACCTCGTTGGCCAGACCCAACCCCAGCCACCTTACCAGGAGGCCATCGCCTAAAACCTACACCACCGCCACTAAGGGCGTCGCCCAGAAACCCGAAGCACCACCAGGAGAAGAGGAGGGTACCTAACCTGGCCACCGGCGACGTCGAACCTCTCCCCAAGATTCACCGGGTCAGGCGCTGTGTTGCGGCGACCGGCAAACCAACCCCCGTCGTGCCTTCGAGCAGGGACCGCCGCTTCCTCGCTCCACGCTGTCGTTCCCCACGCTCACCCCCTCAAATTTGACCAACCGTGCCCTCTGTTCCTTCTTCTCCTTCGCGCGCTATCCCGACTCCGGCCGCTCTCCGCCGCGCCGTTCTCCTGCGACCGGTACGTCCCCGCAGCGTGCGCCGAGCGCCCCCTCCAAAAACCCTTTTCTCCACCCTCGAGCGCCGCAGCTGCCCCACCGAACCCTCCATCAGCGTTCGCCGCCGCCGCGTACAGCAGTCGCCACCGTCGCGCCTCCACCGCGAATGCCGCACGTCGTCGGCAGAGGCTTTTCCGATCTCCCAAACGACAGCTTCCCTTCCGCCGCCGCTTCCCGACTCTTCCTCACCTCCGCAGCCGCAGCCCTCTCCGGCAGCTCCGCCGAGCTCCCGCTCAGCCAGAAACCTTCGTCCGCCTCTCTCCCCCGACCGGCCCCATTCCCCTCTCTCTTACTCGATTTCCTCTCTCTACTTCCTCTCCCTCTCGCCCTCTCTCAGTTCCCTCCTGACTTAATATTTTTTTCAGGAAGGAGAAGGGCAGCTTTGTTAGCCCCTATGTTTTTGTTGTTTAGATTTTTGTCACCTTCTCTTTTTTTAAGTGACAACAGCTTGGGTTAAGTTTTTGTTGGTTTTAATTTTGTGTTTAATTAGTTGTTCCTTATTTATCTCTCCTTTTTATCATTATCATTATCATTATTATTATTAGTATTACTATTATTTTTATCTTTATTATTATTATTATTATTATTATTACTATTATTATTATTTGAATATTATTAACACTGATATAATATGATTTTGTTATTTGATATTGCTAACAATTGCCTTCTTATTTATTATAGTTATCATCCCATAAAAATATTTATATAATTATTTTGACAAAAGATAGTATTAAGTTTGACCAATATATATGCTGTTACATGTATATCATTTTATCAGTTACTATTTTCTTAGTAACAAGCAAAATATATATTATAAATATTATTAAATTTATAAATATTGGCTTCACTAGTATTAATATTATTATTTATTAGCAAATTATATTATTATATCTTATGGTATGATTTTTGACCTAAAAAGATATTCTAAAATTTTCAAGTAGTTTTAACTAAGGAAATCTAGTTTCTTTCTAATTCATATTTTTACTACTTAGAGCCTTAGACGAAAAATGATTTCTAATTTTGTGAGTACGTATTGTCTAATCAGAACCGGTGCATGATGGTCTGATCAACCGAGTGCACTTTGGTTCGCTTTTGTCTATTATTTTACGTGGATGGGGACATAGCTAAACTTGTCCTTTAGAGTCCCATCCGCGACTGCCTTGGCAACTCCATTTGAATTATTCGGTCGCCTTTGAACCACGTATTTGTATTCGATAACGTCTCATTCGAACTATATTGCTTTCGCCTTCACCTATTTTAGAAAGACGAAAACGTTATACTAGAACTTCCTCTAGCCTTCCTATCGGCTATGACCATTCTCACTCGATGTTGTTATATCTTTATCCCAAACTACTCGGCCCTATCAAGATCCTCTAATCGCTTAATTGAAGCGAATCTATTTCGTTCTCTTAATCGTGACCCTCATTCATTACCCGTGACCATACCGTATTATTTTCTATGATCTAGATCACGATTTCTTACGGCATGATTTTGTTATCGATTGTTCCTCACCAATACCCCTTGTGTCTTCTCACCCCCCTACGAATTCTTAATTTCGAGGACGAAATTCTTTTAAGTTGGGTAGGATGTAAAACCCCTAAATTTTCAACTATATTTTTTATATTAAATTTAGTACTGATTTAAATTTTTTTATTTTATTGTACGTCGCGTAGTCGTATTTTACGTCGCGCACGAAATTTATTTTTCTTGCTCGTCGAGTGCAAATATGTGCGAGCATACATATTTTAGAAAAACATTTTCTATTCTATTATACACTTTCAAAATATTATATAATTATTATTCTTGCTATAAAAGACCTTTTGTTTTTAGCAGTTATTAATCATAAATAATATTTTATTGTATACTAGGAAAAGCATAATCATGTATGCATTATTCGTGCATACATATATTTGATAATTATTTATTAGTCTATTTTAAATAAAAATGTAAATTTTTTAGATTTATTAATATTAATATTTTATTATTCAAAAAGATATTTAAAAATATTTATTATTTTCAAAATTATTATTATTGGTATTTTGAAAAATATATTTGGAAGTTGTTGTGGCCATTTAAATCTTGATTTGAATTTATGGATTTATTTAAATAGTTAAATATTTGAAATTTGATTCATCCCATTTGATTTTTAAACTAATAATTTAATTTGATTTAAATTGAATATGTATTTGGATTTGGATTTGATTGCTTATAAATTAAACTACGAAATATCTAAATTGGGTTTAAATAAATCCTAATTCTATCCAATTGGGAATTCCCACATCCTATAAATAGGCAGGTACTCCTCCAATATTTTCTCCACAATATTTTCTCCAAATTTCCACAATGTGTGTGCATCATGTCCGTGTTCCCCGTCCATAATCTTATTCCAATTTTATATTTACATATTTTTCCTATGTCGGACAATCCCGACACCATCTCCAATCCTAACTTGGCCTAGCCTAGTCCCCGCTCCTATCAAAGTACCCCGCCGTCGCCACGAACCCCTCCAACATCCGAACTCCACCACCGAACCCAGCCACCACCAACTGCTACCATCAACAACATCACCCTCGACAACTGCCAACGGCTGCCCCGCCGTTCCTCCCGACCAACAAACCCCCTACCACTACCAACTACACCATCACCACCAGTTAACCACCCTCCATCACCTCCCGACAACCGACCAGACCTGGCCAAACCCACCGCACAGGCACCACCACCATCGCCGCCATCGTCGACACCCTGACCATCCAACCACCGAACCTCGTTGGCCAGACCCAACCCCGGCCACCTTACCAGGAGGCCATCGCCTAAAACCTACACCACCGCCACTAAGGGCGCCGCCCAGAAACCCGAAGCACCACCAGAAGAAGAGGGAGGTACCTAACCTGGCCGCCGGCGACGTCGAACCTCTTCCCAAGATTCGTCGGGTCAGGCGCTGTGCCGCGGCGACCGGCGAACCAATCCCCGCCGTGCCTTCGAGCAGGACCGCTGCTTCCTCGCTCCACGCTGGCGTTCCCCGCACTCAACCCCTCAAATCTGACCAATCGTGCCCTCTGTTCCTTCTCCTCCTCCGCGCGCTACCCCGACTCCAGCCGCTCTCCGTCGCGCCATTCTCCCGCGGCCGGCGCGTCCATGCCGCATGCGCTGAGCGCCCCCTCCACAAACCCCTTTCTCCACCCTCGAGCACCGCAGCTCCCTCGCCGAACCCTCCATCAGCATCCGCCGCCGCCGCCGCCGCGTACAGGAGTCGCCACCGCCGCGCCTCCTTCGCGAACGCCGCACGTCGTCGACGGAGGCTTTTTCGATCTCCCAAACGACAACTTCCTTTCCACCGCCGCTTCCCGACTCTTCCTCACATTCGCAGCCGCAGCCCTCTCCGGCAGCTCCGTCGAGCTCCCGCTTAGCCCGAAACCTCCATCCGCCTCTCTCCCCCGACCGGCCCCTTTCCCCTCTTTCTCACTCGATTTCCTCTCTCTACTTCCTCTCCCTCTCTTTCTCTCTCACTTCCCCCCCTGACTTAATATTTTTTTCGAAAAGGAGAAGGACAGCTTTGTTAGCCCATATGTTTTTGTTGTTTGGATTTTTGTCACCTTCTTTTTTTTAAGTGACAGCAGCTTGGGTTAAGTTTTTGTTGGTTTTAAATTTTTATGTTTAATTAGTTGTTCCTTATTTATCTCTCCTTCTTTTTATCATTATCATTATCATTATTATTATTAGTATTACTATTATATTTATCTTTATTATTATTATTATTATTATTATTATTATTACTATTATTATTATTATTTATTTGAATATTATTAACACTAATATAATATGATTTTGTTATTTGATATTGCTAACAATTGCCTTCTTATTTATTATAGTTATCATCCCATAAAAATATTTATATAATTATTTTGACAAAAGATAGTATTAAGTTTGACCAATATATATGCTGTTACATGTATATTATTTTATCAGTTACTATTTTCTTAGTAAAAAGCAAAATATATATTATAAATATTATTAAATTTATAAATATTGGCTTCACTAGTATTAATATTATTATTTATTAGTAAATTATATTATTATATCTTATGGTATGATTTTTGACCTAAAAAGATATTCTAGAATTTTCAAGTATTTTTTACTAAGGAAATCTAGTTTCTTTCTAATTCATATTTTTACTACTTAGAGCTTTAGACGAAAAAACGATTTCTAATTTTGTGAGTACGTGTTTTATCTAAAATATTTTTTCAAATTATTATAAAATGTTTTCTAAAATCATATATATATATTATTTATCTAATTTCCTTCGATTTCTCTCCTGTCCATAACCGATCCTCTTATTCTCATTCTGTCACCAAATTCGTACCTCCTTATATCCACCTTAACTAAATTGACCCTTCTGGACCCAATGGAACTATCCGTGCCACCACCCTAGGTCACCATGTACAGTTGTTGCACCGAAGTCGTAGTTCGTGCCACATTGATCATCGCAGCACGCCAGGCGTCCTACCAGGCAAGACACCTTGCCATTTGCTGTTATTTATTTTAGCTCATATTTCATGCATTATTTGTTTTTATGCAAAATAAACTGTGATACATGGCATAACCTGTTAGAACTTACTGTTCATTTATATTTCCTGCTATGTATTATTTTTCTCACATTAAACCTTGATTTAAGGGACCACCTTGTGTGTTGTATTCATTGGCCTTGACACGTTGTAACACGAAGTTGTGTGTCGCATGTAGGACACGAAAGTGCATGATTGACTAGGCACTAGTACGTATAAGCCGGGCGATAGGAATAACCGCTAATAGAGATTGTATGCTTAGTTTGACTTAGCGGTTATAGTACTGTTGTGGATACAACAGAGTAGGCATTGGGCGGGAAGGACAATTTCTTAGCGTATGGGCTTCGATGCACTTTCCCTTGTGACCCGGACTCTCTGCTGGAGATACGAGTGTAACACCCAGTTTTTCCATATGAGGGTATTTTTGAAATTTTGTTTTTATAAATATTAATTATTAATATTTATTTCACATTATAATTTTTGGTGATTTTTAATTATTTTTAAACTATTTGAAAACTGTTTTAAGACGTGACTTTTGATTTTGGTGTGCAGCTAGTGAAACCCTAGAGAATGCATGACCTAGAGCCTAACCATGTCATTATAATGATTTAATTATTATTTTTAGCTTAGGAGTATTTGGTCATTTTGACTTATTTGAATTATTTGGTGATTTGTTGAATTGGTGAATTCTAGTTTAACTTTGACTTGTTGAGACCTAGTGGACTAGCCTAGAAGCTAACCCTAGCCATGGTGACCCTAGTATAATTTAGGTTAACCAACTTTTAGTCATTAGAAACTAATTTTAGAATGAGGGGATTTGGTTTAGTGCATTTAAGTCATGGTTTTTGGTTTCATGAAATGACTTATGACTTCATGACTTGATTAATCACAACTTAAGCCCATGGGATAATTTAGGAAACCCTAATCCTTCCTTTATGACCAGCCATAGGGATCCCCACCATATATAAACACTTATTCTCTAGGGCTTGCCTCCTTCTTTCATTGATTTCAACATTGGAAAAGAAAGGTAATTATCCCTCTTCCAAAAATCCCCATAAATCCATTTTAATTTCTTTTTTATTCTAGTTTCTTGCATTAGAACCTAATACTCTCATACTTTCTGATTTTGGGGTTTAATCCCAGCTTTGGGTCAATTTGGAGCTTTTGCCATCAAGAGGAAGAATCCCCCATTTGAAGCTTTTCCAAGCTGTTTGCACATATAGGTAAAACCCTCTAAATTTATTTATATTTCAGTTTTCTTTGCATGTAGGGCTAGTTCTAGGAGTCCCCTAGGTGTCCCCAAAATTTGGGTGGATTTCGTGTCCGTTTGGTGTCCGTATCGGACACGTGTCGTAGTGTGGTGTAGGTGTTTGTTGAAATGCCCTTTGGAGTGAATGTTATTATTTTTCGAAACAAATTATATATTTGGGTAGCTCTTCATGTGTAGATTAAATATATGTATGACTGAGCACGATTTTGTGGATTTTTTGTGTCCAAAATGGATACGCACCTCGTGCACGACACTGCGTACAGGCACCGTGCAGTGCCCTGCTGATCGGGTGCCACTGCGGACACGACACGGGCTCTCGTGAGCTAAAATTTTGTGGACACATTCCCCTAGTGACTGACACGACACCTATAAAAAGTTGTGGGTTCTTGTTTTGTTTGTACGGAGTAAATCGACCCGCACTGTTTTCCTCACTGTTGCACACACGCACAGACACTCGACTGATATGTACTGTTTTCTTGGACACGACACATTGTGGACTCATTGCAGGCTATGGGACACGTTCCCCTACCCTGGGCGAACCCACGTGCACGAGCACGAGGCACGTGTCGTCTTGTGTCGAGAGCACGAGGGCTCGACACGGCTGCACGAGGCCATATTGCACTGTTTTCATGACACAGTTACTTCGTTAGTTTTGACACGATTGTGTCCACTTCGTGGACACGTCTAGGCTTGTGAGGACACGTGGGGTATACCCCTATGCCTGTACACCATATCTTTCCATTTTTGATTCGAGTTGATTGTCGTTTTGGGTTTTGCACTAGGACTTTTTGAAACTCTGAACTGAGGGTTTAGTTTTCTGAGTTATTTTGGTTTCTAGTCGTTTTAAACCATTAATATACTTTAATATGTTAATTTGTCACCTGGGATTGAGTATATATATATCATATATATTGTATATTTGTATTCATGTATATTTGTATATAAATATCAGCAGTATAGAGGGCTGTGTGACCAGGAAGAGGACAGGGGCCATGGGCCATGGAGATTATTGCAGGTGGCATGGCCATCACTGCAGTATGGTCGAGGTAAGGGGTTCCTCCTCATTGCCAGCTGAATGTGGGAGAATGTGTCAGTAATTAGAGATCAGAGAAAGTTAGTAAATTAGGGAATAGGGGATTTGTTAACTGTCTATGACAGTGAGGAATTAGTTGTTAGTGAGTGATAGAGAGGTATCAATTTGAGAGGACATTTATCTGTGAGTTAGGATACATAGGTATCACTAGATATTAGTTTGTATCAGATTTGGGGGTTTCATATAGAGTGTCAAAATTGGGTTTTGGGTGTCAGATACTTGTATGTATCAGAGATTGTTATGGGGTTAGCCTCTAGAGAATGAGTGATATGGAGTATCAGTTTATTTGGGGGTCTCCATAGTGTATCAGTATTTGGGTATTCACGGCCTGGTAATGTCCTATTGAAACTGAGATAAATGTATGTGGGTTGTGAACCTAGAATATATATAGGTTTGTATATAGGTTAGCTCAATTTTTACTAAAAGTAGTAGGCTGGGACCTTGGGTTTAAATTGTGGTTGGGTTTTGTATTTGAGTTTTCAAAATGTTTTGAATGTGTGCACTGTCATTTAATTTTCTATTCCTGGGTACATCCCTGCTGTCATTCCTAATAGTTCCTGTCATGTACACATTTTATCACATGCACACAACCACACTAGTATTATTCTTTTTAACTAACTGTCAATGCCCACACATAGACACATGTCCCTACACACACCCTAGCCAAATGCTGCACACACACTGTCCTGAGAATTCACACACACATCCACCATGTCTAAAATCTTCATTTACCACTGCAACTAATTGTCCTACCACATGCATCAGAACATGTGGGAATTAACCTGGGCACTTGATCAATTAGCCACTGCACAATGTCCTGTATCATGTAATGTTTTGGTTGTGCAGTCCTAAAATTCTTAGGTTGTTCAGTCAAGCTTTCAGCCCCCATATTATAGCATACCATAGTTCTTATGTGACAGCCCCCTTTCATGTTGACAGTCCATTCTTCAAATGTTGTTCAATTCCTTATATTCTTTGTTCAATCCCTATGTCTAGTTATCTTTTGGTTCAGTCCATCTAGGATTGTGTTGCATATTCATCCTTTCCTTTGGAGTCATATTAGTATCAGTCACCCCCACAAATTGGTGATGTCCTGCACTAAAACAGTATACACATATGAGGCCAGGTATCATATCAACTTGAATTATCTGTCATTGCGTTGAATCCCTATGAATATTTGTTTGCCATGAAATATAAAAGAGCATCACTGTTTTATGGGAGGACTGGACTTTTACTTTACGTTACAAACTCGCTTGTACAAAGAAAGCCTAGGGACGAAAGTCTAGGTACAGTAGTCTAAGTACAATTGTTTATTTTAGATTCTGGGGGTGACGATAGAGGCTCAGGAAAGCTACGGCAGCTCGGCCTTACTCCTTCGACGATCGGTATGCAGCCTTGGCTCCAAAAGATTGTTCGGCGTTGGAAGAAATGTTCCCTTTGCTCTTTTTCTGCTCTTCTCTCTAAGTACTCTGGTGGTCTCTCTTATCTCGAAAAGTGCTCCTGTGTACGCTTCTCTCTGTGTGTATCTCTTCTCTTGCAAGGGAATGGCACCCCTGCTATTTATAGGAATGGGGTATGATCATTAGGGTTGCAAATGATTTCTTCTTGGAGATGGCGGCGGCCTACGGATTGGTCAATCTAGGCCATTAGTTTTGATTGTGATGAATCTGGACCATTAAGTATAGATTACACCAAATCTTATCAGCAATTAATACTGATTAGAATAAATCTTCCTCATAATGATCTTCTGATGTCTGCGAATAAATTTGATTTATTCTCTTGCCACGTGTCCCAGATTATTAAGATTTGACCTAATCTCTGATTGCAATAAATCTTGGAGATTGATCGGCTTAGGACACGTGTCCTAGGAGCCACTGGGGGGATCTGAACCTCATGAAGATTGAGCCGCATAAGATTTGGGCCGCATAAGGTTCGGGCCACGTGTCAGGGCTGCTTGGGTAGTGGCTCCCCCTTCGAACCTTTGAACCGCATGGAGATGATCATTGCGAGCCGCATAAGGATGCATCCGCCTAGGCCGCATGGGAATGGTCCTCTTGAACCACATGGGAAGGCCTCCGCTTGAGCCGCATGAGACTATTTTGGCCTGAGCTGCATGGAACGGCTTCATTCTGAACCGCGTGGGAAGTCTTCACTCGAGCCGTATATGATCGTCCATGTGTCAGGGCCACGTGGCATTTTCTGGATTTCGGGAGATTGTGTCAGAGATCTCCTTCACTTCCCTAGGGGTCTGTCATTATGACAGAGTCATAATTACCACTTTTGTGTCAGGACTGCCACTTTTTCAGAGTTGTCAGCCGTCACAGCAATTAATGCAGGAGGGGAGAACTGTTTTTCAAGCCACGTGTCTTCTGTTCTGAGCCGCATAGGACGTCTTGAGCCGCATAGCCCCTCGTGCCGCATGAATCTGTGAGCCGCATGAGCTTCCTGAGCCGCATGGAGTTTTCTGGCCGCATGGATCCTTCTTTGATATTTTCTATACTTCTACAAGACCCCCTTCAAAGTTTTCAATTTGCAAAATTGAAATACTTTGAATAAGAAGCATGGTTATATTCTTCTGGACGCATATGAAGTCCTGGCCGCATGGATGTTTAAGCCGCATAGATAGTTCAGCCGTATGGATGGCTTAGCCGCAGAGGACTTTTCGGCCACGTCATCATTGCCACGTATGGCAATCTTTTGCATTAAATGTTGTTTGATTTGCTGTCAGCTTTTAAAGGCCACTTTTCGGTACGGGATCCGAGGAGCTTGGCCTTCATTTTCGGCGGCTCACCTTGACAACTGAAGAGTCGGTCTTCGTGTATGCACAGGGATCGAAACGCTTCACTTTTGTTTATAAATATGGATGAGTACGGTCGGGGGATTTCTTTACTTCCTCCTTCGTCTAACTATTGCTGTCTTACCTCTCTTTCCTCATTTCCCTTCTCCGATCGTTGGTCATGGCCCCCAAATCCTCTAAGGTTGCTTCTGCCACCGCGAAGGGTAAAAAGGCAGCTTCTTCGTCAACCGTTGTGCCAGCAGCGCACCCTGATGTCCGTCCTGCCCTTAATGGTAAGAGTTGTATTTGGATACTCTGAATCCTAAGAATTCATGGCTCTGTTGCATATCTATACACAAGCCTTCACCCAAGTTCGAGTATGATAAAGCCGCATATGCTGCGTGACCCTCTCATATTCGAGCCGCATAGGAGATGCCCTATGTTTGGGCTACATGAGAAGGGTTTGAATCTCTAGATATAAACCGCATGGAGTCTCCTTTGAATGCAACCGCATAAGCTTCTGACAGACTGATTCGCATAGCATTTAGCGTTGCACAAATTCTTCTACTTAGAACCGCATATGTCCAATTGATCCGCATAAGCTAGCAAGCCAATGTTACTTGGAATTCCTGATTGCATTGGGCTGCATGAGGTTTTGTTGACCGATCCTCATAAGCTCCCTTGGGGCCGTGTCATCTGGAACTCAATCGAATTCGAGCCGCATAGGGCTTCATTTGATATGATCCGCATAGGCTCGCAGTAACTGAGCTCAGTAACCATCTTTTAATCCTGTTTCTTTTTGTCCTTTTTTAGTGAACCTTCCGACCAACCCAGCAGGAGAACTTATTGTGGGTTTGGCTGAATTTGCCGTGGGCGTGCGGCTCGATGACTTAGTCCGTCGTATAGTTGATTAGCTTCCCACTAATGATCCTAGGGAGAGGATAGCTGTCATTAACAACCAACCTTTCCACTTTCTCTGTTCTATGATGAATTCGGGAAGGCTGGACGAGTAATATCGGTAACTGGCTTTTCTCTTTGGGGATGCCTTTTCCATAAAGAACTCCCGATTGCTGGATGTTTCAGAGAACTGGGATTTTTCTGTAGACGGAGTAGAGATCCATATTCCCGAGATGGAGCGGTATTATCCTCTCTCATGGTTTAACATGGTACCGTTGGGCAGGACAATGGTGGGCTCCCTGACTCCCACCCAATCGAGAATGTTTGTGGGCAATATCTACTACAACAGGCGCACGGGTTCAGTATGTGCGGGCAAGGATTCGATTAGTCGGAATGTGATGGGGCTGCTCCCTGGCACTATTGTAAACATGACTGGTCCTAACTTTACTTTCACTCGAGCTGATACCTTTCTGAATCAGCTCGCTCGTAAAGGGTCTTATCCCATGGGCAGGTTGTCACTGCTAAATTGGATCAACCCCATTCCTACATGGCCAATCTTACCTCATGGATCTTCAGGAAGTATGGGGAATCTCTTCTGGAAATTGACCTCTACTACGCCGTCCGGGGCACCTGCTACGGGTTGCCCATTAACAAGCCTTTGTTCATGGCTCTTTTGGAGCTGTATAATCGACGTACGGGGACTTTCTTCGCCCCTGGGGGAGAGCTGGGGCTTGCTCTCCATGAGATGCACGCTGTTTCTAAACTGCCATGGGGAGGTAAAGCTTTTGAAGTATATACACCGACGAACGAAGAATTTGAAGACCTGGATCGACGATTTCCTGGTTTCGTCGCCGTGTACCAAGAACTGTTGTGCCATCATAGCATCTGCCACCGGATTGCTATCAAGAAAGAAAATAGCTCAGAAGGAAGCGCCCCTCACACAACGGCCTGGGTTTTGTATCTTTTCAAGTTACGTCCCTCCGGCCGAATTTCGTCTCGAAGTCCTCAAACCCCGGAGGCGGTGAAGGACATGATGTTGAAGGTCAAAAGGTCGAGGTCTACCCGTGACAGGTTTGGGAGCCGCACTGACTTCCTCAGTTACTTCCACTATGGTACCCGGGAAATGTCCGATAAAGCGATCATAGCTGGGTTCTTGATGGTGTGGCTACGCAATTGCGTAGTCTCAGGCGGCACGGGTTCTATGGAAAGGATTAGCCGCCATTTCATTCTCCCCACTGTGAAATTGGTCTTCAAGGTAAGACTGGCCCTTATCCCGGCCATGGTGTGTAGCATACACCACGGCCTCCGCGCCTTTTCATCCAAAGTCGTTGCTCGTGATACGACGCTGGACTTTGAATGGATAGAACTACCATACCACTACATCATGGGGTGGTTATTATTGTACTACCGGTCGTTGATGAGGCTAGGAACCGAAGAAGATGTTACTATTGACGACGCCTTCATTTTTCAATACCGTCATCAGCCTTGGGAACACGATACCATGCCAGCCTGCCGGAGGGCGTTGGAGAGGGTTGACGGGCCCGAGTTTTTTGTCTCCCTTCCTCAATTTACCCCTAGGAAAGTGAGGGGGGTACATATGGACGGCGTTGATCCTCCCAAACTTTTATCTGAGAAGATGCTTCTTTGGTTACGCAACATCCGCCCTGCGCACCTGGTGTATCGTTACCGGAATAACGTATACCTGGAGCCTTATCTGCCCAGTAGATTTTTCCGTCAATTTGGGTATAGTCAATTGTTCCTGGATTGTCCTAGCGCTTGCTTGAGCTTTGAGGGCAGTGTACTCGATGGCGTCCGGGCTTGGCATTATTATAATACGGTCCATACCCGGGCCAGCTTCTCAGTCCCCGATGCCAAGACGGTAGGGGATATTTTGTATATAGTGGCCCTTTATCATGTCGCAGCGAGCATGCCTCCTGTCGATTTTGATATAAATACTAGCTTCATTGCTGGCACTGGTTTGGCTGAGAAGCCAGAGGGATCCAAGAAGAGGAAGAGGGGGGCGAATAGGGTACCTGTGCCGGATTCAGAGTCCACTAGGGCGGATGAGGAGGATGATGAACAAGACGCCGATGACTCGTCGCATTCTTCGGACGAGGAAGTTGGGAATCAACCCCCTATTATGCCAGATGAAAGGACGGCGGGTCAGCCGTCTACTTGGTCTGACGAGGTGGTGGAGGATCAACCATCTGCAGTGCCTGGTCCTTCGCGTAAACGAAGCAGGCGCGTGACTACCGCTGATGACCGAACCTATTCCACGAAGCATGCTGCGGTAAGACGTCGCAGGCTGTTTATTGATGATGTGGACGTTGTTCCTAAGGTGATTTGAGTTTCAACTATCTCATTTCTTCTTCTTCTATGTTATGGCCTAATCGTTTGTTCCTTTTGCTCTTTATAGGTGTCGGATGAGCTCGTTCCTTAGGACCTGATTGCTGAGGCTGATCCAGTCCTGTCTCATTTGGTCAGTGATGTGTGCACTACTATCATTGCTGCTGGGGTTCTTCTGGTTGCGGTCGAGGATTCCCACCTAGCTGGGACTTCAGCTCACGGGGATTGAGGTTTTACCGTGCCCATCCCTGAGACATCTAAACCCCAACAGGATGACACTGTCCTGGTCGGCTCCCTTTCAGGGATGGTCGTGACAGAGAAGCCAGTTGAATTCAGATCAGAAGCTGTGGGTGGGGAAACTACGCCGGCTGTCAACGAGCCGCCGCCTTCATGCTCTTCCCCTGGTAATATAAGTCAAACCATAACTCGTGAATAAGCCTATGTACTCCGTCATCCTATTCTTCAGATTACGTCGATTAATGGTTGCTTTGGATGTTCAGGTCCCAACCCAGTGATGGACATTGCTGGGGCGGACCCTACCGGAGAGGGTCTGGCGGAACCTCCCTGTATCGAGGGGCCTCCATCTGGGTCGAGCTCGGGGGCCCCGATAGTCGTGCAACTGGGACAAGGTAAGATGCTCCCTGCGCCCTCTTCTACGAATGTAGTTTCGGGAGTCAACCTTTCCTCCCTGCCGAGCATCCAGGCTCTTCGGGCGGCGGAAGAGGAGCTAGCCGCCATTCAAGCATCTTTCCGTACGGAATTTGCTTCCTTGGTGGTGGGGGCAGTAACTTCTGAAGCTACTCCTTCGGTACTGTCTGCCACCCTCCCTCTGACGCCATCCTCTATAGAGGTTTTGGATGAAGTCTCCCAGGATGTGGTCGACAGTTTCCACCGTCACTTGAAGAGAGGGATCGAGGCCGCAGTGGAAATGGGGACTCCCTTTACTCTGGCTCGTCGATGTGCCGGTGGCCAGATTAATATCCTTAGGACTCTCCCTGGTGGAGGGGAACTGGCCACGCTTCTCGAGCCTAAGTTGTTAGAAGCTGATCGTCTCGTAGCCCGGTTTTGCATGTTGCAACAGGCTGATTTACCCGCGGCCATAAATCAAGAACACAACTTCCTCATTACCGCGGTGGAGAAGGTGATGGCTGCCCGGGAATCGCTTAAGCCGGCTATATTGAAGGACTGACGGGATTTGACTCGGTTGCATGATCAGTGGAGCCGTCAAGCTGAAGACTGTACGACTCGAAAAGCGGATGCCTCCCGCGGGGTAACCGACACCCGGGAACAGATCCTAGAGCTCCAAAGAAAGCTGGCCTTTTTGGAGTCCAACCTCGAAGCTGCTCGTGCCGAAAAAGAGATTACCATTCAGGAGGCTGACAAGTTTAGTAGGGCTTTAGCCAATCTAGAACTTGCCCTGAAGAAGATAGAGAACGACTGGCAGGCATATATGTATTTGAATGACGCAGAGCAATTATCCTAAGAGGCCGAGCGTCGAGCCAAACGGAGGCTTGAGCGGGGGACTGCATTGGTGAAAAATCGGCTCCTGGAATTGTGTAATGCTGAGCTATAGTCGGCCCTTTTTTCTTGTTTTGTTCTTGTTTTCTTTTTGAAAGGGACATGATCCCAAAAGATGTAATGCTTTTTTCTTCCTTCAAATAGAGAGTACTTTCCATTCTACCCTTCATTTGCATTGCTTGTTGTACCTGTGATATTGTGGTGATATTTTTCCCGTCTTGGGGACTTTTTTGTGGACCTGTTACCTATGGCATACCTTGGTTTTAGGTATGGATAACAAGTTTGGTCAGGATATCCGAAACAGCTATGGCAAAGTGGTCATGGGTGTTCTTGGTATTGGGAAAAAGAATGCCGTAGAGCAGCTGGGCTCCCGGGACATGATGAGATGGTAGATTTATGCTAAGAAACTTAGCAGAGAATATTTGTGGGCCTATTATCCTTGGCATACCCTAGTTTAGGATACGGATAATAGGATGAAAGGAAACCAACATGTTTGCTCAGAGGTTATGAGGACATGGCAAGCATGAGGGTTTTATCGTAGAATCTTCCTGCTCAGAGGTAATGAAGACATGGCAGGAGTGACTTCTCGGAGGATATTTGTGGTCAACAGAGGACATTTGTGGTCAACCGAGGACATTTGTGGTCAACAAAGGACATTTGTGGACCTATTATCCTTGTTGTACTCCAGTTGTGGGTACATATAATAGGTTGAAAGGGAACCGACATACTTACTCAGAGGTAATGAGGACATGGCAAGTATGAAGGTTTCTTCTACGGAGCCTTCCCACTCAGAGGTAATGAGGACATGGCAGGAGTGGGCTCAATGAAGAGGGGGTACATAAAACGACTCAGAGGTAACGAGGACATGGAAGTTCTATGTAGGGGGTAATTTGTTTTTGGCGGAAGTGAAACGACTCAGAGGTAATGAGGACATGGCCGTTTTGGGAATTTGTGGATCGTTTACCCTTTTTTGTGCACTGGAAGTGCGGGTATCGGATCATGGTGGAGGATCTCCTCCAGGAAGAAAGTTCAGAGATATGATCATACATGACTTTCTATCTGAAAGAGTGACCGGGATGTGAGTTCAGAGGCACCGTCGGGTACATGACTCGATATTGTGAAAGTGTGAGTTCAGTGGCACCAGCGGGCACATGACTCTATAATATGGAATGTTGAAAAATGAGTTCAGCGGCACCAGAGGGTACGTGACTTAAAAATTTGGAGAACTATAAGGATGAGTTCAGCGGTACCAGCGGGTACGTGACTCAAAAATCTGGAGAATCATGAGGGTGAGTTCAGCGGTACCAGCGGGTACGTGACTCGAAAATTTAGAGAATTATCGTCTAGACATAGTATTTCTTCAGGAACTTACCATTGACGGGCAACATGAGCAAGTCTGCTTGGCGAGGCGGTAAGCACCGTTGGAGAATACGACCTCGATGATAAATGGACCTTTCCATTTTTGCTGGAACTTGCCGGCGGTCTTGTGAGTCATGACCATCGGCCTCCGGACTGCCAGAACAAGATCGCCCATTTGGAATGTCCTGATTTTGACCTTCTTGTTGAAGGCTCCAGAGATGCGTGCTTGATATAGCTCGATCCTTTGCTGGGCCATGAGGCCTTTTTCATCTAAGGCCTCCAACTCTTGTAGTCGGCATCGGTAGTTATCATCCGTCGTCAATTGATAAGTGAGGGCGACGCGGAGCGAAGGTATTTGAGTCTCTAATAGGAGAACTTCCTCACTCCCGTATACCAGGGAGAATGGTGTGTTTTCGGTAGCTATTCGGACTGTAGTACGGTATGCCCATAAACATTCATCGAGCTTCTCGTTCCAGTCACGTCTGTTGGAAGAGACAAACTTCTTAAGGAGTTTGATGATTGTTTTGTTGAATGCCTCTGCCAAACCGTTCGCTGCTGGGTTGTATGGTATCGAAGCAATGTTCTGGATGCGATGTTTGTCGCAGAACAGATAAAAAGCGTGGCTTGCAAACTGCGGACCATTATCGTGGATCATCCTTCGGGGCAGTCCAAAGCGATAGATGACGAGATGCTTGAGGAAGCTGATCACGTTCGAAGTCTTTACTTCTGGGAGTGGAACAGCCTCTGCCCATTTGGAGAAGTAATCCGTGATCGCATGTATGAAGCGATATCCCCGGGAGGAAGGTGGAGTAATCGGACCGATGATATCCATCCCACATGCTTCGAATGGCCAGGATGCCACTGTCGGATGTAGAAATTCGGATGGTTGGTGAATAAAGTCCGCGTGGACTTGGCAGGCTTTACACCTTCTTGCGTAGTCTATCGCATCTGCTACCATCATGGGACAGTAGTAGCCCATTCGGCGAAGACGGTCTTGCAATTTAGGACCAGGCTGATGGGCCCCGCAGACGCCGTCATGCGCTTCTTGTACGGCCTCTTTGGCTTCTGCGTTTGACAGGCACCGAAGCAATAATCCATCGTAGGACCGTCGATACAGCATTTTCGTCTCTGTATCGTAGAAGAATCTGAGAGAACGTCGTCTAATGGAGGTAGCTTCCTTCGGGTTCTCGGGCAGGATGTCGTAGACGATGAAGTCAATGAATGGTTGTCTCCAATCTGGGATATTATCAATCGTCTGAGTGGAATAACTCGCCACGAATTGAACGTTGTGCTTGGGGCAGACCAGTTCGTGGCCTACTATGTCTACCGATTGATGAGTATGATTTGGCACTGCTAGGGAAGCGGCCAGACCTGCTAAGGCATCGGCTTCGATATTTCGGAGTCTGAGGACGTGTTCGATGAAGAACCCCTCGAAGGAAGAGATGATGTTGATTGCTATTTGGTGATAAGGAATCATGTCTTCGTGGCGAACTTCGTATGATCCCCGGATTTGATTGACGATTAACTGAGAATCGCCGTATGCTTCAAGATATTCTACCCCCAGCTCCCTTACAAGTTGGAGGCCAATGACCAGAGCATTGTACTCGGTCACATTATTAGAACAGGGCACCGTGAGGAAGTAAGCGCGGTTGATCACCAATCTGGTAAGGGAAACCAGTACCACCCCAACTCCGACGACGATGTTGCCCTTAGGTCCAGTTCTCGAAGCACCGTCAAAGAACATTCGCCATATATCATCGTGAGAGGTTGCATGCGACTCGGCGACCTCATCTGGGATCTCTTCATATATTCTGGACGACTCCGAGCCCGGGTGGGCTGCCAAAAAGTCTGTCAGGGCTTGACCTTTGACCGTCTTTTGTGGGACGAAGATCATATGGTAGGAGGATAGCAATATTACCCATATAGCGAGACGATAGCTGAGTGCCGCTGGTTTAGTCATGAAGACCCTGAAAGGGTTGACTCGTGAGATCATATGTATCGTTTGTCCGGTGACATAGTGTCGTGTCTTCTGAATGGCGAACACTAGGGCAAGGCATTCCTTCTCCACAACGGTGTATCGATGCTCTAGCCCAATCATCATTCGGCTGAGGTAATATATGGCCTGTTCATGGCCTGCATCGTTGTTTTGTGCTAGCAGAGCTCCGAGAGAGTGCTCCATTACTCGTACGTAGAGCAGGAATAGTTTTCCAGCAACCGGGGCCACCAGGACTGGAGGGTTCGGCAAATATTCTTTGATACTGTCGAAGGCCCGCTGGCATTCATCGTCCCATACGAACGAGACGCCTTTCTTCATGAGGTAGGTGAATGGCCGACATCGCCCGGAGAGGTTACAAATAAACCTCCTGATGTACGCTAGCCTCCCTTGAAGACCTCTGAGTTCGCAGAGATTTCTCGGGGGACCCATCTCCGTAATTGCCTTCGTTTTCTCAGGGTCTACATGGATACCCTGGGCGGTGATGATGAAACCCAAGAACTTTCCGCTGGATACGCCCAGAAAGGACTTCGTAGGGTTCATTTTCAAATTGTGCACTCGCATCAGGTCGAATACGGTTCTCAGATCCTGCAGATGGTCTCCCTTATGGCGACTCTTTATGGTGATGTCATCAACATAGCACTCCACAGTCTTGCGTAAGTGGTCCCTGAAGATGATACTCATGGCTCTTTGATATGTGGCGCCAGCATTCTTTAAACCGAAAGGCATGATTGTGTAGCAATACGTGCCAATCGGTGTTCGGAATGATGTGTGTTTTTTGTCGTCAGGAGACATCTTGATTTGGTTGTACCCCGAGAAGCCATCCATGAATGACATACGTTCAAAGTCGCAGGTATTGTCAATCATGATGTCCGTGATAGGGAGGGGGAATTCATCTTTAGGGCATGCCTCGTTCAGATTGCGGAAGTCGATGCAGATTTGAATCTTTCCATTCTTCTTGAGGACGGGTACTATGTTGGCGACCCAATCCGGATGTTGTTCCTCACGAATGAAGCCGCTGGCTATCAGTTAGTTGACTTCGGTTTCGATCGTATCCATGATGCCTGGGCGGAAGCGTCGCTGTTGTTGCTTTACTGGCTTTTTGTCCGGCCGAATGTTGAGCTTTTGAAGAGCAATATCGGGATTTAACCCTGACATGTCTTCATAGCTTCATGCGAACACATCAATGTATTCTTTGACAAGTTCTAGTAGTGATTCTCGTTCTTCGTCTGTTAAACTTTTACTGACGAAGATTAGTTTTGGGGAAGATTCGCTGCCGAGGTTGACCTGAATAACCTCATCTTCAGTAGGAGGTTCCCTCAGTTCGAACCGTTTTTTCCATTGTGTATCCAACTGCTGGGTCCACGGCTCTAGCTTAAGGATTTCGGGGATGTCTTCGTCTTCTTCATAAGCGTCGGCGAATGCGATGTTGACTGACAAGACTTGTCTGAATACATCTCCGATGCTGGTATCAGAGTCAGAAGTTGGTGACCCGGTCGAATGTGAATGCCAGTCACATTCTTCATCAAAACCTTCAGAGGTCGTCGTAGGTGTAAGAAACCATAATTCACACCGAGTTTTGCTATAGTAGTCCCGTGGTTTGCCAGCCGGGACCGGTGGCTTCAAAGGTAATCGTCATCCAGTACCGTAGTTCATACCCGGTATCGTTTCCAGATCATACCCCTGTTTCTGCATGAGATATTTAGATTGGGGGCTATAAAGATACAGAGGTAGTCTTCCGATATCCGATCCAAGGTCGACTTCTTCAATGGTGAAGGGATGCAGATCGTCCTTCCGGCCGAAGATGATTGGATGGTCCCCTTCCTCGATTATTCGGTAAGCGTCTTCTGCTGGAGTAAGCTGGATTATGGTGTAGACATTTGTCACCTGTGTGTGTAGGTGAGTGCCTATACCGTGTTCCATAGCGTACATTGTACAAAGCTTATTAAGCTCGAGGTAGTTCAAAGATAGCCCTTTATTGATGAAGTAAGGTATCTTTTCTAAGGGGATTATATCATCTGTGGAGGGAACATCAGTGTGGGCAGCCACATACTTGGCTAGCTCCAGTTCCTCTTCGGCTACCCCCTGTGTGAATGAAGACTGAGAGGACGACCTGGGGAGCTTGATCGTCAGCGGTTCAGCTGATGGTGCTGAGCGTGGAGTTGTTGGCAGACTAGCGACCCCCAGTTTGGTACTCGATGTGGGGCGGGGAGTGGTTGGTTCGCTGGAAGTGCAGACCTTGTATCGGGGTGACGACCCTTCTTGGGAAGGCGTATCATCATCGGCTTATCGGAGGGATTGAGCTTCTCCGTTTGGGGCTGACCGACTCTCGGCAGTCTGATTGTTAGTAGCCCCATTTTGGATCTTGGCACTTGGCCTGACCTTGGCCGTCGGATTATCATCTGCTCTTCTTGTGCCGAGAGGCTGATTGCGTCCTTACGCAGAGTGGCGGTAAGGGGTACAGACCTGCCCGATTTGCGAGCTTGGAGGTGGATCGTCAGAGGCTCTTCTGATCCTGTGGCTATCTCGGTACTAGCTTATACATCTCCTTCACTAAGATGCTTCTTCGATTTCTCGTACATACAGGAGTCTGAGTAGTAAGATTCGACCCCTTTGAAGGGATCGATATCAGCAAATTCCATCTTCACGAAGCTGTGTTTGTCGACATATTTGAAGCACTGGTGCAGCGTAGAAGGCACGATCATATAATCGTATATCTACGGGCGCCCCAAGAGGATGTTGTAAGAAGTGTCTACATCTATGACGTAGCAGGTGACTTCGAATTGGAGGTCGCCAATTTGACACTTCAGACGAATCATCCCAATAGGGTAGCTCCTGCCTGAATTGAAACCGCTGATGGCGGTGCTTGTAGGCGTCAGGCGATGCATTGGGATGCGGAGATGATGTAGCAGACCCTTCGGGATAATGCTTATGGGAGATCCAGGATCAATGTGCATCCGATCCACCTTTACGTCGCCGATGTATCCAGTGTAGTATAGTGGGCGATCGTGCAGATTAGTTTTGATGAGCATGTCCTACGGAGTGAAGACGATGTTGGGCATTGCTCCCGTACAGGCGCTGTCTTAGAGATCTGCAGGCGGGTTTTCACCCGTGAGGTTGACTTGAGCCAGGTATGCGTCGGTATTTTAGAGTACATCGCTCAAAGCCGCACGATTATCCTTGGAGAGTCTCAGGAGCTCGTATAATGACAATTTGGCCGACGTGTTGGCCAATTATGCCAAGATGTCGAAGTTGTAGGGCTTCTCCAGCCCTTTGGCTGCCTCTTTTCGGAGGGATTTGTCAAAGCGAGTCTCCCTCGGCCTAGGCTTGTCGGTCGTCGAAGGCTGAGCCGGTCCCGGAGCATCAGTTGTCGTGGGTTGATGATCTTCAGCTGGATTGTCAACCCCAGGTTGGGATTGTGCCCCGGACCGCGTGACGACGGCTGTAGCTTCCTCGATGTCTGCCGAGATTGTGTGGCAGGTCCCGACTTTTCTACTTTTCTTCTTGTAGGTGGAAGATGGTGTGGGCCAAGTCACTTCTGATACCAAGTCTGGATGGATCCATATGACCTCCCCTCGTGATGTTGTGAGGGGTATTAGACCAGCAGCCTGATCTCGGGGAGGTGGAAGATTAGCAATCTCCATTATCGCTAGAAGGATGGGGACCACCCCGTCTTGAGTTTTCGTCGGAGGGATGCTACCGAATTGTACAGACACCATATTTGCTGCCACGGTTACCTCTTCGAAATCGATAGCCAGAGCGTTCGAATCGATAAGATTTTGGATGTACCGTTTTAGCTAGTAGCAGTCATGTGTAGCATGGTGGACGTTGTGATGATAATGGCAGTACTTTGGGTTCTTCATCTCTGCCGACCGCGATTCCCGTCTTGGTGGAGGAAGTTGAATTCTGTCCCCTTGTATGAGCATGTCCAAGATGGGTTTGACGTGACCGTCTTCGAAGGAGTACGTGATTTGCGGCCATTGTTTGTCTGCTGGCTTTGGATCAGGTTTCTGTGCTGTATCGGCCACCATAGACTGCTTTCCCCAGCTGTCCCGATTGTTGGAGGGGCTACCCCCATTGTCATTATTGGTGTTAGGACGCTTGCCCTTGTTCTCTCCGTCCGAGATGTACAATCCCAGCTGGCGAGCCTTCTTCAATCGTTCTTCGGCGCTTGTGGCGCTGATGATGAACGTCTTCCAGTCCTTGAATTGACTTTCGCCCATCCAGAGACTGATTGTTGGGAGGAGTCTTTTTTGGCAAATTTTAATCAAGGAGGAATCTGGATTTGTAGAGGGCAACTTCATGGCGGTTTGGCGGAACCGCTCGATGTAGTTCCTTGTCAGCTCTTTCTCCCCTTGGACAACATCCATGAGGGTGGATATGGTGATGTCCTGCCCTACTTCGTAGAATCTCTCCAAGAACATGCGTTTGAAGCCGGCGAAGGAGTGGATGCAGTTGTCCGGCAGGTTGCGATACCAGTCGAAGGCGACTCCTTCCAATGCCCCAATGAATAATCGTGTGAGAATAGCATCGTCATGGGGCAGATGGTCGGTGGTGACCTCGAAGTAAGTGATGTACCGACTTGCTGAGGTCTTGCCATCATAAGGATTGATATTGAACGGCTTATATCTTAGTACAAATGGGATATCCCTCCATGCAGCAGGGTATGGTTGCCGTATTCTGAGGTCTTGAGAGTTTTCTCAAGCGTAGAACATGGCTTGGAGCTCCTGGACCTCTTTTCTTGCTTCGCGTGCTTCGTCCACGTCGGTGGGGGCCGTTGTTTCCGGAAGATTATTGCCCATGTTCGGTGTCGCTGAGTTCGAGTCCGCATTAACCGTGGGACCCACACTTGTTTGGCCAGGCGTCCCTCCTTGGAGATTTAGAAGGACTGCTTTGATCTCATCTACAAACTTGACCAAGGCATGTAGTATGGCCTCTAGAGTGTCGATGCGTTGACGATCACTGGAACCACCTTGGTTGCTCTCTGTCATGAATACCGTCTTCACATGAGGAGAGATAGACGAAGCGGTGGAGGAAGCACCCTCTGGATCGTACCCGGTAGTGAGAAGTCGTCGGGGTATGTGGGTATATTCCTTTCTGACTCAGACTCGGAAGGAACAGTATCTCCAGTCTCCGAGTTTGCCTCGTCTAGGAAGTCGTGGACGTCCTTGGGGACGTCGAGGTTTGCTACATCCGATGGGAGAGTTGTCTCCCCCGGCTTGTCTTCTTGGAACATCGGGTTGCTGTGGAGGCTCGGAGGGGTGCTACCCCCAACCCCAGCAACCCCCTGCGTTGTGGACGACGAATCTCCTACTGTAGAAGATTTCGTCTTAGAGCGAGTACCTTTGAAAACTCCGGTGGTGGGCACCCGCTTAGACGACAGTCTTTTAGTCGCAGTGGTTGAGATCTTCGGGCTGGAAACATTCGTCTTCTTCCTCCTTCCATCAGCGGGGACTTTCCGAGCAGAGTTGCAGGAGATGACGGGTAGTGCCTCGTCTTCTGAAGATGGCTATTGCAGTCTTTGAAAGACAGACTGCCGGTCTTCTTGCATCGTCGTGCTATTGCAGCAGCAGTTGACGATGACTTGGGTGCAATAACGTCCGTGGGAGGACTCTTTGCACCCCGATGCATCTTCTCTTTCCTTACGTTTGTGGAGGATAGCCTCACGTAAGTCAGATGGGTCTGGACCGACCATGTTTGCTCCCGGGATTTTGGGAGAGTTTTGTGAACCTCTCTGTCCGTCTGCCGCCGGGGGCTGGACTCGAGTGGTTCTGTACAACTTCCCATCCGAGGCCCACGTAGCAGTATACGGAACGCTCGAATGGTCAGAGGTCAGATCAGCGGGTCGAACTCGCCAGGCTCGCGCTGCTTTAGACTTCTTCGCTCTAGTGCGTAAGGGCACATAGTAGAAAGAGTCTAAGTGATATTGGAGAGAGTCAGACATATCTTCTTGGGAGCACAAGAGATCAGGACCGTACGAGTGGCGGTTAAAGACAGAGCCGCGTGGAGCAGGCGTCATGCGGCTGTCATCATTGGTTCGTATGCGGCTGGCGGACGTAGCCGCATAGGCTTTCTTCATGCGGCTGGGAGTCTCAGCCGCATGGGTCATCTTTATACAGCTGGATGATCTGGCCGCATGGATTTTCTTCATATGGCTGGTAGATCTACCCGCATGAGCCTCCTGCATGTGGTTGGTAGATTTGGCCACAGGAGTGCTCGGCTTCTTCTTGAGGCGTGTAGAGTCGCTCTTTGTCCCTGCAAGTCCAGCATCGTAGTGCTTTCCTTTGCCGGTCTTGGGGACAGCAGAGTTCTCTACGGCTCGAAGTGGAGTCGCATGAGAATCGCCCTCGCCGTCTTGGGTAGCAGAGAGTACCCCGTCCAGAGCTTGTAGGGGAGCAAATGATTTTGGCCTCCACTCGCAGCGAGCTTTCTTTGTGCGTGTTCGCTTCTGGATCGGACCAGCACTTCCTTCAGAGAGCATCTCTTCAAACGCCTGTTGGTCGAAACGGACGACCATCTTCTGTTGCGTGGAGCCAAGCTTGGCTGCATCCGACTGCATCACCAACTCCTCAGCCGTGGAGTGTCCCCAGCATAGTCGCCATCGTGTTTGCCTTGAAATATAAAAGAACAGAACATTTTTATGGGAGGACTGGACTTTTACTTCACGTTACACACTCGCTTGTACAAAGAAAGCCTAGGGACGAAAGCCTAGGTACAGTAGTCTAAGTACAATTGTTTATTTTAGAATCTGGGGGGTGACAATAGAGGCTCGAAAAAGCTACGACAGCTCGGCCTTACTCCTTGGGCGATCGGTATGCAGCCTTGGCTCCAGAAGATTGTTCGGCATTGGAAGAAATGTTCCCTTTGCTCTCTTTCTGCTCTTCTCTCTAAGTACTCTGGTGCTCTCTCTGATCTCGAAAAGTGCTCATGTGTACGCCTCTCTCTGTGTGTATCTCTCCTCTTGCAAGGGAATGGCACCCCTGCTATTTATAGGAATGGGGTGTGATCATTAGGGTTGCAAATGATTGCTTCTTGGAGATGGCGGCGGCCTGTGGATTGGTCAATCTAGGCCATTAGTTTTGATTGTGATGAATCTGGACCATTAAGTATAGATTACACCAAATCTCATCAGCAATTAATACTGATTGGAATAAATCTTTCTCATAATGATCTTCTGATGTCTGCGAATAAATTTGATTTATTCTCCTGCCACGTGTCCCAGATTATTGAGATTTGACCTAATCTCTGATTGCAATAAATCTGGGAGATTGATCGGCTTAGGACATGTGTCCTAGGAGCCACTGGGGGATCTGAACCTCATGAAGATTGAGCCGCATAAGATTTAGGCCGCATAAGGTTCGGGCCACGTGTCAGGGCTGCTTGGGTAGTGGCTCCACCGCATAGAGATGATCACTGCGAGCCGCATAGGGATGCATCCGCCTGGGTCGCATGGGAATGGTCCTCTTGAACCGTATGGGAAGGCCTCCGCTTGAGCCGCATGAGACTGTTTCGGCCTGAGCCGCATGGAACGGCTTTATTCTGAACCGCATGGGAAGTCTTCGCTCGAGCCGCATATGATTGTCCACGTGTCAGGGCCACGTGGCATTTTCTGGATTTCGAAAGATTGTGTCAGAGATCTCCTTCACTTCCCTAGGGGTCTGTCATTATGACAGAGTCATAATTACCACTTTTGTGTCAAGACTGCCACTTTTTCAGAGTTGTCAGCCGTCACATCAATTAATACAAGAGGGGAGAACTATTTTTCAAGCCACGTGTCTCCTGTTCTGAGCCGCATAGGACGTCTTGAGCCGCATAGCCCCTCCTGTCGCATGAATCTGTGAGCCGCATGAGCTTCCTGAGCCGCACGGAGTTTCCTGGCCGCATGGATCATTCTTTAATATTTTCTATGCTTCTACAATATTGTTCTTTCCTGAGATTCACACAATTCACACTGCTATTTTTATCACTCACACACTTGCACTCTAGGTATCCTGAGAACCTGAGATTGCCAACTAGTTGGGACACTCATCTATACACACACATGTCTCTAAAACTGAGAATATGGTGTTCTCCTATAAACGCACACACACACACACAAAAACTGAACACTGTCACTCATTCACTGATTTTCTGAGAATGACATTGGATTGGGGATTTTGGTTTTGAGTTATGTTTGGTGTTGATTTCCAAAATCCTGAGAACACAGGAATAGCCTTTTCCCCCTAGACTGTCACTTGAACTTCAAAATCCTGAGACACTGTTGACTGAACAGAGAGTGTGTTACCTGAGTTTCTAATTCACATATGAACTGTCTTTTGGTTTGAACTCATTGAAACCTGGGACTGAAATCTAGGAGAATATGTATGTGCATTTTTAGACACACAACTCTAACCCTTTCACCCACATAGCTCTGTGTACACACACTATGATATGCATGTATACATGTGCTCCACTCTTCCTCTTTCACTCTCTATATATCTATAGTGTATATTTACATGAATGCTTGATTAGGATTACTTAGTATTGTGATACCTTATCTATATCCATGTATATATGTGTATGCTATCTAGTACCTATACCTATATAGCTACCCTATGTGTATATTTACATGTGTATATATAAATTTAAATGTGACATATATTGATTTGTATAATATATGCATATATGGTTTTGTTATGTGAGGTATAGTTTAGGCTATGGTAGTAGACTAGTGTGGGTTGTATGGTATTTTGGTTAGAGACCTAGATTGACTTGTTCAGCCTAGGTTAGACCAACCTAGACTAGTTTGACCTTGTTTGACCTAACTAGACTAGAGTTGACCTAGTTTGACCTAGTCAGTTGACCAGGTTTGACTTAGAGTTTGATTTGGACCTAGAATTGGCTTAGAATCATATAGTTTGCATTGTATCATCATTTACCTTATTTTAAACACAATATAACCTGTACTACTCTATTTAGGGCATTGTGACTCTGGTGCAGACATCTGACATTACACTACTCTTTTTAGAGTATCAGGCGAGTACATTCTCTGATAGTTCTCTCATTTACTTGTCAATTACTGTACTTCAGTTCTAGTTAGTTGTATACGATTCTCAGTTACAACACGTATGGATATTTCTGGATTCATGTATACAACACACATTTATTTTCCGGCCTCTATTACTGGTATCATCATTCCTGGCTTCTATTACTGGAATCACCTACTGGAATCATTTACTAGAATCATTTACTGGTATTTCTTATTACTGGCTGGACTCATCTTGAATAATTATGTCAGAATTCTGGATTCACTTGCTGGGAGGGGAAAAACTAGAGTAAGACATGTAGACATACCCTATTACTGGAATAAACCCTTTGCTGGAATCAAACTGGAATGATAGCCATCTCACACCCGGCCAGGTGTATGATGTGCCGGATTACCCATAGCTGTTTACATGTCGATCTCGATATTTTAAAACACAATACAAGAGTATAGGCTGGACTCGCCCTGGAATCATTGATCACTATGACTGGAATCTTCCCTTACTGGATTCATCTTGTATTAGATTCATCTTGTACTGGACTTACATTAGAGTTACACTGGTCTACATTGTTGTCTGGACTTTATATCATATTACCCTGGTTCAGCTAGTTCTATTTTTACAGTCTTCATTGCTATGATTCTTCTCTTGTTTAGTATTTACTTCCCTTGCACTTTATCCGTCTTTCTTACCATCACCTGAATATAAACTGCCATTTTCATCAATACAACCGTCTATAACTGCTTTATAGTTCTCTATCATTTACTTGGATTTTCTAGATGAGATGTACTCGTTCCTGCCCTGACTGGACCTGTTATAAATTTTACAGATGATTGCCCTGAGGACACATGCCCTACATGTTACAGACCAGGAGATGGCTTAGCTACCTATGGTCCCGACACTCAGGAGTGATCGGGAGTTTAGCTAGTCTGTCTTGTTTTAGTTTTCCTGTTTAGAACTGGAGTTGTATATAGAGATTTGATACTTGAGATGTATTTGAGATTGTTTGAGTTTGTTGTTATTTTATTAGTAGTTTTGTTGTCTTCAATTTCTTAGTTATATTTCGGTGTTATCTTATCGTGCTTAGACTGTGATTGAGTTACACCATATCTTATACTTGTCCTCCGTTCGGAGTTGATCTTGATGAGTACATTATATACTGCATGAGTTGATGGTTAGTTAGAGACTTAGAACAGCATTCTACCGCCGACACTGCGACGTAGGCTGGGCGCTGTTACGCACTCGTACCCTCACAGTGGGTGCGGGTCATGACACGTTTTTAATGGTGGCCCATGCAGGTCGAATGTCGCATTGGTACGATATCGTGGTAGTACGGCGACTTAGCTGTACTGCTGCGAGCCTGCGATAGGACTGAGAGATAGGCTTTACCGGAGAAGCACTCAATAACAGTTAGGAAATTTTGTTTTAAATCATGCCATCTACATATCGTACTGATTTCCCTTCTTTTAAATAACTGTCCTCCTTTAATATATCTATTCCTGGTCAGTATTGACTTCCTTGTTCGATCTGCCTTCAGGATGGTGGAGACACGATCACGTCGCTCTGGTGCAGCAGTTGTTATAGAGGGGACTACCACCTCTCAGCCAGATCAGCAGGTTTAGGAGGCTGCAGCTCCTGCCACCTCTACTCATATTGAGACTTCTGCAGCAGCAGCAGGGGGTATGCCTCCATCAGCTCGGGAGCAGGACCCAGTCATCCCAGAGATGCAGTTCCAGCAGCCGCCGCCTATAGGACAAGTGGATGCGGCACAGATGTTCGCTTACTTCTAGAAGTTTATGGACCGGCAGCAGGCCCGATAGGACATGAGCATGGAGTTGGCCCTTACGACGGTCGCAGCTCGACCAGTGATCCAGCAGCCGAGGACACCGGGGATAGAGCAGTTCCAGAAGATGAGCCCAGAGACTTCCTAGGGACAGAGGGGATTTTATATGCTGACGAGTGGATCGAGCATATAGAGGAGATCTTTCGCCTAGCCCAGATACCGGCAGATCTCCAGATAGAGGCAACAGCTAGCCGGATGCGAGATCTTGCTCGCACCTGGTATCAGTCAGACCCCAGGGTAGGGGTAGCTGGACACACTTGGGAGGAGTTCAAGGGCTTCTTCAAGAAGAAGTTCTTTCCAGATTCAGCGCTCAGAGCCTTGGAGTCGCAGTTCGAGAGCTTAGTTTAGGGAAGCCTGTCAGTGGAGGAGTACGCTGGAGAGTTCGGCCGCCTCAGTAGATTCATAGAGGGCTTGAGCGAGGCGGCGAAGGCCCAGAAGTTCCGGAAGGGTCTGGTCAAGGATGTCATGTCCTTAACCAAGGGCAACAGGGATGCCACTTTCGAGGAGATTTTGACGGGAGCTTTACTGGCCGAGGACAATCTTGAGCTGAGGCTCAAGAGGGGACGGGACTCTCACGGTACCAGCAGCAGTGAAGGCCAGGCCAAGAGACCTCATATGCAGATTCAGCAAACACATGCACCAGTAGGAGTTCAGCAGGTGCACCATCAGTATCGGGGTCAGGACCCGAAGGCGATTAGTTGTTCGTACTGCAAGAAGCCGGGACACATTTGGGAGCAGTACAGAAAGAGGTTGAAGGTTTGCTATTTGTGTGGGTCAGCTACCCACCAGAAGATAGATTGTCCCATTGCACCTCCTTTTGAGGGAACTAGGCCACCTGTAGCTCAACACCAGAGGGGTGGAGCTTTTGCGATGGCAGCCGAGGAGACTGACGTCGCAGGTGATGGATTAGCAGGTTTGACCTTCTTGTTCTTCCTCCCCACTTTTATGTGTGATTTTCCTTAGTACCTGCCAGGATATTTCTTGTGATTGCTAGGTAGTGTAGCTACCCTGCTCGAGACTGTGGAATCACGACCAATAGGATTGTGTTGCTTCGACTCTGATTGATTGGGGATTTAACCTAGGAAGGGCACGATCATCCTAATTTCGAGGACGAAATTTTTATAAGGTGGGTAGGATTGTAACACCCAGTTTTCCAGATGACGGTATTTTTGAAATTTTGTATTTATAAATATTAATTATTAATATTTCTTTCACATTATGATTTTTTGTGATTTTTAATTATTTTTAAACTATTTGAAAACTGTTTTAAAACGTGACTTGTGATTTTGGTGTACAGCTTGTGAACCCTAGAGACTGCATGACCTAGAGCCTAACCATGTAATTAGAATGATTTAATTATTTTTATAGCTTAGGAGTATTTGGTCATTTTGACTTATTTGAATTATTTGGTGATTTATTGAATTGGTGAATTCTAGTTTGACTTTGACTTGTTGAGACCTAGTGGACTAGCCTAGAAGCTAACCCTAGCCATGGTGACCCTAGTCTAACTTAGTTTAACCTACTTTTAGTCATTAGAAACTAATTTTAGAATGAGGGGATTTGGTTTAGTGCATTTAAGTCATGGTTTATGGTTTCATGAAATGACTTATGACTTCATGACTTGATTAATCATAACTTAAGCCCATGGGCCAATTTAGGAAACCCTAACCCTAATTCCTTCCTTTATGACCAGTCATAGGGATCCCCACCCTATATAAACACTTATTCTCTAGGGCTTGCCTCCTTCTTTCATTCATTTCAACATTGGAAAAGAAAGGTAATTGTCCCTCTTCCAAAAATCCCCATAAATCCATTTTAATTCCTTTTTTATTCTAGTTTCTTGCATTAGAACCTAATACTCTCCTACTTTCTGATTTTGGGGTTTAATACCAGCTTTGGGTCAATTTGGAGCTTTTGCCATCAAGAGGAAGAATCCCGATTTGAAGCTTTTCCAAGCTTTTTGCATATATAGGTAAAACCCTCTAAATTGATTTATATTTCAGTTTTCTTTGCATGTAGGGCTAGATCTAGGAGTCCCCTAGGTTTCCTCGAAATTTGGGTGGATTTCGTGTCCGTTTGGTGTCCGTATCGGATACGTGTCGTAGTGTGCTGTAGGTGTTTGTTGAAATGCCTCTATGGAGTGAATGTTATTATTTTTCGAAACAAATTATATATTTGGGTAGCTCTTCATGTGTAGATTAAATATATGTATGACTGAGCACGATTTTGTGGATTTTTCGTGTCCAAAACGGACACGCACCTCGTGCACGACACTGCGCACAGGCACCGTGTAGTGCCCTGCTGATCGGGTGCCACTGCGGACACGACACGGGCTCTCGTGAGCTGAAATTTCGTGGACACGTTCCCCTAGTGACTGACATGACACCTACAAAAATTTGTGGGTTCTTGTTTTGTGTGCACTGAGAAAATCGACCCGCACTGTTTTCCTCCCTGTTGTAAACACGCACAGACACTCGACTGATACGCACTGTTTTCTTGGACACGACATAATGTGGACTCGTTACAGGCTATGGGACACATTCCCCTACCCTGGGCGAACCTACGTGCACGAGCACGAGGCACGTGTCGCCTTGTGTCGAGAGCACGAGGGCTCGACATGGCTGCACGAGGCCATGTTGCACTGTTTTCATGACACAGTTACTTCGTTAGTTTTGACACGATTGTGTCCACTTCGTGGACACGTCTTGGCTTGTGAGGACACGTGGGGTATACCCCTATGCCTGTACACTATATCTTTCCATTTTTGATTCGAGTTGATTGTCGTTTTGGGTTTTGTACTAGGAGTTTCTGAAACTCTGAACTGTGGGTTTAGTTTTCTGAGTTATTTTGGTTTGCAGTCATTTTAAACCATTAATATACTTTAATATGTTAAGTTGTCACCTGGGATTGAGTATATATATATATCATATATATTTTATATTTGTATTCATGTATATTTGTATGTAAATATAAACAGTATAGAGGGCTGTGTGACCAGGGAGAGGACAGGGGCCATGGGCCATGGAGATTATTGCAGGTGGCATGGCCATCACTGCACTATGGTCGAGGTAAGGGGTTCCTCCTCATTACCAACTGAATGTGGGAGAATGTGTCAGTAATTAGAGATCAGAGAAAGTTAGTAAATTAGGGAATGGTGGATTTGTTAACTGTCTATGACAGTGAGGAATTAGTTGTTAGTGAGTGTTAGAGAGGTATCAATTTGAGAGGATATTTATCTATGAGTTATAATACATAGGTATCACTAGATGTTAGTTTGTATCAGATTTGGGGGTTTCATGTAGAGTGTCAAAATTGGGTTTTGGGTGTCAGATACTTGTATGTATCAGAGATTGTTATGGGGTTAGCCTCTAGAGAATTTATGATATGGAGTATCAGTTGATTTGGGGGTCTCTATAGTGTATCAGTATTTGGGTATTCATGGCCTGGCAATGGCCTATTGAAACTGAGATAAATGTATGTGGGTTGTGAACCTAGAATATATATAGGTTAGCTCAATTTTTCCTGAAAGCAGTAGGCTGGGACCTTGGGTTTAAATTGTGGTTGGGTTTTGTATTTGAGTTTTCAAAATGTTTTGAATGTGTGCACTGTCATTTAATTTTGTATTCCTGGGTACATCCCTGCTATCATCCCTAATAGTTCCTGTCATGTACACATTTTATCACATGCACACAACCACACTAGTGTTATTCTTTTAAACTAACTGTCAATGCCCACACATAGACACATGTCCCTACACACACCCTAGCGAAATGCTACATACACACTGTCCTGAGAATTCACACACACATCCACCATGTCTGAAATCTTTATTTACCACTGCAACTAATTGTCCTACCACATGTATCAGAACATGTGGGAATTAACCTGGGCACTTGATCAATTAGCCACTGCACAATGTCCTGCATCATGTAATGTTTTGGTTGTGCAGTCCTAAAATTCCTAGGTTGTTCAGTCAAGCTTTCAGCCCCAATATTGTAGCATACCATAGTTCCTATGTGACAACCCCCTTTCATGTTGACAGTCCATTCTTCAAATGTTGTTCAATTCCTTACATTCTTTGTTTAATCCCTATGTCCAGTTATCTTTTGGTTCAGTCCATCTAGGATTGTGTTGCATATTCATCCTTTCCTTTGGAGTCATATTAGTATCAGTCACCCCCACAAATTGGTGATGTCCTGCACTAAAACAGTATACACATATGAGGCCAGGTATCATATCAACTTGAATTATCTGTCATTGCGTTGAATCCCTATGATTATTGTTCTTTCCTGAGATTGACACACAATTCACACTGCTACTTTCATCACTCACACACTTGCACTCTAGGTATCCTGAGAACCTGAGATTGCCAACTAGTTGGGACACTCATCTATACACACACATGTCTCCAAAATTGAGAATATGGTGTTCTCCTATAAACGCACACACACACAAAAACTGAACACTGTCACTCATTCACTGATTTTCTGAGAATGACATTGGATTGGGGATTTTGGTTTTGAGTTATGTTTGGTGTTGATTTCCAAAATCCTGAGAACACAGGAATAGCCTTTTCCCCCTAGACTGTCACTTGAACTTCAAAATCCTGAGACACTGTTGACTGAACAGAGAGTGTGTTACCTGAGTTTCTAATTCACATATGAACTGTCTTTTGGTTTGAACTCATTGAAACCTGGGACTGAAATCTAGGAGGATATGTATGTGCATTTTTAGACACACAACTCTAACCCTTTCACCCACATAGCTCTGTGTACACACACTATGATATGCATGTATACATGTGCTCCACTCTTCCTCTTTCACTCTCTATATATCTATAGTGTATATTTACATGAATGCTTGATTAGGATTACTTAGTATTGTGATACCTTATCTATATCCATGTATATATGTGTATGCTATCTAGTACCTATACCTATATAGCTACCCTATGTGTATATTTACATGTGTATATATAAATTTCAATGTGACATATATTGATTTGTATAATATATGCATATATGGTTTTGTTATGTGAGGTATAGTTTAGGCTATGGTAGTAGACTAGTGTGGGTTGTATGGTATTTTGGTTAGAGACCTAGATTGACTTGTTCAGCCTAGGTTAGACCAACCTAGACTAGTTTGACCTTGTTTGACCTAACTAGACTAGAGTTGACCTAGTTTTACCAAGTCAGTTGACCAGGTTTGACTTTGAGTTTGACTTGGATCTAGAATTGGCTTAGAATCATGTAGTTTGCATTGTATCATCATTTACCTTGTTTTAAACACAATATAACATGTACTGCTCTATTTAGGACATTGTGACTCTGGTGCAGACATCTGACATTATAATAATCTTTTCAGAGTATCAGACGAGTACATTCTCTGATATTTACTTGTCAATTACTGTACTTCATTTCTAGTTAGTTGTATGCGATTCTCTGTTACAACACGTATGGATATTTCTGGATTTATGTATACGACACACATTTATTTTTCGGCCTCTATTACTGGTATCATCATTCCTGGCTTCTATTACTGGAATCACCTACTGGAATCATTTACTGGTATTTCTTATTACTGGCTGGACTCATCTTGAATCATTGTGTCAGAATTCTTGATTCACTTGCTGGGAGGGGAAATACTAGAGTAAGACATGTAGACATACCCCATTACTGGAATCACCCTTTGCTAGAATCAAACTGGAATGATAGCCATCTTACCCCCGGCCAGGTGTGTGATATGCCAGATTATCCATAGTCGTTTACATGTCGATCTCGGTATTTTAAAACACACTGCTAGAGTATATGCTGGACTCGCCCTGGAATCATTGATCACTATGACTGGAATCGTCCCTTACTGGATTCATCTTGTATTAGATTCATCTTGTACTGGACTTACATTAGAGTTATACTGGTCTACATTGTTGTCTGGACTTTATATCATATTACCCTCGTTCAGCTGGTTCTATTTTTACAGTCTTCATTGCTATGATTCTTGTCTTGTTTAGTATTTACTTCCCTTGTACTTTATTCGTCTTTCTTACCATCACCTGAATATAAACTGCCATTTTCATCAATACAACTGTCTATAACTGCTTTATAGTTCTCTGTCATTTACTTGGGTTTTCTAGATGAGATGTGCTCGTTCCTGTCCTGACTGGACCTGTTGTAAATTTTACAGATGATAGCCCTGAGGACACATGCCCTACATGTTACAGACCAGGAGATGGATTAGCTACCTATGGTCCCGACACTCAGGAGTGATCGGGAGTTTAGCTAGTCTGTCTTGTTTTAGTTTTCCTGTTTAGAACTGGAGTTGTATATAGAGATTTGAGACTTGAGATGTATTTGAGATTGTTTGAGTTTGTTGTTATTTTATTAGTAGTTTTGTTGTCTTCAATTTCTTAGTTATATTTCGGTGTTATCTTATCGTGCTTAGACTGTGATTGAGTTACACCTTATCTTATACTTGTCCTCCGTTCGGAGTTGATCATGATGAGTACATTATATACTGCATGAGTTGATGGTTAGTTAGAGACTTAGAACAACGTTCTACCGCCGATACTGCGGTGTAGGCTGGGCACTGTTACGCACTCGTACCCTCACAGTGGGTGCGGGTCGTGACAACGGGATTGATGACCCATGATTACAGATGGCCACTGACGATTCTGCGGAACGTCATGCTCTTATTGATTGGGCCTCTAGTGCCCCAAGGGGGGACTATGCCGATCCTATTCAGCCAGGGCCCATGCGTAGGAATGATTGTTCTTAACTACATATCACTTAGAACGGTAGGCTACCTTTATCCGTTAGGTACGAGTACTTTTGGTTTGAGTACTTGTATCTGACCGTGGCTTGGAACAATAACTTGTCGCGGATTAGTTTGTCACATCTTGTCCTTGTTTGGTTGTAGGTGTGACTTACTACTTCGATGAGAAGGTATTGAACCTTGTTGGGGTCCGGATACCATATTGGATTCATAGCATGGAAAGATACGTCACCCTGAATTAGTTTACCATCTCCTGTCCTTGTTTAGTTGGGGGGATGGTACGCTCGTTCAGTAGGTGCGTATTGGACCATGTTATAAATTCAATTGACTTATTTATTTGAGCAATATTTATTCAGTTTATATGGCATGATATTATGTGTCTTGTTACGTCCCTCTGAGGACCTGGTTATCTCCCCAAGTGTGTGCTATTGTCTTTCGCAGGTGTTCTAGCTCTAGCCGTGATCATCGCTATTTCTTGGAGGATGATTGCATTTGGATCGTCTTAGCTTCGCTCGCCAAAATTATTTTTTTCTCATGTATTTTTCCTTTACTTGTTGGTAGTGGATTTGTCTCCGCCCAACATATTGTATCAAGACAATTCATTATCATTATATGATATCTTTTATTCATTTATTTTGTGTGGATGAGATTAGTTATGGTTCTACTGCATTTTACAGCTTATGCATTCATACGAGATTTCTATATATTGGAGTATACTTCGTATGTATACAGCTGGCATGTTTACGTTCCTAGTCCTACGTATTTTGGGACTGGGGCGTTACAATCCATCAAACACTCGTTTCATCATTGTATGCTCATTCTATACGATATTTCAGCCACAATCACCCATTTATATTCCCTGTCTCCATTCTACGGACATCTAATAACTTATTTCGGTTAGAAATGACATTTTTATGCTCGCTTCCATAAATCTATGCCAATTTTTAGCATATTTTTGTCAACATTACGCATATATACTCGGTTTCACCAATGTACGTCCATTCCACACCATATTTCGATTAGAATCACATATCTAAACTCGTATTCACCAACCATCAACCATTTTACAGCGTATTTCGGTTAGGGTCACCCACCTATACTCGTTTTCAGTATTCAACGTCTGTTTTCTTTACCCTACTTCAGTTATAATTATCCATCAAACGCTCGTTTCATCATTGTATGCTCATTCTATACCATATTTCAGCTACAATCTCCCATTTACACTCGCTGTCACCATTCTACGGACATCTGATACCTCATTTCGGTTAGAAATGACATTTCTATGCTCGCTTCCACAAATTCATGCCATTTTTTAGCCTATTTTTGCCAGCATTACGCATCTGTACTCGGTTTCACCTGTCTACGCCCATTTTGTATGATATTTCGATTAAAATTACCAATCTTTACTCATTTTCACCAACCATCGCCCATTTTACACCATATTTTGGTTAGGGTCATCCATCTATGCTCGTTTTCACCATTCCACGTATATTTAAAAACCGTATTTCGGTCATAATTGTCAATCAAACGATCGTTTTTTTCCTCATTGTATGCTCATTCTGTACCATATTTCAGTAGCAGACACTCATTTCTACTCGTCTTGACCATTCTACGGGTATTTGATACCTTATTTCGGTTAGAAAATACATTTTCGTGCTCGTTTCACAAATCTATGCCACTTTTTTTACCATAGTTTGGCATGCTTCTAAACTCTGTTTCACCAACCTACTCCCATTGTAGACCATATTTGGATTAGAACCAACCATCTATACTCTTTTTCACCATTCTACGCCCATTTTACACCATATTTCGGTTAGAAATGACATTTCTATGCTCGCTACCAAAAATTCGTGCCACCTTTTAGCATATTTTTGTCAGCATTAGGCATATCTACTCGGTTTCACGAATCTACGTCCATTCCACTCCATATTTCGATTGGAATCACCTATCTAAACTCGTTTTCACCAACCATCGCCCATTTTATATCGTATTTGGGTTAGGGTCACCCACCTATACTCGTTTTCACCATTCAACATCTATTTTCTTTACCCAACTTCAGTTATAATTATCCATCAAATGCTCGTTTCATCATTATATACTCATTCTATACCATATTTCAGCTACAATCACCCATTTATACTCACTGTCAATATTCTACGGACATCTTATACCTCATTTCGGTTAGAAATGACATTTCTACGCTTGCTTCCACAAATCCGTGCCACTTTTTAGCATATTTTTGCTGGTATTACGCATTTGTACTCGGTTTAACCAATCTACGCCCATTCTGCACCATATTTCGATTAGAATTACCTATTATTACTCGTTTTCACCAATCAGCTCCTATTTTACACCGTATTTCGGTTAGAGTCACCCAACTATGCTCGTTTTCAACATTCCACATATGTTTTAAACCGTATAACGGTCATAATTGTCAATCAAATGATCATTTTTTCTATCGTTTATGCTCATTCTGTACCATGTTTCAGCAACAGACACTCATTTCTACTCGTCTTGACCATTCCACGGGCATTTAACACTTTATTTTGGTTAGAAATCATATTTTCGTGCTTGCTTTCATAAATCTATGCCACTTTTTTTACCATAGTTTTGCACGCTTTTACAGTCGGTATCACCAACCTACGCCCATTCTAGACCATATTTTGATTAGAACCACCAATCTATACTCTTTTTCACCATTCTACGCCCATTTTACACCATATTTCGGTTAGAAATGACATTTCTATGCTCGCTTCCACAAATCCGCGCCACTTTTTTAGCGTATTTTTGCCGGCATTACGCATCTGTACTCGGTTTCATCAATCTACGTCGATTTCACAACATATTTCGATTAGAATCACCTATCTAAACTCGTTTTCACCAACCATCGCCTATTTTACATCGTATTTCGGTTAGGGTCACCCACCTATACTCATTTTCACTATACAACATCTGTTTTAAAACGTATTTCGGTCATAATTGTCAATCAAACGTTCATTTTTTTCATCATTGTATGCTTATTCTGTACCATATTTCAGCAACAGACACTCATTTATGCTCGTCTTGACCATTCCACGGGCAGTTGACAGCTTATTTCGGTTAGAAATCACATTTTCATGCTCGCTTTCATAAATCTATGCCACTTTTTTCACCACAGTTTGGCACGCTTCTATAGTCGATATCACCAACCTACGCCCATTCTAGACAATATTTTGATCAGAACCACCAATCTATACTCTTTTTCACCATTCTACGCCCATTTTATACCATATTTCGGTTAGAAAAGACATTTCTATGCTCGCTTCCAAAAATTCGTGCCACCTTTTAGCATATTTTTGTCAGCATTACGCATCTGTACTCGGTTTCAGCAACCGACGTCTATTCCATACGATATTTTGATTAGAATCACCTGTCTAAACTCGTTTTCACCAACCATCGCCTATTTTATACCGTATTTCTGTTAGGGTCACCCACCTATACTCGTTTTCACCATTCAATGTCTATTTTCTTTACCCTACTTCGGTTATAATTATCCATCAAATGCGCTTTTCATCATTGTATGCTCATTTTATACCATATTTCAGCTACAATCACCCATTTATACTCGCTGTTACCATTCTACGGACATCTGATACCTCATTTCGGTTAGAAATAACATTTCTATGCTCGCTTGCACAAATTCGTGCCACTTTTTAGCATATTTTTGTCAACATTACGCATATGTACTCGTTTTCACCAATGTACGTCCATTCCACATCGTATTTCGATTAGAATCACATATCTAAACTCGTATTCACCAACCATCGCCTTCTTTACACCGTATTTCGGTTAGGGTCACCCACCTATACTCGTTTTCCCCATTCAATGTCTATTTTCTTTACCCTACTTAGGTTATAATTATTCATCAGATGCTCGTTTCATCATTGTATGCTCATTCTATACCATATTTCAGCTACAATCACCCATTTATACTCGTTGTGACCATTCTACGAACATCTGTTACCTAATTTCGATTAGAAATAACATTTCTATGCTCGCTTCCACAAATCTGTGCCACTTTTTAGCATATTTTTGTCAGCATTACGCATTTGTACTAGGTTTCACCAATCTACGTCCATTCCACACCATATCTCGATTAGAATCACCTATCTAAACTCGTTTTCACCAACCATCGCCTATTTTACACCGTATTTCGGTTAGGATCACCCACCTATACTCGTTTTCACCATTCAATGTCTGTTTTCTTTTCCCTACTTCGGTTATAATTATCCAACAAACACTCGTTTCATCATTGTATGCTCGTTCTATACCATATTTTAGCTACAATCACCCATTTATATCCGCTGTCTCCATTCTATGGACATCTGATAACTTATTTCGGTTAGAAATGACATTTTTATGCTCGCTTCCACAAATCTGTGCCACTTTTTAGCATATTTTTTGTCAGAATTACGCATATGTACTCGGTTTCACCAATGTACGTCCATTCCATACCATATTTTGATTAGAATTACATATCTAAACTCGTATTCACCAACCATCAACCATTTTACATCGTATTTCGGTTAGGGTCACCCACCTATACTCGTTTTCAGCATTCAACGTTTGTTTTCTTTACCCTACTTCAGTTATAATTATCCATCAAATGCTCGTTTCATCATTGTACGCTCATTCTATATCATATTTCAGCTACAATCTCCCATTTGTACTCGCTGTCACCATTCTACGGACATCTGATACCGTATTTCGGTTAGAAATGACATTTCTATGCTCGCTTCCACAAATTCGTTCCTTTTTTAGCATATTTTTGCCAGCATTACGCATCTGTACTCGGTTTCACCTGTCTACGCCCATTTTGTATGATATTCGATTAGAATTACCAATCTTTACTAGTTTTCACCAACCATCGCCCATTTTACACCATATTTTGGTTAGGGTCACCCATCTATGCTCGTTTTCACCATTCCACGTATATTTAAAATGGTATTTCGGTCATAAATGCCAATCAAATGATTGTTTTTTCCTTATTGTATGCTCATTCTATACCATATTTCAGTAGCAGACACTCATTTCTTCTCGTCTTGACCATTTTACGGGTATTTGATAACTTATTTCGGTTAGAAAATACATTTTCGTGCTCGCTTTCATAAATCTATTCCATTTTTTTTACCATAGTTTGGCACGCTTCTAAACTCTGTTTCACCAACCTACTCCCATTGTAGACCATATTTTGATTAGAACCAACCATCTATACTCTTTTTCACCATTCTACGCCCATTTTACACCATATTTGTGTTAGAAATAACATTTCTATGCTCGCTACCAAAAATTTGCGCCACCTTTTAGCATATTTTTGTCAGCATTACGCATATCTACTCGGTTTCACGAATCTACGTCCATTCCACTCCATATTTCGATTAGAAACACCTATCTAAACTCGTTTTCACCAACCATCGTCCATTTTATTCCGTATTTCAGTTAGGGTCACCCACCTATACTCATTTTCACCATTCAACGTCTGTTTTCTTTACCCGACTTCAGTTATAATTATCCATCAAATGCTCGTTTCATCATTATATGCTCATTCTATACCATATTTCGATTAGAATTACCTATTATTACTCGTTTTCACCAATCAGCTCCCATTTTACACCGTATTTCGGTTAGAGTCACCCAACTATGCTCGTTTTCAACATTCTACGTATGTTTTAAACTGTATAACGGTCATAATTGTCAATCAAATGATCGTTTTTTCTATCGTTTATGCTCATTCTGTACCATGTTTCAGCAACAGACACTCATTTCTACTCGTCTTGACCATTCCACGGGCATTTAACACTTTATTTCGGTAAGAAATCACATTTTCGTGCTTGCTTTCATAAATCTATGCCACTTTTTCTACCACAGTTTTGCATGCTTCTACAGTCGGTATCACCAACCTACGCCCATTCTAGACAATATTTTGATTAGAACCACCAATCTATACTCTTTTTCACCATTCTACGCCCATTATGTACCATATTTCGGTTAGAAATGACATTTCTATGCTCGCTTCCAAAAATTTGTGCCACTTTTTAGCATATTTTTGTCAGCATTACGCATATGTACTCGGTTTCACCAATCTACGTCTATTTCACAACATATTTCGATTAGAATAACCTATCTAAACTCGTTTTCACCAACCATCGCCTATTTTACAGCGTATTTCGGTTAGTGTCACCCACCTATACTCATTTTCACCATTCAACGTCTATTTTAAAATGTATTTCGGTCATAATTGTCAATCAAACGATCATATTTTTTATCATTGTATGCTTATTCTGTACCATATTTCAGCAACAGACACTCATTTCTGCTCTTCTTGACCATTCCACGGGTAGTTGACAACTTATTTCGGTTAGAAATCATGTTTTCATGCTCGCTTTCATAAATCTATGCCACTTTTTTTAACCACAGTTTGGCACGCTTCTATAGTTGATATCACCAACCTACGCCCATTCTAGACTATATTTTGATCAGAACCACCAATCTATACTCTTTTTCACCATTCTACGCCCATTTTATACCATATTTCGGTTAGAAAAGACATTTCTATGCTCGCTTCCAAAAAATCGTGCCACCTTTTAGCATATTTTTGTCAGCATTACGCATCTGTACTCGGTTTCACCAATCTACGTCTATTCTACACTATATTTCGATTAGAATCACCTATCTAAACTCGTTTTCACAAACCATCGCCTATTTTACACCGTATTTCGGTTAGGGTCACCCACCTATACTCGTTTTCACCATTCAATGTCTATTTTCTTTACCCTACTTCGGTTATAATTATCCATCAAATGCTCGTTTCATCCTTGTATGCTCATTTTATACCATATTTTAGCTACAATCAGCCATTTATACTCGCTGTTACCATTCTACGGACATCTGATACCTCATTTCGGTTAGAAATAACATTTCTATGCTCGCTTGCACAAATTCGTACCACTTTTTAGCATATTTTTGTCAGCATTACACATATGTACTCGGTTTCACCAATGTATGTCCATTCCACCCCATATTTCGATTAGAATCACATATCTAAACTCGTATTCACCAACCATCGCCTACTTTACACTGTATTTCGGTTAGGGTCACCCACCTATACTCGTTTTCCCCAATCAATGTCTATTTTTTTACACTACTTCGGTTATAATTATCCATCAAATGCTCGTTTCATAATTGTATGCTCATTCAATACCATATTTCAGCTACAATCACCCATTTATACCCGTTGTCACCATTCTACGAACATTTGTTACCTCATTTCGGTTAGAAATGATATTTCTATGCTCGCTTCCACAAATATGTGCCACTTTTTAGTATATTTTTGTCAGCATTACGCATTGTTTGTCATGAAATATAAAGGAACAGAACAATTATCGGAGGACTGGACTTTTACTTCACGTTACAAACTCGCTTGTACAAAGAAAGCCTAGGGACGAAAACCTAGGTACAGCAATCTAAGTACAATTGTTTATTTTAGATTCTGGGGGTGACAATAGAGGCTCGGGAAAGCGACGGCAGCTCTGCCTTACTCCTTGGAAGATCGGTATGCAGCCTTGGCTCCAGAAGATTGCTTGGCGTTGGAAGAAATGCTCTATTTGCTTTCTCTGCTTTTCCTCTCCAAGTGTTTTGGTGCTCTCTCTCTATATGTGTACTCTTCTCTGTATGTCTCTGCCTGTGTGTCTCCTCTTATCCTTTTTTTTCGTAGGGGAATGGCACCCTGCTATTTATAGGAATATGATGTGATCATTAGGGTTGCAAATGATTGCTTCTTGGAGATGGCGGCGGCCTGTGGATTGGTCAATCTAGGCCCTTCGTTTTGATTGTGACGAATCCGGACCATTAAGTATAGATTACACCAAATCTCATCAGCAATTAATACTGATTGGAATAAATCTTCCTCATAATGATCTTCTTGATATCTGCGAGTAAATTTGATTTATTCTCCTGCCACGTGTCCCAGATTATTGAGATTTGACCCAATCTCTGATTGCAATAAATCTGGGAGATTGATCGGCTTAGAACACGTGTCCTAGGAGCCACTGGAGGAATCTGACCCGCATGATGATTGAGCCGCATAAGATGTTGGGCCGCATAAGGTTAGGGCCACGTGTCATGGCTGCTCGGGTAGTGGCTTCCCCCCCTTCGAACCCCTGAACCGCATGGAGATGATCATTGCGAGCCGCATATGGATGCATCCGCCTAGGCCGCATGGAAATGGTCCTCTTAAACCGCATGGGGATGATCATTGCGAGCCGCATATGGATGCATCCGCCTAGGCCGCATGGAAATGGTCCTCTTGAACCGCATGGGAAGGCCTCTGCTTGAGCCGCATAAGGCTGTCTCGGCCTGAGCCACATGGAGCGGCTTCATTTTGAACCGCATGGGAAGTCTTCGCTCGAGCCGCATATGATCGTCCACGTGATCAAGGCCACGTGGCATTTTATGGATCTCGGGGGATTTGTGTCAGAGATCTTTTTCTCTTCCCTAGGGGGCTGTCATTATGACAGGGTCATAATTACTTCTTTTGCATCAGAGCTGTCACTTTTTCAGAATTGTCAGCAGTCACAGTAATTAATGCAGCATGGGTCGAAGGGGAGCGCTGTTACGCCACGTGTCTTTTGAGCCGCATGAAATATTTCAGACCGCATAGTTCTTGAGCCGCATAGTCTTTCTGTGCCACATGGGCTGTTTGAGCCGCATGGGGTTCCCTAGCCGCATGGGTCATTTTCTTTAATATTTTCCATGCTTCTACAAGACCCCCTTCAAAGTTTTCAATTTGAAAAATTGAAATACTTTAAATAAGAAGCATGGTCGTATTCTTCTGGCCGCATATGCTACGCTGGCCGCATGGATAAATCGGCCGCATGAATGTTTTGGCCGAATGAATGTTTCAGCAGCAGGGGTGTGTCAGCCGCATAGCTCTTTTGCCACGTGCACGGGCCTTTGATTGCCTCGAATTCGTTAACGCCATCTTTTGGGGGGAATCCCAAGGGTTGGCTCATTAAATCTTTTTTTTTGGATACTATGCCCTGGGTGAATCTTGGGGATGAAATCCGAGAAGTCGGTTGTGCCTTCTACGAGGCGGTTACTAATCCACGTGTCATCCCCTTCTCTCCTTCCTATAAATAAGAGAGTTTTGAGAGAGAGAACTTCTTTATTTTCTCTCTTACTGTAAATCTTCCCTGTCTCGATCTTTATTTCTCTCTTCGATTTTAGCAGATGGCTCCCAAGAAAATTATTGCGGCGAAGAAGACAGCGTCTTCGTCGAAGGACAAGGCTGCTTCTACTTCGACTGCAGCCGCTCTTCCACCGGTCGTCGTCCCCAATGTTCATCCTGACGTTCACCCCCCCATTGTTGGTAAGGAGATTGTATGAGTTGAAAAACCCTAACCGCTATGGCTACGTCACATACTTTATGCACGAGCCTTTACGAGCCGCATGTTCATCCTATGGCTGAGCTGCGAGCCGCATAAGAATATCCATTGTGTTCGCATATGCGCTTTACTGACGAAGCCGTATGAGCGACGCTGAGCCGCATGGATTTTTACTGAACCGAGCCGCATAAGTGTTTTCTTGAACTTGAACCACATGAGGCTTTGTTAAATTAGAGCCGCATGGGTGCTCTCCCGAGCCGCATGGGACTTGAAAGCCCCCAACCGTTCTTTTTATCCATCTTTTTAACTCACCCTTTTTCTGTCTTCTTTTCAGTGAATTTGCCAGTAAATGCTGCTGGAGAACTCCTGGTGGGTAGTGCCCAAGCTGCCCTGGGTTATAGGTATGACCATATTGTTCAGCATATGGCGGATCAACTGCCAAGTGACGAACCCTCGGCTTGACTAAATGCCATCAAGAATCAGTCTTTCCATTTCCTTAATGTTATGATGAACTCCGGGAAATTTGAAGGGGAGTATTTGAAGCCTGCGTTCTTTTTTGGAGACACCTTGACCGTGGAGAACAATCATGTTCTGGAGGTGTCGGAGAATTGGAGTTTTGTCTCTAACGGGATGGCGATCCGCATCCCCCAGATGGAGCGACACTTCCCATTATCTTGGTTCAATATGGTCCCATTGGACCGGAAGATGGAGGAGACTTTAACCCCTACCAGAAGTGGGATGTTCGTGGGGAACATCCATTATAATAACAATCTGAAGTCCGTGACTGCCGGCAAGGTGCATACTAGCTGTTCTGTGACGGAATTGGTCCCAGGTTCTTTCTTGAATGTGGCGGGCCCTAACTTCACATTTTCTACTGCCGATATTTTTATAAATCAACTTGCTCGAAAGGGCTCCTATCCCGTTGGCCGGTTGATGTTCCCTAGTTGGGTACATCATATTCCCTCGTGGACCAATTTGTCTACATGGCTCTTGCAGAAGTATGAGGCCTTTTTGTGTGAGATTGGCCTTTACCACGCTATCCGAGGCACCAGTCATGGATTGTCCATAAACAAGAAGCTGTTCATGTCTCTGCTGGAGATGTATAATTGCTGTACGAAAACCTTTTACACACCTGTAGGGGAAATGGGACTCGCGCTCCATGAAATGCACGCGGTCTCCAACCTTCCTTGGGGGGACGAAGCTTTTGAAGCGTATACACCCACTAATGAGGAACTCGAAGATTTGGAACGACGGTATCCTGGCTTCGTGGCTCTTTACCAAGAGATATTGTGCCATTATAGCACATGTCATCAGATAACCCGAAAGGATAGTAACTCGGAAGGGAATGCTCCCCACACCAAGGACTGGGTGCACTATCTCTTTGTAACGCCCCAGTCCCAAAATACATAGGACTAGAAACGTAGACATGCCAGATGTATTCATACGAAGTACACTCCAATATATGGAAAACTCGTATGAATACATAAGCTGTAAAATGCAGTAGAACCATAACTAATCTCATCCACGCAAAATAAATGAATAAAAGACATCATATAATGATAATGAAATGCCTTGATACAATATGTTAGGCGGAGACAAATCCACTACCAACAAGTAAAGGAAAACTACATGGAAAATGTAATGACTTTGGCGAGCGAAGCGAAGACGATCCAAGTGCAATCATCCTCGAGAAATAGCAATGAACACGGCTAGAGCTAAGGCACCTGCGAAAGACAATAGCACACGCCTGGCAAGACAACCAGGTCCTCAGAGGGACCTAACAAGACACATAATATCATGCCATATAAACTGAATAAATATTGCTTAAATAAATAAGTCAATTGAATTTATAACATGGTCCCATACGCACCTACTGAATGAGCGTACCATCCCTCCAACCAAACAAGGACAGGAGATGGTAAACTAATTCACGGCGACGTATCTTTCCATGCCATGAATTCAATATGGTATCCGGACCCCAACAAGGTTCAATACCTTCTCATCGAAGTAGTAAGTCACACCTACAACCAAACAAGGACAAGATGTGACGAACTAATCCGCGACAAGTTATTGTTCCAAACCACGGTCAGATACAAGTACCCAAACCAATGGTACTCGTACCTAACGGATAAGGGTAGCCTAACCGTTCTAAGTGAATGCAGTTTAAGAACAGTTCATGGTCGCATGACTACCCAGTCCAGTCGAGAAATTAACAATACAGTACCTCAGTAGGGAGTCGCAACACCATATACTATTCCTCAGCATCGAGCGAGTCTATATCATATAGTCTACCTATCGTTCCTCAGTAGCGAGCGAGTCTACGATAGATAGGGTGGTAGTCAACTTCCAATCATGTTCTTCCCGCCCAATGCTAACTCTATAACCGCTAAGTCAGACTAGCATGCAACCTCTATTAGCGGTTATTCCTATCGCACGGCTTGTACGTACTGGTGGCCAGCCAATCAAGCACTTCCGTGTTTTACATGCGACACACAACTTCGTGGTACGTGTCAAGGCCATGAATGCAACACACAAAGGTGGTCCCTTAAATCTAGGTTTAATGTGTAAGAAAATAATACATAGCAAGAAACTAAACAGTAAATTCTAACAGGTTATGCCATGTATCATAGTTTATTTTGCATAAAGAAAATAATGAACATGCATGAAAATATGAGCTAAAACAATTAAACAGCAAATGGCAAGGTGTCTTGCCTGGTAATATGCCTAGTGTGCTGCGATAATCATGGTGGCACGAACTGTAACTTCGGTGTAATAACTACACATGGTGACCTCGGGTGGTGGCACGGACAGTTCTATCGGGTCCAGGACGGTCAAATTAGTTACGGTGGACATAAGGTAGGCTCGAATTGGCGATCGAATAGGAGAGTGGGGTTGAGTTACGGACGGAAGAATAAGAAAAAAAAAGATTTGATAAATAATCAATTTATGCTCTTAGAAATACTTTATAATACTTGAAATATTATTAGTCAAAATATGCTTTCAAATAAAAAAAAATCGGAAGTCGTTTTTGAAGAAAAACTCTAAGTTGTCAAAATACAATATTTTAGGTAGAAGTCTATATTTTTATACGACAAAATATTTCTAGATAATTAATCTAGAAATTTGTTTATGAATTTAAAACGATATTTTAAATATACTAAGTTAAATACAATATTTATACATTTGTACAAGATAACTTTGAAAAACATTTGATAACCATGATAAAAATACCAAAACCACTTATTAATAATAATAACCAAATTAATTGTAAAACTTAGCACTGTAACATAATAATACTAATAATAATATATCTACATATTTTGACAATTACTTAATATATTTTTATATAAAATACTTTAATGACCCTATATAGTAGTTATACCTAGAAAATATGAAGACTATAATATACTTTGCAAATTACAGGAAACCTCATAATCCTAATCAAATATTTTTCTATTTACAAGTAAAAATAATACTAATTATACTAATAATGTTAATAATAATAATAATAATAATAATAATAATAATAATAATAATAATATTTTGATTACATAAATACATAATACAGTAACTAACACTATCCAGAACACAAGTAAGAAATAATAAAAAACCCAAATAAAATAATAAAACAAAAATGATAATAAAATAACATACAGAAAGTCAGAAACATTAGAAAATCTTAGCAACTAATAGAAATCTCTGCTGCTTTGAATACTAAGTACATATTGAACTATATTGAATTACAAAGCACAGTAAAAATGTACTTTATGAACCGAACAAAAAAATGAATAATTATTCCAAACTGAAACCTGTTCTCTCACAGTACTAATACCGAGAAAAGAAGTAGGGGAGAAGGAGAATGGATGGTCGGGAGAAAAGTCAAAAGAGAGGGGGGCGGAAGAGAGAGGAGCTCAGGCGAGCGGTCGGCTGAAGAGGGTTGGAGAGGGTTTATTAGTCGGGGCGGTCGGCGGACGGGTTCGCGGGTGGCGCGATAGTCCACCAGTGGCAGGGATGAGGAGAGGAAAGGCGGAGTCTCCGGCGACTGCGGATGCACTCGCGGAGGCGGGTTTGGCGGACCCGGCCGGCAGTGCGGGGAGGCTCGGAAGGAGGAAGACGAGAAGAGCGGGCGGAGTGATCGTCGGCCAGAGGCGAGGGAGCTCGTGCGGTCCAGATCTGGGCGGCACGGGGCGGAGGAATGACTGGGGTGAGGCGAAGATAAGACTTCGACGGAGAGGGACGAGGAGTCGGCGACGAGGGTTTCAGTCGGGACGCGCGCGCTTGCTGGCGCTGTCGAGGTCGGGCGGCGTGTGGTGGCGAGGACACGGCGGCTAGGGCACCGGCGACAGAGGTGAGTTTTTAGGGTTAGGTTTTGGTTTTCTTTTCTTTTGGATGGTGGTACGGACGTGGGCTGCCGCGGCGATGGCCGCGGTGGCGGTGTAGGTTTGGGTGGCTACTGGTGGCTCTATCGGGGTTGGCGAGATAGGTCTGCACGGGTGGCAGGAGGTGTCGACCAAGTTGGTCGGGGTTGCTGGTACAGATGGCCCGTGGTGGACGAGATGGTGGTAGTGTCGATGGTGATGACGGTGGAGACGGGGTTCTTCCGGCCGATGGCCGTGGTGGTTGGTTATGGTGGCAGTTTGGGACGGCGCCGTTGGTGGCGGTGTCCAAGGATAAGGGTGCAGGTTTTGGTCGGCTACGATGGACGCGGGTTCTGATGGGGCGGATCGGTAGCTAGGGTTAGAAATTTGTGATCGTGTTGGGGTTGTCGACACTGAAAAATAAGTGTATCTGTAATGGATGGAATAAGAATTTGGGACGTGGAACATGGACACGGACACGAGGCACTGCACTATTGGTTTATGGAATTTTGTGGAAAAATTTGTGGATGAATAATGTGGAGGAGTACCTGCCTATTTATAGGATGTGGGAATTCCCAATTGGATATGGATTAGAATAATTAAAACCCAAGTAGATAAATCTCTACTTAATTTAAAACAATGAAATCAAATCCAAATTCAACACAAATCCAATTTTAAATTAAATTCTCTTAGTTTAAAATCAATGGAATAAATCAAATTTTAATTATTTAACTATTTAAATAAATACGTAAATTCAAATCAAGGTTTAAATTGTCATGAAACTTTCAAAATATGGTTTCCAAAAATACCATAATATTAATTTCGAAAATACACTATTTATTTAAAATAAACTAATAAATAATTACGAAAATATATGTTTATACAAATAATATTTACATAGATATATTTTTTCTAATATACCATTTTATGGGAAAATTTATTTATTGTTATAACTATATAAATCAAAGGCTTTTCATAATTAAAGTCATAAACTTGAAAATAATAGCTAGAAATAATTTTTGTCTATATTACTTTGAAACTATAAAAATAATAAAAATAATGTTTTTCAAAAATATGTATGCTCGCACATATTCGCACTCGACGAGCAACTACAAGAAATAAAATTTCGTGCGCGACGTACGATACGACTATGCGACGTACAATACAAAATTTTAAATTAGTACTAAATTTAATAAATAAAAAAAAGTAGAAAATTTAGGGGTTTTACATCCTACCCAACTTAAAAGAATTTCGTCCTCGAAATTTAGAATTCGTAGGGGGGGTGAAAGGCACAAGGGGGTATCGGTGAGGAATAATCGTTCACAACGTCCAACACAGTCATGCATTAGGAAATCGCGACTTTAATAATGGCGAGAGTAATCATGGGATAGCTCAAGAAGAAAAATGTGTAAGGTTTAAAGATAAAACACGCGATAAGGCTAGTGTGTTATCTAGAGAAGAATAGATTAGAGATCTTAAAGATATGGTTTCTTAGGAGTTGGTTGCTGGCACGATTGAGAGAGCGATTTGGGTCACTCCTAACTTAAGTAATTAGAAGGTCATGAGAGTAATTATAGGGTCGAGATAAGAACGAGCAGTTTAGGATGAGGATATAACAACCTTGAATGATAACGGTCATAATTGGTAGGAAGGCTGGAGGGAGTTCTAGTACTATGCCTTCGTCTTCCTAAAATAGGTGAAGGCGAACGCAATAAGGAGTTTCAAGACGATATTATCGAATACGAGTACGTGATTCAAGGGCGACCGAAAATTTCAAAGGAATTGCCAAGGCAGTCGTGGATGGGATTCTAAAGGCCAAGTTTAATTATGTTCCATCCACGTAGAACGATAGACAAAAGCGAAGCAAAGTGCACTCGGTTGATCAGACCACCATGCACCGGTTCTGATTAGACAATATGTTATTGGGAGCGACCCAATTAACATATGTCTTGGACAAGCTCGATAAGGAATAAGCTTGCAAAAACTAGGCTACATTAGCATCATTAGTCAAAATGGTAAATACATAGGCACGAGAGATTAAGAGTAAAAGAAGGCAGAATGATTCTAAGTCATACAGTCGTCCTATAGTCTTCTCGTCCAAGTCCTTGGTTGGCTAGACGGGTTAGGTCCTCTAGATTCTAGGATCTAAATAAGCTTGCTAATATAGGTCACTAGGTCAAAGGGGTTGCTAGTTCGTAAGGTTTTCTACCCAACTTAAAGAATTAAACTAATGGTGTTTTGGGACAACTAACTAGTAGGGTCAATCTTTAGCAAGCACGAAGGGAAGATAAGAATAGGGATGGAAGGAAGCAAGCAAGATGCAATTGATGAGTCAAACGGTAGATAAAATCAAGGAAATAGGTCAAGTATGTGGATGAGATCCTAAACTTCTAATCCTATTCGCAGGCTTGCTTGGTACGGTAAAGTAACCAAACAATTTATCTTGACCTGCATGGGCCACCACAAAAACATGTAACGCCCCAGTCCCAAAATACGTAGGACTAGGAACGTAGACATGCTAGCTATATTCATACGAAGTACACTCCAATATATGGAAAACTCGTATGAATACATAAGCTGTAAAATACAGTAGAACCATAACTAATCTCATCTACGCAAAATAAATGAATAAAAGACATCATAGAAAGATAATGAAATATCTTGAGACAATATGTTGGGCGGAGACAAATCCACTACCAACAAGTAAAGGAAAATACATGGAAAATATAATGACTTTGGCGAGCGAAGCGAAGACGATCCAAGTGCAATCATCCTCGAGAAATAGCAATGAACATGGCTAGAGCTAAGGCACCTACGAAAGACAATAGCACACGCCTGGCAAGACAACCAGGTCCTCAAAGGGACGTAACAAGACACATAATATCATGCCATATAAACTGAATAAATATTGCTCAAATAAATAAGTCAATTGAATTTATAACATGGTCCCATACGCACCTACTGAACGAGCGTACCATCCCCCCCAACTAAACAAGGACAGAAGATGGTAAACTAATTCACGGTGACGTATCTTTTCATGCCATGAATTCAATATGGTATCCGGACCCCAACAAGGTTCAATACCTTCTCATCAAAGTAGTAAGTCACACCTACAACCAAACAAGGACAAGATGTGACGAACTAATCCGCGACATGTTATTGTTCCAAGCCACGGTCAGATACAAGTACCCAAACCAAAGGTACTTGTACCTTACGGATAAGGGTAGCCTAACTGTTCTAAGTGAATAAAGTTTAAGAACAGTTCATGGTCGCATGACTACCCATTCAAGTCGAGAAATTAACAATGTAGTACCTCAGTAGGGAGTCACAACACCATATACTATTCCTCAGTATTGAGCGAGTCTATAGCATATAGTCTACCTATCGTTCCTCAGTAGCGAGCGAGTCTACGATAGATAGGGTGGTAGTCAACTTCCAATCATGTTCTTTCCGCCCAATGCTAACTCTATAACCGCTAAGTCAAACTAGCATGCAACCTCTATTAGCGGTTATTCCTATCGTACGGCTTGTACGTACTGGTGGCCAGCCAATCATGCACTTCCGTGTTCTACATGCGATACACAACTTCGTGGTACGTGTCAAGGCCATGAATGCAACACACAATGGTGGTCCCTTAAATCTAGGTTTAATATGTAAGAAAATAATACATAGCAAGAAACTGAACAGTAAATTCTAACAGGTTATACCATGTATCACAGTTTATTTTGCATAAAGAAAATAATGAACATGCATTAAAATATGAGCTAAAATAATTAAACAGCAAATGGCAAGGTGTCTTGCCTGGTAATATGCCTGGTGTGCTGCGATAATCATGGTGGCACGAACTGCAACTTCGGTGTAATAACTACACATGGTGACCTCGGATGGTGGCACGGACAGTTCCATCGGGTCCATGATGGTCAAATTAGTTAGGGTGGATATAAGGTAGGCTCGAATTGGCGATCGAATAGGAGAGTGGGGTTGAGTTACGGACGGAAGAATAGGGAAAAAAAAAAGATTTGATAAATAATCAATTTATGCTCTTAGAAATACATTATAATACTTGAAATATTATTAGTCAAAATATGCTTTCAAATAAAATAAAAATCGGAAGTCGTTTTTGAAGAAAAACTCTAAGTTGTCAAAATACAATCTTTTAGGTAGAAGTCTATATTTTTATACGACAAAATATTTCTAGATAATTAATCTAGAAATTTGTTTATGAATTTAAAACGATATTTTAAATATACTAAGTTAAATACAATATTTATACATTTGTACAAGATAACTTTGAAAAACATTTGATAACCATGATAAAAATACGAAAACCACTTATTAATAATAATAACCAAATTAATTGTAAAACTTAGCACTGTAACATAATAATACTAATATTAATATATCTACATATTTTGACAATTACTTAATATATTTTTATATAAAATACTTTAATGACCCTATCTAGTAGTTATACCTAGAAAATATGAAGACTATAATATACTTTGCAAATTACAGGAAACCTCATAATCCTAATCAAATATTTTTCTATTTAAAAGTAAAAATAATACTAATTATACTAATAATGTTGATAATAATAATAATAATAATAATAATAATAATAATAATAATAATATTTCGATTACATAAATACATAATACAGTAACTAACACTATCCAGAACACAAGTAAGAAATAATAAAAAACCCAAATAAAATAATAAAACAAAAATGATAATAAAATAACATACAGAAAGTCAGAAACATTAGAAAATCTTAGCAACTAATAAAAATCTTTGCTGCTTTGAATACTAAACTATATTGAATTACAAAGCACAGTAAAAATGTACTTTATGAACCGAACAAAAAAATGAATAATTATTCCAAACTGAAACCTGTTCTCTCACAGTACTAATACCGAGAAAAGAAGTAGGGGAGAAGGAGAATGGATGGTCGGAAGAAAAGTCAAAAGAGAGGGGGGCGGAAGAGAGAGGAGCTCAGGCGAGCGGTCGGCTGAAGAGGGTTGTAGAGGGTTTATTAGTCGGGGCGGTCGGCGGACGGGTTCGCGGGTGACGCGATAGTCCACCGGTGGCGGGGATAAGGAGAGGAAAGGCGGAGTCTCCGGCGACTGCGGCTGCACTCACGGAGGCGGGTTCGGCGGACCCGGCCGGCAGTGCGGGGAGGCTCGGGAGGAGGAAGACGGGGAGAGCGGGCGGAGCGATCGCCGGCCAGAGGCGAGGGAGCTCGCGCGATCCAGATCTGGGCGGCACGGGGCGGAGGAACGGCTGGGGTGAGGCGAAGATGAGACTTCGGCGGAGAGGGACGAGGAGTCGACGGCGAGGGTTTCAGTCGGGACGCGCGCGCTCGTCGGCGCTGTCGAGGTCGGGCGGCGTGCGGTGGCGAGGACACGGCGGCTAGGGCACCGACGACAGAGGTGAGTTTTTAGGGTTAGGTTTTTGTTTCTTTTTTTTTGGATGGTGGTGGCGGACGTGGGCTGCCACGGCGATGGCCGCGGTGGCGGTGTAGGTTTGGGTGGCTACTGGTGGCTGTATCGGGGTTGGCGAGATGGGTCTGCGCGGGTGGCGGAAGGTGTCGACCAAGTTGGTCGGGGTTGCTGGTACAGATGGCCCATGGTAGACGAGATGGTGGTGGTGTCGATGGTGATGACGGTGGAGACAGGGGTCTTCCGGCCGATGGCCGTGGTGGTTGGTTATGGTGGCAGTTTGGGACGGCGCCGTTGGTGGCGGTGTCCAAGGATAAGGGTGCAGGTTTTTGTCGGCTACGGTGGACGCGGGTTCTAATGGGGCGGACCGGTAGCTAGGGTTAGAAATTTGTGATCGTGTTGGGGTTGTCGATACTGAAAAATAAGTGTATCTGTAATGGATGGAATAAGAATTTGGGACGTGGAACACGGACACGGACACGAGGCACTGCACTATTGGTTTGTAGAATTTTGTGGAAAAATTTGTGGATGAATAATGTGGAGTACCTGCCTATTTATAAGATGTGGGAATTCCCAATTGGATATGGATTAGGAATAATTAAAACCCAAGTAGATAAATCTCTACTTAATTTAAAACAATGAAATCAAATCCAAATTCAATACAAATCCAATTTTAAATTAAATTCTCTTAGTTTAAAATCAATGGAATAAATCAAATTTTATTTATTTAACTATTTAAATAAATATATAAATTCAAATCAAGGTTTAAATTGTCATGAAACTTTCAAATATGGTTTCCAAAAATACCGTAATATTAATTTCGAAAATACACTATTTATTTAAAATAAACTAATAAATAATTACGAAAAATATATGTTTATACAAATAATATTTACATAGATATATTTTTTCTAATATACCATTTTATAGGAAAATTTATTTATTATTATAACTATATAAATCAAAGGCTTTTTATAATTGAAGTCATAAACTTGAAAATAATAGCTTGAAATAATTTTTGTCTATATTACTTTGAAACTATAAAAATAATAAAAATAATGTTTTTCAAAAATATGTACGTTCGCACATATTCGCACTCGACGAGCAACTACAAGAAATAAAATTTCGTGCGCGACGTACAATACGACTATGCGACATACAATACAAAATTTTAAATCACTACTAAGTTTAATAAATAAAAAAAGTAGAAAATTTAGGGGTTTTACACTCTTTCTGATAGATGCCTCAGGTCAAGTTACCTCTCGTCGCCCTCGATCTCGGAAGCGGTTAAGGACTTGGTGTCGTCGGCTAAGAGAGTGGCTACTACCAGTGACAGATTCGGGAGTAAGACTGACCCTTTTGGTTACTTTTAGCAAGATACCCAAGAGCTGTCCGAGAAGGCGCTTCTGGCAGGATTTTTGATGATCTGGCTACGAAATTGTGTAGTCTCGGGAGGAGCCGGTTCTATTGAGAGAATTAGTCGTAACTTCATCCTTCCGGCTGTGAAGTTAGTTTTACGAATCAGGCTAGCCCTCCTCCCGGCCATGGTATACAGCATCCATCGTGGCCTCCGTATCTTCACATCTAAGGTCATCGTTCACGACGTGACCAAGAATTTCGGACGGACTGAGTTGCCCTATCACTATTTGATGGGGTGGCTGTTGATGCATTATCCGTCTTTGATGAGACCGGGCTCTGAAGACGGTGTAACTGATGACGACGCATTCATCTTCCGTTATCGTGATGAGCCTTGGGAGTATGAGACCATGCAGGCTTGTCGGGTGGCATTGGCGAGGACAGATATGTACCATATTTTCGTATCCGTCCCTCGCTTTACTGCTATGTACATAGAGGCAGTACATCTTGACGGTATTGCGCACCCTCAACTTCTGGACGGCCAGATGCTCCTGTGGTTGCATAATATCCGACCCGTACATCTGGTGTATCGTAACCACAATACTATTTTTTTGGAGCCTTATCTGCCTAGCAGGTTTGCCCGGCAGTTTGGATACAGCCAACATTGTCTAGACAGCCCCAGCTCTTATCTGGGTTATGAAGGTAGTTTTCTTGATGGTATCAGGGCTTGGCAATATTATGATTCATTCCATACTCGTACGATTTTCTCGGTCCCTGCCATTAAAGAGTCAGTAGAGATCTTGTATATGGCGGCTTTGTATCATGTTATGGCGAACAAACCCCCGGTCGGTTTTAACCCAGGTACTAGTTTTATTGTTGGTACCGGTTTGGAGGAAGGATCTCAAGGGGCCAAGAAAAGAAAGACCAGAGTCGAAGTGCCATATTTGGATTCGCTGCCGAGGGTGATGAAGGCAACGAGCATGATAGAGATGACTCTATCCTTCCAGTGGCAGACGCAGAGGTGGATCAGCCGCCTATTTTGTCAGATGAGATGTTGGGGGATCAGTCACTCGTTGCGCCTGGTCCTACTCCGAAACGTAGCATGCAAGTTTCTTTTGTTGGTGGTGTTTCTCGATCCCGGAAGCTGGTTGCAACTAGGCACCGCCCGCTAGCCATAAAAGAAAGTGGAGAAGAAGCCAACCCTGCGTCAGAGGTAACCAAACCGCTCTCGATTCCTTCTTCTTTCTTTCCTTCTAGCTTCAATTCTAATCGTCTTCGTTCCCTCTTTTAGGTGTCAGGAGAAGAAGAAGAGTTTCAAGATGCCGAGGTGGTGACCCTGGATGATGGGGACTCCCGTGAGCCTGTTCCTCTTTAAGACGACGCAGATCAATTTGTATCCCCCTCGAGGTGACGGGGACAGAGGGCGCGACTGAGTTTCACTCGGGGATCACGGGTGAGGGGACCATGCCAGCTGTGGATGAGCTGCAGCCTTCATGCTCCTCCCCTGGTAAGATTAGCCGAATCTTAACCTGTGAGGAAGCCTATCTGATCTATCATCAAGTCCTTCGGGTCACGTCGATTGATTGTCATTCTGGGCATACAGGTCTTGCCTCTCCAGTGCCGAGAACGGACGTTGTCGAGACAAACCCCGTCGAAGGGGCATTGGTGGAGAGGGGTGTACCCCCTTACCTTCCTGCTCGTCTTGACGGGCTTTCTGGGGGCTCGAGTTTAACGGGCCAGGTATCAGGGTAGTCGGAGCAGGGGACAATGGTCCTTGCGTCATCCTCTGCTCCAGTGGCTCCGAGGATAGACTTTTCTGCTCTACCGAGTATCCGAGCTCTCCGGGCGGCGGAAGATGAGTTAGTCGCCATTCATGCATCGTTCTACTCAGACTCCGTTCCCCTGGTGGCAAGCTCTAGCGTTACTTCTCCGACGTTGCCGTTCCTACTTTTTCTGACGCCATCCTCTGCCGAAGTTCTGGATGACGCGTTACAGGACATGGTTGCCAGTTTTCATCGTCATTTGAAGAGGGGAATCGAGGCTGCTGTGGAAAGAGGGACCTCCTTCACCTTGGCTCGGTAATGCGCCCAGGGTCAAATTAATATCCTTAGGAATCTTCCTGGTGATGCAGGAATGGCTTCGCTTCTGGAGGAGAAATTGTTAGAGGCTGATCAGCTGGTGGCCGAGCTTCGAGTATTGCGGCAGGCTGATCTGTCTGTTGTTATAAACGAGGAGCGGGGTTCCTTTATTGCTGTTATAGAGAGGACCAGGGCTGCTCGGGATAAGACTAGATCGGCCATACTGAAGGATCTCAGCGATTTATCTGATCGGTATGATCAACTGAGTTATGCGAATGAAAACGTCACGGCTCTGGAGGAATCTGTCTCTTGTGAGATTACTGAGACGCGGAAGCAGATCCTTGCGCTTCAAAAGAAGTTGACTTTCTTGGAGTCTGAACTTGAGGCTGCCCGAAATAGCAGGGGGCTAATTGTTCAGGAGGCTGACGGGGTTAATCAGGCTTCGACTGACCTGGAGACTGCCCTGAAGAAATTGGAAGACGACTGCCAGGCGCTCTTGTGCTTGGATAATGGAGAACGGTTATTCCAGGAAGCCGAGCGTCGGGCTCGAAGACGGATTGAGCGGGGGACCACCTCAGTGAGAAACCGGCTCCTGGAATTGTGTAATGCTGAGCTGTAGTCGGCCTTTTCTTCTTGTTTTGTTTCTGTTTTCTTTCTTTCTGAAAGGGACGTGATCCCGAAATATGTAATACTTTTTTTTTCCTTCAAATAAAGAGTACTTTCCCTTCTACCCTTCATTTGCGTTCGTTTGTTGTACCTGTGATATTGCGGTGATGTTCTCCCCCGCATAGGGGATATATTTGTGGACCTGTTACCCATGGCATACCTTGATTTTAGGTACAGATAACAAGTTTTGGTCAGGATACCTGAAGCAGCCATGGCAAAGTGGTCATGGGTGCTCTTGGTATTGGAAAAAGGAATGCCGTAGAGCAGCTGGGCTCCTGGGGCATGATGAGATGGTAGGTTTGTGCTAAGAAACTTAGCTGAGGATATTTGTGGGCCAATTATCCTTGGCATACCCTGGTTTAGGATACAGATAATAGGATGAAGGGGAACCGACATACTTGCTCAGAGGTAATGAGGACATGGTAAGTTGGAATTTTTTTTTAAACGTAGAGTCTTCCTACTCAGAGGTAATGAGGACATGGCAGGAGCGAATTCGACGGAGGATATTGGTGGTCAACAGAGGATATTTGTGGTCAACAGAGGACATTTGTGGTCAACAGAGGACATTTGTGGTCAACAGAGCACATTTGTGGTCAACAAAGGACATTTATGGACCTATTACCCTTGGCGTACTCCGGTTGTGGGTAAAGATAATAGGTCGAAAGGGGATCATCATACTTACTCAGAGGTAATGAGGACATGGCAAGTATGAAGGTTTCTTCGATGGAGCCTTCCCATTCAGAGGTAATGAGGACATGACAGGAGTGGGCTCAATGAAGGAGGGCACATAGAACGACTCAGAGGTAATGAGGACATAGAAGTTCTATGTAAGGGGTGATTTATTTTTGGCAAAAGTGGAACGGCTCAGAGGTAATGAGGACATGGCCGTTTTGGAAATTTGTGGATCGATTACCCTTTTTGTGCACTAGGAGTGCGGGTATTAGATCATGAGGGAGGATCTCCTTCAAGAAAAAAGTTCAGAGGTATGATCATACATGACTTGCTACCTGAAAGAGTGACCGAGATGTGAGTTCAGAGGTACCAGCGGGTACATGACTAAAAAATCTGAAGAATGGTGAGCGTGAATTCAACGGTACCAGTGGGTACATGACTCAAAAATCTGGAAAACTATGAGAGTGAGTTCAGTGGTACCAGCGGGTACGTGACTCAATAATCTGGAGAATGTTGTTTAGACATAATATTTCTTCAGGAACTTGTCGTTGACGGGCAACATGAGCAAGTCTCCGTTTTGCTTAGCGAGACGGTAAGCACTGTTGGAGAACACGGCCTCGATGACAAATGGACCTTCCTATTTTGGCTGAAACTTGCCGGCGGTCTTGTGAGTCATGACATTGGCCTCCGAACTGCCAGAACAAGATCGCCCATTTGGAATGTTCTAATTTTGACCTTCTTGTTGAAGGCTCCTGAGATGCGTGCTTGGTATAGCTCGATCCTTGCTGAGCTAGGAGGCGCTTTTCATCTAAGGCCTCCAACTCTTGTAGTCGATGCCGGGTAGTTGTCATCCATCGCCAATTGATAAGTGAGGGCGACGCGGAGTGAGGGTATTTTAGTCTCTAATAGGAGAACTGCCTCACTCCCGTATACTAGAGAGAATGGTGTGTTCCCGGTAGCTGTTCGGACTGTAGTACGGTACGTCTATAAACACTCGCCGAGCTTCTCAGTCCAGTCGCATTTGTTGGAGGGGACAAACTTTTTGAGGAGTTTGATGATTGTTTTATTGAATGCCTCTGCCAACCCGTTCGCTGTCGAGTTGTACGGTGTCGAAGCAATATTCTGAATACGGTACTTATCACAAAATCGATAGAAAGCGTGGCTTGCAAACTGTGGACCATTATCATGGATGATCCTTCGGGGCAGTCCAAAGCGGTAGATGACGTGATGCTTAAGGAAGCTGATCACGTTTGAAGTCTTGACTTTGCTGGGGACAGCTTCCGCCCATTTGGAGAAGTAATCAGTGATCGCAAGTATGAAGCGATATCCTCGGAAGGAAGGTGGGGTGATTGGACCAACGATATCCATTCCCCATGCTTCGAATGGCCAGGACGCCACTGTCGGATGTAAAAATTCGAATGGTTGGTGAATGAAGTCCGTGTGGACTTGGCAGGCTTTGCATTTTCTAGCATAATCTATCGCATCTGCCACCATCGTGGGCCACTAGTAGCCCATTCGGCGAAGACGGTCTTATAATTTAGGACCGGGCTGGTGGGCCCCACAGACACCGTCATGAGCTTCTCGTACGGCTTCTTTGGCTTCTGTGTTTGACAGACACCGAAGCAATAATCCATCGTAGGAGAGGCGATACAGCATTTTCGTCTCTGTATCGTAAAAGAATCTGAGAGAATGTCGTCTGATGGAAGTGGCTTCCTTTGGGTTCTCGGGCAGGATGTCGTAGACGACAAAGTCGATGAATGGTTGTCTCCAGTCTAGGGCATCATCGATCGTCTGGACAGAATAACTCGCCACGAATTGCACATTGTTCTTGGGATAGACCAGGTGGCCTATCACATCCACTGATTGGCGATCATAGTTCGGAACTGCTAGGGAAGCGACAAGACCAGATAGGGCATCAGCTTCGATATTTCAGAGTCCGGGGACATGTTCGATGAAGAACCCCTCGAACGACGAGATGATGTCAATCGCTATTTGGTGATAAGGGATCATGTCTTCATGGCGGACCTCGTATGAGCCCCGGATCTGATTGACGATTAGTTGGGAATCGCCGTATGCTTCAAGGTATTCTACCCCTAGCTCTCTTGCAAGTTGAAGGCCAATGACCAGAGCGTTGTACTCGGCCACATTGTTAGAGCAGGGTTCGTGAGGGAATAAGCACGGTTAATCACCAATCCGAAAGGGAGACCAGCACTACCCGACTCCGACGATGATGTTGCCTTTAAGTCCGGTCCTTGAAGTACCGAGAAGAACATTCGCCATATATCATTGTGAGAGGTTGCATGCGAGTCGACGACCTCATCTGGGATCTCTTCATATATTCTGGAGGACTCCGAGCCTGGGTGGGCTGCTAAGAAGTCTGTCAGGGCTTGACCTTTGACTGCCTTTTGTGGGACGAAGATCATATGATAAGGGGACAACAATATTGCCCATGTAGCAAGGCGAGAGCTGAGTGCCCTGGTTTAGTCATGAGGACCCTGAGAGGGTTGACTCGTGAGATCACATGTTTCATTTGTCCGGTGACATAGTGTCGCATTTTTGAATGGCGAACACCAGGGAAGGCATTCTT